>CM035591.1:99542635-99903363 GCA_020423425.1 Chrysopa pallens | reverse complement strand
TAGGTTAAAAGATTATGTTATGTTTTGGCTTGGCCAATGGACGTAATATCCAAAGGCGAAATACTATTTACTTAATTTTATGCAGAAAAATGTAAAAGGGAAGAATATGGTTGCACTAACCTTTTGTAAACGCCTACCGCATTAGTTTTCTTCAAACTGCAGCCTTTCACCAACGTAGTAAGGATGATGGAATTAGATAATAATTTTAGGATATTGATGGTGAATTAGTTTGAAGAATTAATGTGATAAATAAGATGTTTCATAAATACACAAACACACGATTTTACATAAAATAATCTAATTATGATATAAATGGATTCACTATCCGAATTAAGACACACTGTCTTATACACGATAAATGCCTCGCGAAGAGATTAATTATATTACACTTTAAATGGTGGACACGTTATCCAGGTTTAGGCACACTGCCTGTTAATATATATACACAAGGAACGTACTGTTCGCTATGATTGTTACACCACAAGAGACTGTTAATAAGTGGTTAATAAGTGACCTCTGCACAGAAGGCGAAAAGGTTATTCTCACTCAATTAGACAAAGACGAATAATTACATACAAAAAAAAATAGTTTTAATTCTCTTTGACTGAACACAAAATTTGATTAACTCATAAAACAGAGTCGGATTTGAGGTAAAAGTCGGAACCTAAATTCCGGCGCGAACATTCCCCCCACCTTAAAACACTGTTTTAAAATAAAGTGAAAAAACTCTATAACAAATAAAATGAATCAACACACTCAAATTTAGAATCATACGTCCTTAACACTTTTTGAGCCGTATGATTCCCTTTAGGGAAATCCGAAAAGGATTATTGTGATGGGAGGGGACACAGCTTAACCACTGGTCGTTTATAAACCCCATCTTTGGTTTTGACCGTGGCAACTCTAATGACGTTATCTCTCCCCGGAAATACCTCTTGTATTACTCCAGTAGGCCATTGAAGTGGGGGTAAATTGTCGTTTTTGATTAAAACTAAAGTACCCGGAGTTACAGGACATATTGGAGTATTCCATTTTTGTCGCGTTTGCAACTCACCTAAATATTCTTGGTGCCATCGTTTCCAATACGATTGGACCAAGCAATCCAGCAATTCTTTTCGTTGTAAGGTATTTAATGGCCTATCAAGTACATCATATGCAGGTAAACTTTGTAACGGTGTTAACGTTAAAAAATGAGCTGGGGTCAACGGTAGACCTTCAGCCGCATCTGAAGATTGCCAGACTAACGGGCGCGAATTTAACAATGCTTCAATCTGGATAAGCACGGTTGAAAATTCCTCATATGATAAAATTTGCTCTCCAATAACTCTAGTTAAGTGATTCTTAACTGATTTTATCATACTTTCCCAAGCTCCTCCAAAATGGCTCCCAGTGGGTGGATTCAATCGCCAAATGATACGTTGACAAGATAACTCGGAATTTAAAGCTGATTGGTATGGATCAGATTGCACAAATTCATACAAATCATTTAAGTATCTTTTAGCACCGATAAAATTTGTACCGGAATCCGAATAGATTACAGAACACGGACCGCGTCTAGATAAAAATCGCTTGAACGCCGCTAGAAAGATATCCGTACTTAAATCGGATGCCAGTTCCAAATGAACCGCTCGGGTTGTCAAACATGTAAAGAGACAAAGGTATGCCTTTTGGGATCGAACTCCCCGATGTCTACTTAACGTTATATAGAATGGACCACCATAGTCGACACCGGTATAGGTAAATGCCTTAGCTTGAGATACTCTGACACTGGGTAAATCAGCCATAATCGGTGATTGTGAGCGCGGTTTGGTTTTAAAACAAATATTACACTTTTGTACACGATAACGCACCGTTCCTCTCGCTGCTAAAATCCAATATTTTTGACGCAATAACGACAATAACAAATGAGGTCCGGCATGTAAGTTGAATCGATGATTATAATCGATTAGTAGATCCACAAAATGATCCTTTTTGGGTAGCAACATAGGATGTTGTTGGTCGTAAGCAATCACCGCATTTACTAAGCGACCTCCTACCCGAATAATGTTATCCTTTATGAAAGGATTCAAAAAACGTATTTTCGGAGAACACAGTTTGTTATTCTTCAATAAACGAAACTCTTCTCGAAAATGAACACGTTGAACAATAGAAATAAGGTAATTTTCGGCTTTGGTTAAATCTTCGGCTATAATATTTTGACGTTTTGGCAATATTCTAGCGAATCGCAACACGAATACGGTTGACCGTATTAATTTTAACCAAGAACCGCAACGATTAATTAATGAATAAAGAGGATGCTCCTCCTCTTCGCACACTAACAACGAAATTGTCTTAGCCTCACAGACAACTTCTTGTTCAATATTTTTTGTAAAAGGTTTTATAGGCCATTCTGACCTATCACGCGAACACCATGATGGTCCACTCAACCAAAACGGATGTTCGAGGAATTCTGTCGGTGATAATCCACGAGACGCACAATCTGCCGGATTATCACGACTTGAAATATGATACCACGACGACACATCAATTAACGATTGAATTTTCGAAACACGATTAGCCACAAAAGTCTTCCACTTATGTGGCGAGTCATTGATCCAATTAAGCACCACCATTGAATCAGAAAACGCAAACACATTAGCAATATTCACTCGGTTTGAATATTGAGTAATCACACACTTTAAAAGTTTTGATAACAATAATGCCGCACATAACTCTAAACGAGGGATAGTTAAAATTGTTTTTACTGGAGCCACTTTAGATTTAGCACATAATATATGGATTTGTATGTTACGGTCGGGATCTATAACTCTTGAATATATAACAGCGGCATATGCTTTGGACGACGCATCGCAAAATGCCAACAATTCCAACGAAAAACCTGTTTGAAATCCGATATGACGCGGGATTTTCAATTGAGTTAAATCTTTCAACTCAGTTTGAAAGGCCTTCCAAATGTTTTGTAAATAATTTGGAATGGGTTCATCCCACTCAAGCTTGAGTAGCCATAATTCCTGAATTAATAATTTCATATGTAAAGATACCGGAACTAATAGACCTAAAGGATCCCAAATTCGCATTACAGTTTTCAAAATATTTCGTTTTGTACTCTCTAAATTTTCCACACAAATTGAAAAACTTAGTACGTCACTATCTGCTTGCCACTGCAAGCCAAGCACTTTCAAAAACTCTGTAGGGAATTCCAAAATTTGATTTGAACGTGCATGATCAGGAATTTTATCAGATAACTCACGAAAATTAGTAGCCCATTTTACAAGTTCCATGCCTCCTGCTTGGAATAAACCTACTAATTCACGGTATATATTATGCGCAATCGATTTTTCGGCCACAGAACAGATAATATCATCGATATAAGTATCACGTAATACTATCTTGGACGCTAAAGGAAATTTTTCCGCTTCATCTTCAGCTAATTGGTGTAAAGTGCGTAAAGCTAAGTATGGAGAACTTTTAACACCAAAAGCAACTGTAGTTAATTGACAAATTTGAATAGGTTCTTCACAAGAAAACCTCCACAAAACACATTGATATTTTTGATGAGTAGGACACAATTTAATTTGTCTATACATCTGTCTCACATCTGAGGTCAGAGCAAATTGAAATAAACGAAAATTAAGCAAAATTTCAAAAATATCAGTTTGTAATTTCGGACCGGTATATAAAGCATCGTTTAAAGATATTCCTTTATCTGTTTTCGCGGACGCATCAAAAACCACTCGTAATGGCGTAGAGCTAGAGCTAGACTTTAAAACCCCGTGATGAGGAATAAAGTAGCCGCATGATTTAGGATGTATATTAAGTATGGTCTTAAGATGACCTTGATCGAAATAGTCACGCATAGCCTCCATATATTGTTTTTTGAACAGAGGCATAGATGCAAATCTTTTTTCTAAGTTTTGAAATCTTTTTAAAGCAGATGTATAAGAATCTCCTAAATCAGAAAAAATCTTTCTAAATGGTAACGCTACCTCGTATCGACCACTTACGTCTCGCTTAACAGATGATACAAAGAATTTCTCACACTCTAAATCATCTGCATTTAATACGGTACCGGTTGGCACTTCCTCTATTTCCCAAAATTTTTGGATCAGTTGATCCATATTAAGAGGTGAATTAACACAACAATATGATTGAACAATGTTATTGGTTACTTGAGCTTTCGCTTTACCCATAATGATAAAACCTAACGTCGAATCAAGGGCGACTGGCGAGTCCGGACCTGTGATTCGAAGTCCTTTAAGAATGTAGGGCACTAGCTCGGCGCCTATCATTCCATCAATTTCACCTGGACGATAAAATTCATCATCTGCCAAACGCAAATTTTTAAATGTATCACACACTTCACTATCAATCACACAGGTTGGCAATTGATCAGTAACTTTATCAACGATTAAAACATCCATCGAGTATTTATTTTGAGTGTTATATTTACTATGAAAATTTAAATGAGCTTGTCCGTTGACGCGCTTTTCGGAAACACCAATTCCTGACACGGTCAGAGACGCTCGGTTTACTGGTAGTTTGAGTCTTTGACAACACCTCTGAGTTAGAAAATTGCATTGACTTGCACTGTCAATCAAAAATCTGAATAAAGATTTTTCTCCAAAATGAGACACAACCTGTACTTGAGCCGTAGCCAATAATACAGTATATTTTGATTTCACTACTTCTGATGTCGAACACAAACTCACCGGCGGAGATTGTTTGGATTCGACTGATACACTTGATGATGAGGGATTACAATTTACTATGTCCGAATTGTCTTTACAATTGGCACTTGACTTTTGTATAAAATGTAAAAGCGTATGATGGCGTTTTGAACATTTATGACAACTGGTGTTTGAACTACAATTCTTGACACCGTGATTGGAATTCAAACAATTGAAACATAAATTACATGCTTTAACTGCATGGACTCGTTCCGTAGGCGTTAAAGATATAAATTTATGACACTTGTATAATTTATGATTTCCCTTACACTTGGGACAAATTGATTTCCCATACGTATTATTATTCATGGCACTGGATGAGCTTGAATCGGCACTAATAGCAAACGAATGCATCACGGCTTTAGAATTTGTTTGTTTACTTGAATTTCCCGAACCGCTAGTGCGACTCAAAATTTTAGCTTGATTTTTGATAAAAATGGAGAGTTGATTGTAAGTCGGAATAACCCCTTTGGTTAATGACTGTTCAAACAATCTCTGTGTATGTGTATCCAATTTTTGTAAAGCAATTGTCATTAAAATAAAATCGGATAATTCTCCCACATTTACTTCTCTTAAAGCGGAAACTGCACTATCAAATTTCTCTATGAATAAATTTAAATTTTGACCATTTTCCACTGAAAATGGTTTAAATTTCAATATTTGGTCCAAATACATAAAAGCGATTTGTCGAGAATCCTGATATTTATCAATTAGGGAATTCCACATAATCAAGTAATTTTCAGGGGTCGGTGGTACACCACTACATAACGCAAGAGCATTATGAGTTAAACTGCCCAATAAATAATGTAGTTTTGATATATTATCTAATTTTTTATTTTCATGTACTAATGATTTGAAAGTAGCATAAAATATAGGCCATTTTAGCGGGTTGCCATCAAACGATGGAATTGAAATTTTAGGAAGCCTAGGAGAAGCTGTA
Source organism: Chrysopa pallens (assembly GCA_020423425.1). NCBI lineage: Eukaryota > Metazoa > Arthropoda > Insecta > Neuroptera > Chrysopidae > Chrysopa > Chrysopa pallens. The sequence goes on along the minus strand of CM035591.1, from coordinate 99,897,696 downwards.
TCCCCAATTGATTTCATTGACTCATTCACCTGTTCGGATTTTTTCATTGACTCATTCACCTGTTCGGATTCTTTCACATTAAGGGAATCAGCTATGGATTTAATGTGGCGAAAAAGTTCATCTACTACATTCAATTCTTGATAATTGGGAACAAATTCAGGATCTAATTCTAAATTTATTAAATTTATTTCATCAACTAGAAGCTCAAACTTATCACAAGTTTCTTTTAAAGTTGAATATCTGAGAAGAAAATCTTTCAAAACTTTCTCATCTGAAATGTTTTTACTTTTGTCAAACAATATTTGTACTCTACTGAAAAGAGTTTCCTTTTTCGAAGTTAAAACTTTTAATTTTGATTTTAATTTTGCTTCAGCCATTATTGTCAACAATTGAATTTACAGTACCCAATATATACACAAGCAAGGGATTACACTCAAATAAATAGTGTGTATTTATTAAATATTAGAAAACAAAAATTAGTTAATTTGAAATAAATATTGTAAGTATCTATTTCGTATGCCGTGATCAAAACAATACCTATACACAAGCAATAGGTATAAATGACTCAACAATGTACAAGTTTTTTCAGACATAAATGGTAATAATACTCGAACAATATATAAACACCGAGATGAATACGTTGAAATGTTTGATATTATGAGATAATAATATCTCCTTACTCACTCAATAAAACAGTGTCTTAAGATATGTGATGTTGTCTCACTCTCGCATTGCGGACATGCGCACACGATTGATTGTATGTAAAAATAAACAGATCTTGTTTTTGCCACTTACAAAAACAAGTTGTTACTTTATCAAATATTTTCGCGCGTATTTTTAACACGTGGAGTACGCGGATTTTAACCTAATTTTCTAGCGAACTCGAAGATTTTTCTGCATAAAACACGAAAACGTATTTCCCAGGTTCAAATCCGGCTCGAAGGACCAAATTAATGTTATGTTTTGGCTTGGCCAATGGACGTAATATCCAAAGGCGAAATACTATTTACTTAATTTTATGCAGAAAAATGTAAAAGGGAAGAATATGGTTGCACTAACCTTTTGTAAACGCCTACCGCATTAGTTTTCTTCAAACTGCAGCCTTTCACCAACGTAGTAAGGATGATGGAATTAGATAATAATTTTAGGATATTGATGGTGAATTAGTTTGAAGAATTAATGTGATAAATAAGATGTTTCATAAATACACAAACACACGATTTTACATAAAATAATCTAATTATGATATAAATGGATTCACTATCCGAATTAAGACACACTGTCTTATACACGATAAATGCCTCGCGAAGAGATTAATTATATTACACTTTAAATGGTGGACACGCTATCCAGGTTTAGGCACACTGCCTGTTAATATATATACACAAGGAACGTACTGTTCGCTATGATTGTTACACCACAAGAGACTGTTAATAAGTGGTTAATAAGTGACCTCTGCACAGAAGGCGAAAAGGTTATTCTCACTCAATTAGACAAAGACGAATAATTACATACAAAAAAAAATAGTTTTAATTCTCTTTGACTGAACACAAAATTTGATTAACTCATAAAACAGAGTCGGATTTGAGGTAAAAGTCGGAACCTAAATTCCGGCGCGAACAGATATTAATGAAATAAAGATTCAAGAAGTATTTAATTAATTTTTATAAATGAATTATGATTATTAATTTAAAAACATTTTTGCATAAAATATAAAACACACTTCAAATATATATATCAAATAAATATATATATATATATATATATATATATATATATATATATATATATATATATATATATATATATATATATATATATATATATATGTATATATATATATTTTTATATATATATATATATATATATATATATATATATATATATATATATATATATATAATATATATATATATATATATATATATATATAAAGTTTATTGTTCTTATTTAAATGTGATTTTATAATTAAATGTAAATTAAAAATCATATAATTTATTTAAAACAATAATAATAAATGCCATATTTAGGAATAATCATGGTGATAAATCAATTCTACATTGATTTTATTATATTAAAAACTTTAAAATGTGTTTTATAGAGTATTTACTTTGTAACTTTTTGTTTATTATTATTTTATATTAGAATAATTTAATAAACTTTGGTGACTGGTCTCTACTGGAAGGTTAGGTCACTTCTAATCGATATGTAATCCAGGGTTAAAATATAAAAAAACAACTACGAGACAAGGAAAGCGATCCGTCGCGGTCTTCCATTCTTTAAACTCCATCGAAATAATTAATTGAATGTACTACACTTTTTGTTAAGTTAAAAATTACCATGTTATAATTTTTTTTTTAAACCTTCCTATTTTTGATTAATGTTTGTACATAATATGTTCACTATTCACCTTAAGAATTGTTTCGTAAAAATTGGAGCAACGTTCTATCACTTAGTTAAGGCCAGGGCAAAAAAATTTTGATTTATATAGCACTTAATATTACTTTTTTAATATTACTTAAAGCAGAATGAGCAAGCTGCAACAAATTCACTAAATACTAAAAAATACTTTTAAATTAATCAGTTTTATCATTAAATTACTTGTGATCAATTACAAATTCGGCAAAATTAATCAATGAGTGTTTTCAAGAAAAGTATTCATAGATACATTTTATTTAAAATTATTGATTAATTTTTAGTTTATTTGGTAAAGTCGATCCTAATTCTTTTGAAAATTTTATTATTTTTAGACTCTACGCTGACCTTAACACCCAATAAAATTGATTATTTAAAATTAACCATAATTATATAATTTCATAAGTATAATGGATAATACCTAAAATACCTAAAAAATTTATTTTAACATGTGAGTATTTTGGTGCGCAGAGATTTCTCTTAAACGTGAACGAGCCATTGAACGGATTTGAAGGACAGCTTATGGAAGACTGGCGGTATCATTCATTGTAGCAGATCATAGTAAGTGTTCTTGATAAGCTGCATTTAATCATTCTTATGAAAACTCAGACTTCTTTTCTTGGTTTCCAATAAATTAAAATTTCGTTATAACCTTAAAATTGGTTAATGGTACTTATTTTGTGTTTTTTTCTTAGAAAATAATTTGGTCGAACTTTTTATAATGCAGGGTTTTAAAAAATTATATATAAATTATTAAAAGTTATACAATTCTTCCCAAATTATTTTATGCGAAAAATCTTTGATATTCATAGAATACTAGCTAATCAAATCCAACCAGAGGTTTTCAATCGTTTTTGTGCCTCGTATTATAAATAATATAATAAACTCTCGTGAAATTAATTGCAATAAATTTTTATTATATTAAGAAGATATATTGATTTAAATAAATATTATATATTAATATTAATTAATAATATAATAAATTACCAATTAATTGCAAAATAAAAACACTCAACTTGATTAATTTATATATTATTTTAATTTATTTTAATATAGACTTTTCATTAAGTTTTGTGTTTATTTAATTAAGGATTTTTTGCGGAAAGTTATTTATGTTTCAGTAATTTGTGATTTTTTTTAGGAATCAATAATTGTTTTATTAATGCCATTTGGAATAATCTTTTTATAGTTTTCAATTATTTTCTTTAAAACAAAAATAATATTGACAATATACAATGGAATCAACTATTTTTAATGTGGTGACAAATGTATATATTAAAGTTTACTATTTTTAATTATTTTTTAAATTACTTGAAGTAAGAGCTACATTCTTACTGAATAAGTCTTAAATTAAATCACATTTACGAAATTCATTTATCACATGAATGTTTAATATTATCCTCAACAATTTTTACGGCTTACCCTTCTTCTATCACTTGTTGATATAAAAATTTTTGTATTTAGGTAAAAATTTGAACCAGAAAATAGTGAGCTATCAAATGAAAAGTTCATCGAAATTATATTATTTTGAGATCAGAGAAAACATATAGGTTGATGATTTAATATTATTAACATCAAGTCTAATTAGTTCTAATCATAATTGGACTAATAGTTTATTTTACTTAGTACATTTTTGAAGACTTAGTAATACTAATATGGTGATTAATCTCGGGTTATGCAGTTTATACTTAAAAATAGACACACAAAATAAACTTATTAGTCAATTTTCGCCTGTCCTCCCGTCCGCCCGTTTGTTGGTTTTCAAGATAATTCAAAAACAAAACCAGATATCGAGGTGAAATTTAGGGAGCCTATACAAGTCATAAACAAAGAGTATATGTTAGTGAATGAACTTCGAGATGAAAATTATGACTAAATGCAATTTTAAAAATAAATCACTTACCTCTTTGGAAATATATCGTTATTATTTTATGAGCGATTTAAATGAAATAAAGATAAAGAATGTCAAATGAACTAAATCTAAAAATATTATAAAAATTAAAAAAAAAAAAAACTTTTTTACTTAAATTAGTGAATAATAATACGTCTTGAGCATTGTGTTTAAACAATTCCTATGCTAGTTATTTTGGCATAATCTGCATTCATAATACAAATTTATGTCAAATGTATAAAATATGATAAAGTTTAACCATATTGCTACCGACGGATGTAATAAATAGACTTTATTACTTTTTTTTAAATAAGTCGTTTTAATTTAAATTTATTACTCGTTTTTTTTTTTATTTCTTCTAATAATAATTTTTTTTAATATAGCCAAATTAGAAATTTTAGCATAAAAAATAATCAAAGCACGTCAAAAGTCAAAGGTTGTAGATTAGAATTATTTTTATTCATCAAGTATTTTACAAATTTATTTATGAACAATTAATTCATTTATTTATCTATAAAACTTGAATGAATATATCTGCAAAATCATTTTTCTATACTGTTATTAAATTTCAGTTACTTAATTAAAGTATTTGAATGGTCGATGAAGGATAGAAAATATGAATGTTTTACAACTTAAAAAATTTTATATTAAAAAATCTTTGTTTTTTCGCATTATTCAAACAAAATTAGTGAATAAGAATCATATAATTGTCAATGATTTATTGCGTATATATATTTTTTTATGAAATATAAATATTTTTAAAGCCAAAATACCTAAGAAGATTATTTTGTTTAAAATTGTTTAAACTAATAATATTTTTCCCACGAATATTGATAGTATATCAATAATAGGAAAAACTTCAATAATTTTAACTTGCGTATTTATTTACATGGTAACTGTCTTGTTAAAATATCTTCATGTACATTCCAGGTTATTAAAATGTAGGTTTCAATTAACTATTTCTTGAAATTTTTTATTTAATTATAAATAAATAAGTATATTATATTATGAAATTGCAAATATAAAAATTTGCGAATTTTTGACTTTGATCACACTAATGACCATTTATTTTCATTATCAGAAAGTGAAACTCTTTCTGACGTTAAACTCAATTTTCACGCAAATATTTCAAAAAGAGTTTTGAAAATATTATTTACTTCGGAGTAATATAAAAATTACGAAATTTCGAGTATTTCAGAAATTCGTATTAGTTCCTCTTATTTAATTTGTTTCCACTATATAGGCACAAAATTGTATATGAATGTAAAAACTTTCAGATCTGAAATATGAAGTTATTTTCTTTATTTGACAAAAAATTTGCACAATAAGATTATTTGTAGCCAAAAACTTGAATAATATTAACTAATAAAATTTTAATAAAATTGATCTATGAATACTTTTAGTTTTTTTGATAAATTAAAAAATGGATTAGTATATTTTAATTTTGTTTACGTTTTCGAAATTTTACAGGAGAACTAAAAAAAAAATACTAATTCGTAGATCAAGAAAGTATATAAATTATATACAATTAAAATGCTTACATGATGATACAAATTTATAACGATGTAATTATTTTGCAGTCTAAACTAAACAAATTGAAATGTAGAGAAATAATTGACCACAATAAATTTCTTTGACAACTTTTAATTAACATAAATCTTTTAATGTTATATATATAATAAATTGTAATTTTTTAATTGAATTTATAATGAAATTTAAATAAAAATTTTTCTATAACTAATCTAAATTTTTTTAAATAATGCATTCTGAATAAAATTTTACCTAATTCGAATTTAAATTCAAATATTTTATTATTAATAAACAAAATATTATTATTTCACAATATGAAAAATATTACGAATGGTCTTTTTGCATGATGTTTTATTGATTAGATACTAATTAGTAATACAAATTTATTTATTTATAGGCTAGTCAAGCTGTTTGTTTTTTATATTTATTTTATTCATTTTTATCTTTAATGTATACTTATGCACAAGGAAATTAGGTGCCTAGTAATAATAATTAGATTTTGGAACTAGATTTTTTGTAAATAAAACATGCTTTTTACATAAAAAGAGAAAATAAAAATGTGTATTTCAAAGATTTAAAAAATATATAGACTTTTACCCAAATTTTAGGAGAATAATTATTGATTTTTTTTTTTTTTGTATTATTGATTTATCATAAATATATTAAAACGAATTCAACTGATTTCAAACTGAGTCAAAACGACCAAGTGCAAGTGATTGATCCGACCACAATGTTCCTCAGCTTTGTTATGCACTTATTAATTTTTCCATTAAAAACGACATCATTAGCCAGTTTTTAATGTTTTTATCGAAAAGCGTTAAGTGAATGTTTATAAATGTATGCTCAATTATTTTTGTAGATTTATGGATGGTTTGAAATTCCCGGAAAAATTTATCGGTTCGGCTAACATGAAAAATTTAAGGATTTCTCCATAAAATTACATGTAAAATTATAATTTTTTTTTTTAATTTCATTAACTTTTTAACATTTTAGTGAATCTGTTTGTAATTTATACAGGCAGTTATGAACGTTCTAGAATGGATGTCAATTAAATTTTCATGCGTCTCGTAGCATTTTTATTAGCGTTTCAAACATCCATAATCATCTTGGTTAAATAACCATAAGAAGAATTCGTATCACCATCTTTCGAAATCAAAAATATATTGAAATTTGCAAATCCCCAATTTGTGATTTTGATTATGATTTAGAAAGCGTATAGGATAGTTTTGATTTTTTGATTTTACTAATTATTATTGGACCTGTTCAAAAATGAATACAATATAAAAACGAATGCATATCGTTAAAAATTTTGAATGATGTAAATGACCCGTTTTTTTTGACCAGAAGTATTTATTTATATTTATGTGCGACAATTCTATAATATAATAAGTAGGTGTATTATTTTGAATTTTATTTATATTTTTGTTCAAATTTTTATTATTTATTATTCAAAATGTGTTCTCATATAAAAATAACTTACTTCTCAGTATGAGGTTTAATGACTTTATAAAAAATATATTAAGCATGTATCGCTTGTGTAGTTGCATTTTGATTTTTGGTCTACCCATTTTATTTGTTCATTTACTTACTTCATTCTTATAAATGATTTAATTTTTTTTTTGGTAAATTTATTCAGCACAATCTTAAATTCTAAAGAGTATTCCGGTACAGTTGCCAAACATCGTTTATGTAAAACTAACTAGGAATAGGACGAAAAAAATGTCTTCTGAAGAGGAAACTTCTGATGTAGATATGATGATATTAATTTTGCCTTAAAAACTTTTCTGAAGGGAAAAAACGAGAAAAAAGTAGATACTGATTATTGTACACCGACCAAATTAATTTTGTTTCTTAAAAAATATATAACAAACGAGTCTTTGATTAATTTTAACAGTAAATTCATTTCTCAAAAAGGTGACGAAATTTGGCGGACTCACCATAAAAACAGTTTTAGGAGTATTAAATGATTATCATTGTAAATTCTGAAACTAAAATAATAAAATATTCTATCCTGAGACTTTGATGAAATATTTATAATTTTTATTAAAAATACTGTTTGTTATGAAGCCTTAGTGATTTTTTTCAGTTATTTACATTCATCGCACTGAGACGATGACCCGACCAAATAATTTTCAACCAAATAAATTGTTTATTAATTCGTGTTGTGAAATTCTGATTCATTAAAATAGGTTAAATGTTTCGAGTTTAGTTTCAATTTATTTCTGAAAATTACATTCGACAAGAAATCAATAAGTCATAAGATTCATATCCATAGTAAAATTAACCGACGCGTCACTCATGTTGCGAATATATTTATATACTTATATAATTCTTCAGTACAAATAATTATGACTGGACTATTCGGAAATGGCAACACCCATTTTGATAAGTTTTTCTGTGTGTATCTCTTGACAGTGTAAATTTGGTATTGTTTTCTGCAGGCGGGATTGCTATCAGGTTGTGGAAGTTCTTTTTAATAAGTTTTTAAAATTAGTGTTTTTATAGGTTTCCAGGATTGATCCTGGAATATTGAGATAAGCAACGGACCTGATTAGAGGGTGCTTTATAGGCTGCTTTATAGGATATAAGCGTTTTTTTTCGCATATCAAAACATATAACTTTATTTCATATTAACATCCACCCAATATTTTACTTCGAAAAATAAACGATATTTTCTATGGCAAAATCTAAAAATCACAATAATGTTTCGAATAAATGTCCATAGAACTTTGGTGAAAGGTTTTATTCTTCCGCGAACTTACTTCGTCGAACGGGATTGTATTTCAAGAAAATGTTTGCAAATGATACAAATTTTATGATTTTCGAAATTTTTTCAAGTTTTTGTGTAACGTAACCTAAAAAAGTTATAAAAACATGGTAAAAAAAAAAATTATCCAAATGTATTGTAAATGTAATGTAAAATTGAATGTTTTTGACTAAACTGTTTTTCCAAACATTAAAGTCTTGCTTCTGTATTTACTTTAGTTTTTTAACAAATCTACTAAGCGTTTCATACCAAATACCGGGTATTTGTTAAGTAAGAAACGTTTTTCCGTAATTTTACCTCTAAAGGATTGAAAAACGGACGAAAACTTTGCATGGATCATCGTGATTCCTTCGTCCAATAAATTTCTGATAAAATGTCAAAATTGTTTATTCAACATTTTTTCTGTGTGTAAACCACCCAAATAATTGAGATTTTAATACAGAAATATTATTAATAGTAAATAATATCCAGTTAATTTTCAGCAAAATTGATTTTTGGTTTAACTTTGATTAAGCCGGCTCTTGCATAACGAACTTTATTTTCTATCAAAAAAATACCTTCACATGCAATCAATTTCAGATTTCACCAAACATAAAACACGAATGAATTATTTTTTGTATGACAACTGCATTATGATTCGTAATGAAATACTTATATGTAAAAAAACTTAAATTTGAAAGAATTTACATACATTTGAATCAAAACTTTGGTTTTTCATTTCCGTTTTGTTTATTTTTAAAACTTTTCGTCAGTAACCCACATATTATACAAACCAAAAATACTTTATAATTAAGATGTTTAAAATAATTTAGCATACGACCTTTAAAATATAAATGTATTTAGTTTTTACAATTGTTACAGAATTGCAGGTATAACGATGTTTAACGAATGAATTTCTTTTGTCTTATTATTTACATAGATATTATATGAATATACACATGTACGTATTACAGATGTAATATAATATCATAAACAGATACATATCTAATTTATGGAATTTAGATTAAATTATCACAATATATTATATATACAATGATTATATTATATAATGGGAAATGTTAATTGTACAATGTTGTCAAATTTATTGTAACCGAAAGAAAAAAAACATAGTTATATGTGATTGTTTAATTTACGAAGAAAACAGAAGATTATCCGAATAATTCCTCGAGAAATGTCTGGAGAAATTTCGAGATATTATTGTAAAATTTTATTAAATAAAAACGTTTAATTATTTATGTTTATTGTAGGAATTTTTTAAGAAGCAATAGAAATAATATTATGAATTTTAGTATACAATTCTGATTTTAACGTAATATCGTACCCTTGTCGAAAACTTTCTATTCAAAAATTAAAAAAATATCCTTCTTGGACTCACTTTGTCAATTAAATGATATGTATCAAAAAGGTTTGACGTGAGTTAATTCCAGGTTCTAGTGATAGTAAATCAAGGATAAAGTAGATAGTTTGTAGCCTAATTAAAATACTGACAATTTAGTTGAACCTCGTTCGTTATAAGCAATACACCTTGTGTATAAATTCTGATATCAACATTTTAAATATAACCAAAATTTAATTACAGCCTTACCGTGTACAAACGATCAATAAATATTGTTTTTTAAATCTATTAATTTTCATCAAAAACTATACAAGATTGCGGAAAATTTTCGTATTTTTTTGTCATTCTAAATTTTAATATTATTTTCATTACTTTGTGAAACAAAATTTCGAAAATTTAAACAATATTTATAATCAAACAAAAACCGAAAATTATTTTTACTGTTTTTAATCATTCGATAGTGCAGGTTACTGCTTTGTTATGTTTGTAAATTTTGTACTATATAGTTTATTCAAAAATATTGATGTTTTCAATAAAGTAACAGAGAGTTAAATCAATCATTGATTTAATTTGGCAACATGTAAAAAAACTTTACCTTTAAGTCAGAAGGTAAGATGTTTATACTATAGTAAGGTATTCATTTTCAATTAGTTGTCCTTTCATAAAAAACTTACATATGTTTTACTCTCAATTTATTGCAAACAAAATTTTTGGCATCTATGCAAAACTAAACAATCAAACTGAAAATAAAAATCACCCTTCTTCCCTTTGAATAACTCCACAAAACATGATAGTAGAATTATGTATTATGGGAAATATTGGTTAACTAACAAAATGACAAACACCGTATGGTTAGTACTTTAGTTAGAGGTAAATTTCGAATATTATTTAGTTACATATATTACACATACATACATATAGAAGACACCGGAAGCGGAACTGCGATTCCGTTTCTGAGTTTATATATGTATATATTTTGTGTTGACAATCACCAGGCTATGCTATATATTTTATATACAGTAAAAACTGTTTACAAGAACATACCTTTGTGTGGTGATTAAGATATAAAGATGAATAATTTTAAATTGACCCTTAAATTTGATATGAATATCATATGACTTCCCTCCAAATACATTTTACAATTATCTCAAAATTGTAAATTTATATCGCTTTCAAGTTCATATAGGAAATTCGTATTTGGATATAGATACTGGGATACTCAAATTGGCCTAAAATATATTTTTATTAAAAAAATTATCAACTTTTGTTTTGATTATAATACATACTTAACTTTGTACAAAGAAATAAAAAACAGATACTTTATCTTGTTAAGTCATTAAGGTTTATTATACTCAGAGATGATATTAGTACACATGGAAGCAATTTCGAAAGTTAAGCGAGGTTAGATTTTAAAACAATAAGAATCTGTGTCGTAAGCCGTATGTTTAATGTAATTTAAGTTATTTTCTGGAAAGATCTTGGAATACAAAAAGAAAATTTTCCTTCAATTGTATACTTTTAAAAAAAAATCAATAAACAAAACTTTAAATTTTGAAAAACGTGATGAAACGACGCCAATTCAAAGTATCTATTTGGAGAATTACTTATTTCCAAATAATAATTTATTAACTTATCATGAAAAGTGAAATTTTAGAGCTAGTTAGTGGGATAATTCGAATAGCGACAATTTTGTCCGTTATTTCGATACTTCTTAAAATTTTTTAAAGTTATCAGTTATCAAATAATATATCCGATATATTTATAATATTTTCAGATAATTAATGGTTAATAACATCAAATTAACATGCAGTCAATTTAAAGCGTAGCTCAGTGAAGTGTTTATGAGGAAACACAATATTCTGACCTAATCGGGGCCCTAGCTGATAAAAATTTAAACAATATTCAATTAATTAATTTTCTAGGATTTACATATTATGTTAATCTTTGTAGTGATTTCATTTTTATTAATAGTATAACTATTTTCTTTGAAAGTATAATTAATTTCTTTTCATTTCAATTACAAAAACAATCAACTTTTTCGTATGTACAGAAACAATGTGGGTATTTTGGAGATTTTCCCTAACAGAGATAGATAGTTTGATTGAAAGTAAAGATGGGAGGGGGGTTGCAAACAGACAAACGAAATGTAAAATCGTCAATATCATAGATCTCACTGTTTGGATACATAACTTTAAAAATTTCTCGGTAAATAATAATCAAATCAAAATTTCTAAAATCCATATAAGTCGAGTGTTTATCCTTGGAATCCTAAATAAATAATAAATAACAATTTTGTATCACATACATACGTTAATTGGCATCATCGACAAGCCTGCCATTATACATATTCGATAGAGGTTTTGCTGTAAGTAGGTATTTGTTTTAATAATGCTTGTGTTTGTTATATGTTACACAATGTCCATGCATCTGGTGCTTTTAATGAATATTTATATGTTTCTAACTAAAATTTACATAAAATTATCAGTTAAGTATGAAATTTTGTTGTTATATTTGTTTGTTCGTTGCCAGTAACTGAAATTTTATTTTACGAATGATATTTTATTATTATTGTTTTTGAGTATTATTAACTAAATACCTGCCTACTATCTATTTGTTAGCCGCTAGCTTCATGTTTAATTTGGTGTATGGAAAAATAATAATTTTATGTTTCAATGATAATTGCAATTGATAAGATTTTTGTTTAATAATTAGTTGAACGGATATATTTTTACACTGATAATGAAATTGCTATATTTATAAATGTATTTTAATTGGGGATTTGCATTATACTGGATTTGTTATTCTTATTCCTTCAACTGAAACGTCTTTTTATTCCTGAACATGGATCAGAAGTTATTTTTTAAAACTCTTTAAAAATAAGCAAGAAATGTACCTACATTAAAATTTCCTAATTAAATACATAAAGAAATATATGCATTTTGATGTCATTTTGCATTTCCATTTAAATTACATGTAAAGCATCGTTTTCAATGGTTTTCTATTTTAGAATCAATTTTAATTTAATTTTCAAGTTTTGTTATGATATTGAGTTTAGTTTAACATTTTGTTTTGAGTTTGATAATAATATTATTGATTCGGTTCCAAGGAAAATATTTCGTTAATTTCTTTATATACGGCAGGATAAAGACTGACTTAGCATCGATAATTATATAGTTTTGCATTACATCAGGCAGTGACAGATACCGAAAAGTACCTAGAAAAATTTTAACGATAAACCATGAGTCCAACAATTAATTTTTCAATATATAATAAAATTTGAATATAAAAATAATGGATAAGATTTTTATTTTAAAGAAAAAGTAAATATTAATTAAACGCACCAAAACTAACCATGAAAAAATAAAAATTAACCATGAACTTTATTTGATTGAATAATGATATTGGTTTGTGTAAACTGAATGTACATCTAACTCACATGAAACTGCAACTTATAGTAGCAATCTCAATTTCCTGTCTTAGTAACAAAGTCTCTAAAAAAACGAGTAATTTTTAAGGGTATAAGGGTATAATAAACGGATTTATAATATAAACTTTGATTACACATTCAGAAATCGTCAGAGAAAATGCTGTTTTAGAAATGTTTTTCATAATTTTTTTAAAATTCATTACAGTTTAAGCTTTTTTAAACAGTTTAAAAAAGGCACTTTTAAGCAGTTTATCCTTATTATTTTTCTACTATATTATTAAGGACTGATTTTGCTCATTTTTAATATATCACTCATAAAATAGTATCTATTTTGTTAAGGTATTAAACCCTGTAGTAAAAGTTAAAGAAATTGTATAAATTTCTTATTTTTATGTCACTTTCAATATATATCCTTATCATTTTGTTTTTGCCTGCGGATTAACAAAAAACATCTGGCCATTTTTACTTGCAAGATATTAGTTTGTACCTTATACCACTAACTAAGCGAAATATCTTAAATTAATTTTCTTCCACTTTCAAATGTCTGAAGGATTTGAAATGATGAACACGTCTAAAGACCAGATGATAATACAATAGTATGATATCGCCTACCAGATACCATCAGAATATTCGAATATACGATTCAAAAAGAAATTTTAATGCTGGAGCGTAGGAGAAATTGTATATTTGGTTAATATGAACGATGGTGTTTAGTCTTAAGTCTAAAATTACAATTAATAAAATAGTACACTTTAATAGGTAATTGAATCAAAATGTATTAAATAATTTTTAACTATAATGCATTTTTTAACAACAGTACATCATAATAAAATTATTTTTAGTAAGAAAGAAGTGAATAACAAATTATTTTATTTTGCTCGAAATGCACTTTTTTCAATACAAATATAACATTTATTTCGAATCTTAAGAACGGTTAATGAAATCAATGCAATGGAATGTATACTGTTGTCAAGAATGATTCAAGAAGACAAAAATAGGCATAGCACGAATATAAAATCGATCAAACGAAGCTAACTTAGTTCGGAAAATGATTATCAACTACCTGATAGAATCTAATACAGAATACTACTGGAATTTCGTTTAATACAAAAATACTATTCCCTCGATGATAATTACCTTTAAAGAAAACATATTCTCACATTTTAAGTGTACTCAGAAATATGACTTGAACGTACACGTCTACACAGCGGAAAAAAATTGAATGGTGACTTTTACTTTTGACCTTGGCAATGATCTTCAAGATTATTTTAAGGTTAATTTATATATTATTGACTTTGGAATTAGGGGTTTATGGACCTAGGGTTTATGGAAATGGCACATATGGATTAGAAAATAGGGGTTTGGTTTTTTGGAAAGGGCTTTTAAAAATCAAAGTTATCTTAAAAAATCATGGGTAGCATTGAAATATTCAAACAAATATGACAAATGTCAGTTAAAAATTCTATATATTCTTATTTTTTCTTAATGACTTATTTTAGCAGTTCTGGAGGGAGAGGATTTTTAAAAGGTATGAACTCTATTTACATTAATGCAAGTAGTGAAAGAACAAAGCCTTAGCAAAACCTGGCGCAGTATATTTGCCATTTTTATAAGGGACCATGAATAAAGTAATCTATCAAATAAAACTTTCAACAAACATAATAAACCCATTGAAAATCTAAACAAATTTGTACAAAGGGACATTCAATTATGCACTCATAGTCAACAGAATTACAGACATATGAAAATATATGAAAACATTCTCATATTAAATACAAAAAGGTAATGATAAAAAAGCGACCACCATTACATTAAAACACAATAAAATGGCTTACATTAGATCGTTTTTTTTTGTACATAAAAAGACAAGCACGCAACCTAAAAACACTGATGATAAAATTGAAACTCGTAATCATCAGAGCGCATCCGTCACATTAGTGGTAGCACACAGTACCTAACTACATATAATACTAATAAGTTTTATAATATAGTTCAAAAACCAAACAGAGAAATTATTATTACATGTATAATATGAGGACCTGGAAAGTTATGGTCACACTAGACACCACAGAGGGAGGAGGGAGGAAATAAAACCATGGACCGGATATACGGTTGTCATATACTATACTGTATAATTTGAACCCATAACACTCCGGTTAATGTAGTCATTTTTTGTGTTGTTGTATTTTTATCAAAAGTAATTAATCTATAAATTTGTTATCATACTTAGATAATCTAACATTGTATAACCATTGTTTGAGAACGTTACGTTTTTGTTTTTGTTTTTAATGATTGGATGAATTCGTTATTAGTTGGAAGAAAATAAATAACTATTTATAGAAAAATTTCACCAAATTCATAATAAAACGTACTAAGCAAGCGTAAAAAAAGGCAAAAATTTCCAGCATTCTTAATAAAATATTTGAAAAATTTCTGAATTACAACAAAATTACAGCTTTAATGCTTATGATACTGTGATACTATAAATAAATTTGCAAGACAAATTTTGATTTTTATGCTTTTCATATCTTATTTTTCATGTTTAATTAATCTATAAAATTATCAGTGGATACTAAAAATTTAAATAATACAAAATAGTGGAGACACCTTTAAAATCTTTTAAATAATCTTTTATACTTATAAATACTGTTTTAAGGACAGTTTCCAGTGGCAGATTTATACTTTTCTGATTATAGTTTAGTATAGGCTTATAGGTTACCTAAATATATATTTGTGGTTAAGTGGAAAATGGGATAAGATTCGACTGAAAACTCAAAAGTTGAACAGCGGACGGTTATTGTTAATTCCCGTGCTACTGATAACTTTGACAGGAAGTGAAACTTGTCACCGTTTAACTTAATAATGATCATATATTTATTTTAAAAGAGCGACCAAATGTTCTTTGAAATATATCCTTTGGCAAAACTGATAGTCACATATTTGATGGAAAAATTGATTTTAGTATGCAATTTCTATAAGATTATATTTTAAATTACGTGAATGCTTTTTGCTATTACTCAATTCTACATATTATTTTTAATTATTATTTCTTATATAAATATTTGTTTCTTAAAAAGTTAAAATTTTGTTTATATAAGTTCATAGTTGGCTGATATGTGAACTACTTTCATTAATATCTGCTTTGCTTTTATGTTAATATACTTATTTAAAGGCTTGTTTTTACATATAAAGATATTATTATATTTGTTATATTCAATTAATGAATCTTAGTTTTTCCAATTTGTTTACTATGTATACCAAAATATCCAGACTGATTCAGTTTTTGAAGTCAGTTTAAAAAATATTAAGATATTGCTTTTTATAACTTATAATATATAAATCAACACGACCATCTTAAATAGTATATAAATAAATGATCTTTGCAATGAATAATATCATCTATTTTGATATGTATCGCTTTTTAAAGTAGTTTTCAATACAGGTAAAACGTTATCACAATCAAATAATCTTGTTAGCACTAATGTAATTGAAGCAAATTATTTGGTGTAAGTTGTTTATGCAATTAGAATTTTCTTGTTATAAAATTCCATTTATTTATATTGTAAACTAAAATCAAACACCTAAGATACACTAATTCAAAAACCGTATATTGAGCAACAAGTAAGGCATATTGTGAATTTTACATCAGAATTACAGGGTTTGCTGATACAATGTTTAATGTATAATAAATGGCAATTTCAACTAGAAAATACTGTTATTAAAAATAACATTTTTCTTAAGAAGTTTTCAGTTCAAATTTTTTTTTTTTTTTTGAAATAATAAAAAAAATACATCTGATTTTCTTTTCTAACCAAGAATTTATATTCAGTAAAACTAGAGAGTGTGTCTTCAAATTATTCAAATGTGATGAAAGCGCCAAGAAAACAGTACCAATAAAGTTCAATAAATATTATATATCATCTGTTTTACATGTATGCAAAATTAGCTAACAATATTCAATTACATTCAAATGTCGGGAAAGGTGAACTTGATAAATAATTTTAACGTTTCTAATGCAAAAACATTTAAATAGAACATTTTTAATGTCATAAAAAAGTATTTTATACAAGAAGCAGACATAGGTTTTGTTAAGTTTGATGGCTGGATATTTGTAGCAAGCATAATTCAACAGACTGTATTGTTTCTTATTAAATAACAGTAAAACCGTATCTCCGTATCTTTAAAGAAAAATGTTTTGATAAACAACGTGTCTACTGTGTCAGTATGTATCATACTTTTCACTGAAGAAACGGGATTAATAGAAGTATTTGATAGCATGAAGGATCGTTTAACGTTTTGAATATGTCGTAAGGTTTAGTACTCGAAAGATGAGTTTATCATATATATATATATATATATATATATATATATATATATATATATATATATATATATATATATATATATATATATATATATATATATATATATATATATATATATATATATATATATATATATATATATATAAATATATATATATATATATATATATATATTTATATATCAAGAAAACAACCGCTGCTTCAAATTTGGACATAAAATGTCAAATGAATTTTTTCATTAAAAAATCAAATTAACAACAACTTTACTGAAGCGATGAAATAAAATGCTGGCTAAAATGTACCTACAGAATAATTTATAAATCTAATGTTAAAAATATGAAGTGATGAATGGTTATTGTCTTACAATTCCACTGCCACTGCGTTCAAATATGCTGATGAAATATTAAAAAACGTAATTTTTAATTACTGAACATAACAATTTTTTAAGTGCAATTCTATAAAAGTTTTGTCATCATAATATTTTTTGTGAAAAATGTTAAATGTTTCAAGCAAAAATATTTCTATGAACATTAATATTCAAACAGAACATAATATATAATTTTGAAAAATCCTTAAGTACTTAAGGATTTTTCGAATAAATATGATTTTTGCCCTATTTTGTTATATGAAAAGTTTTTTTGTATTTTATAAAGTATGTAGACCGTTACATAATTAACATGCGAGTAACAGCTCCACAGAGTATTATTTCGATTAGCTGATTCATACCGATGATGACTACTTTGTAGTCGAAGTATGAATTTATAAAATAAAGAAAATTTTAATCAAAGAAATTGGGAACAAAATTGAAGCTAATATAAATATTTTGGTTTACTATCAGAAACAAAAATATCATTAAGATTATTACATAATAGAGCCTTCTTATTGTTTTGCGCCTTTATAATTTTATTCTACTTAGCAAATAATATTCTTACTTGTTTTCATTAAAGTTTAAAATAAAATATTTAAACTCCTTATAACCATTTATCACTTTGAACATGTGAATTGATATTTGCCTCGAGTTTCGAAAGCTTTTCAACCTCGAGTTTCAAAACTCCTTCAAAGTTATATAAAAAATAAATTAAAAACGCTTCAATATTTCATAGCCGTTCTTTTAAGGTAATTGTAATTAGACGCAATTGGATAAAGTTAATTTCTTTTCTGATTTTACAAGAAAACGTTAATAAATACTGAGACAAATAAACAATAAAGAATAACGGCAAACGATCACTAAATTTGCTAAAAATTAATATTAATAAATAAATAATAATAAACAAAAGTCAAAAATTTTCTAATAGAAAAAAAAAAGTTGGATGAGAAGATTTTAATCTTGTAGATCCTACAAAAAATTATTATAATCGACCTAACGTAATTGTTTAAAGAACTTTAAAATTCGTTTAAAAGTATAAAGATTAAAACATTTATATTTATTATTAATATCGTTTATGAAAATACCAACTTTTAAAAACCAATTTTCATATTACATAAAAATGTTAAAGAATGAACTTCATCCCATTCTAAGATTTTAATTGAAAATAAGCAGTAAATTTCCATGAGAAATTTTCAGCTTTAAATTTTCCCTGGAAAATTTAATCAATACTTTCAGTTACCTATAAACACCAACGGAGAGGCAAGTGTATACAGCGAGTATGCGTCGGTATGTTTCATATCCATTTTACCGACGGTGTATTATATGTTCTATATACCACAGCGCACAATGAAAAACCTAGTCACGAAAATTCACCGATAGAGATTGCTGAGGGAAAATGAAAGAAAGTTTTGAGTATTTATATTTTCATTTCGTTTTTATTGCTATTATTTCATGAATATTATTTAAAAAAATTTTTATAAATGAAAATCTAAATGTTTTTCCATTCAGTAAAGAGTTAAAATACAAATATAGCTTATGAATGTGAAGTAATTATAAATTTTAAATTTGGACCTTTTAGGTAGGTACATAAAATTTAAAAGTAATTTTTCCAATTAATTAATTATTTAGAAACTACGGTAAAAAATTAGAAAACATGGCCATAATTTATTTATGATATTTGAATGTCATAAATTCAAAGAAAATGACAAGTGATATTAAATAGACATTTCCAATATAGTTTGGTTTTTCCTATAATGATGTGTTTATAACGCTTGAAAATCTTAATATCATCGGCATATACAACATACACAGATTTCCCCTTAGCAATATGATGATGAAAAACTTACATTTCCCCTATAAAAAAATACCCCTTAAGTCTTAAATAAACACACATATACATATATAGACACATGTATATATGTATTGTGGAGGCGTATATATTGTTAGCAAAGGTTCAAACCAAGCGTAACAAAATTGTAAGGGGAATTGTTGTATATTTCATGAGACACAACACATGTGCAGTACTTTAGTGGGGTTTATATATGTGAAATAAGAGAAACAAAAGGCGCGTAAAGAGGAGGTGTTATAGCGCGCGAGCTAAACCAATGTACATGCGCGACTGATGCTTAATACATCGTCAATTGGAAGAAAATGGCTGAATTATACAACATTAGTTGATACATTTAACACCAGGTGGTTTTAGTTTGATTATTTTTTCTGTGAATATATTAACTAAAAAATATATGTATACAAGTATATTTTTTAGTTTTTTTATTTTGTTGTTAAATAGACCAACAATTGACACAATTTATTGTACGATTTGTAAAATATTGTTTAGAAAGATTGAGTTAAATATTCTATTACTGTTTTTTTTTATTTTTTGTAATAATAATTTATTGGTTATACATTTTACGATGTGATATATTCGGATTAGATGATTTGAATGTTTTAAATAGCTTTTAGTTGCTGAATTATTAATTAAAAATTTATAAGTAGTTATTCAGTTTTTAAAGTTTGGAAAATAATTGTCTTTTAATGTTAACAATTTTTTTATCTTTTGAAACATTACCACATTCTCAGCAACTGTTAAAAGTAATTAAATAATAATAATTATAAATTAAAAAAATTAAAATTAAAAAAATCACTACAGAGCTCTAATTTTATAAATCGTAAGCATTAACTAATTCCATGCTACGATTTATTTCAAAACTGATATATCACTGATAATTTTCTTTAATAAATTTCAAATATTATTTTCAATATTTTGCTTTGAATTGTTATTATGTTGTCAGATTTTTTAAATGAGTTATAATTAATTAATTTAATTTTATATTTATTTTACTCAATACTGAAGATTTCAACTTAACATAGTTTCAATATTTAATAATAATAAAAAAAGATTTTTTAAAATTTACATCATCGAGTTTAATTTCACACAATAACTGCAATTGGTGCTCGATGGTTGTCATTCATTTCAGTAGTAATGAAATTAAGTAAAAATTAAGGATGAACTCAACAAAAGCAATGTTTAACCACATACGATTTTCCAAAAAAGTTTCTAAGTAAAAATTTGTTAACAATATTAATAAAAATGATATTAATAAAAATAGCCTACGCATAATTTAAGACTAAGCAATAAATCATTCTTTGATTGCTGAATAATAGTTTCAACGAAAACATTTTTAAAGCATATATTTTATTGTAATCATTTAGTTTACAGTTTTATTCATATTATATATAAAGTGCTAAAAAAAGTTTATTTTGTTATTTATTTCAAAATAAACTTTTAAATCAAAAGTCTTTGAGAGATATTTTCATTCTTAGAAAAAAAAGGTCGTCTAAAATAAATAAAATTTTATTTAAATTAAAATATTTGTTTTAAGACACTAATAATCTGGCTATGCGTTATATCCTGAACTGATAATGAAGCAAATTATTGTCTGAAGTCTGAAAAATTTATAATATAACTTTGGTTATATCGAAATAAATCAATTTTTTTTGTTTATTTTGCATTTAGACTATTTTGTTTTCGTTATCTATTTAAATTTAAAAAACAAAACTAATGAAAAAATTAAAAAATCCTGGAATACTTTATTAAAATATAAAATACTATAAATTATTTCGAAAATTTGAAAAATATGTATTTTTTTTTTTTTTTAATTTAAAAATTTCAAAGAAAAAGTTTTTTACGAGCTGTAAGAAAATCGCAAGTGTTGTCTTTCCAATGAATTGTTTATAAGTTGCCGAAAATCAAAATAAAGTCGATTGTTTTAATAACATTACATTTAGATATTAATGTCACATAAAACTTAAATACCAATAGTTTCTTTGTTACTAAAAAAACGATATTTTAGGCTGAGTGCGTGCTAAGAAAATTATAACATTTATATGTAAATAGAATAAAATAGAATTAAAATAAAATTTTTATTGTCACCACTTCAAATTTACACAACTAGTCTTTTTTTGTTATTGTAGTAGAAAGATCATTCAACATAACACCATTTGGTCCGCTACGTGATAACACCAGATGTGCGTTGAAAATTTGAGAAAGAGAAATTTTGGTGTAAGCGGACAAAGGATTTTTCGTTTTGTCACATTTGATTTTTCAATAAAAAAATTAAATTTTACGAACTTTGAGTAAAACATACAAATTTAAAGAAGTATATTTATAAATGATATAATATGTTAATGGACAACTATATCCCACAAAAATAATCCATAAGTTTGTTCTTAATTATGGGTTACATTGTATAAAAATGTTCAATAAACAGTATCTTGTTGAATACCGACGGTAAAAAAATCTCACCTCGATTTATAAATAACTATCAATTACACTACAGCTGAGACATTATCATACAAGCACTTCATTCATAGGCTTAAAAAGATACAAAAAATATCTATTTGATTTATTTTCAATCAAAATATATATAAAAAAAGAAAAATGTTGGTAAATTAATTAGTAAAATATTATTACAGTAGTGGTAAAACATTTTTTTATATAAAACAATCAACAAATATTAACACGACGATGTGCATGAAAGCGAACAATGTAGTATATATAATACACAATGTTAAAAAACTAATATAATATTGTATAATATTCAGCTGAAAGTTCTGAGTCAGCTGTCTACCATTGCCAAGTCTCGGGGAAGTGCAGGCCGAATCGATGATCCCTTCGTGACTGGCATAGAAAATAGAATATATTTATACACATACACGTTACGTAGTACCAACCAACCAAACGGTTTACGTATATATGTACTACGGACTTCACCCGTAGTCTACGTTGTTACGAAGGAAGCAACATGGGAATGCGAATATATACTATTCGAGTTTGGATGCATGTTATAGAATTCTACTTGAAAATTACCTCCACTTACTAATTGTATACATAGAAAAGAATAGAAAAAATACAATTTTGTTGAATAAATGCTTTTACCTGGATATGTATATAGGACTTTAGTTATAAGTAAAAGAGTCTTTTTTGCTAACATAGAAGATGTTGTTTTGTGTATTGATATATTTTTAAGAACCATCATCTATTGTTACTTAAGTGAAAATCCAAGTGCAAGTTTTAATATAAAAATGTAGTTTTTTTATTCGATTTGAGTTTAGTCATCAGGAAATTTTAGTTTAGTGTCGAACTATGTTTAAAAAGCGGATATTTGTCGAACTTTATTCATTAAATTCATTCATTGTAAGTAACATATTTACAAGGAGAAGTACAAATACTTAATATAGAATTGCATTAATGGTATTTTCTTTATAATTTGTCTCAAAAATGACGGTGTATTTATTAAAATATGAATTAACTTTAAGATGACACGTCGGGAATAGTTTTGAATTCGAAAATTCACGTAACTAAAAAAACATTTCATTTAGTGGAATGTTTAAAAATTAAGAACATTTGGTTTTCTTATCCGGAATGCGGTATTCTTGCTGTGATAAAAAATAAAATATAAAATCAAACAGACCTCACTCGGAAATAAACCAATAAAAAATTATTCTACATTGAAGAGAAAAATGGGGTGGTAGATCAAAAGAAAAACACAAATTTTCTAATTAAAATTTTTCGTCTTCATTAATATTTATCAACGATTTCAAAAAGTCATACCTTCCTAGCTTGCATAGAAAAAACAGTTTATTTTTTTGGTGGGGATTGTTTCCGAAAGAGAGGGAAGATACAATAGACAATTTAAAATTGTCTTATTTCTCCTGCTCATGTTATTTCATTTCACTTTAATTGCTTAAAAATGTATGTTTCTAGTATGTATATAAAAAATAATTGGTATTTTTGGAGATTTTCGGCAAAAAGCCAAAATTTAACATGAACTATACAGTAAGTTTGTTGTATGTCGTAATCCTAGCATTCACCAATTTGAATCCAAATCAGATAAAGCGTTCGAAAGTTACAGCCGAAAATGCATAGATAACCAGAAACATAAAGATAAACGAAATGCAAAATCGTTTTAAAGATGTCAAACTCTCGATTATTTTCGGAATTCAGCAACGCTATTTCTATTTCGATTTCGGACAAAATTATTTTTGAAATTTTTTTTGCTATCTTCTTCTTAGGATTCTATTAGCGTGATTATAAAGAATTTGAGTAACTACAAGAAATTTAAATTTATATTTGTATTTTTAAGGGAAAAACTTCAAGTTTATTAAAGACTTCCAAAAAAATTTACTTATATTTACAATTTAATTATACTATCTTAAGATCGATAAATTATTAGTTAGGGGATTTGCATTATAGTGTATTTGCTATTTTTATTCACCTGAAACGTGTTTACTTCCAGTTTACTTTGTGTAGTACTTTATAACCATTGAAATTTTTGAAAATGAAAAGCTTTCTAAATTAAGAACTTTTTATTACGATGAACAATTTTACATAATATAGTAATTTTGCAAATGGAGTATGAATTACAATCACTTGTATTTTTGTAAAGAAATTATTCTCGAAAACAGAGTTTTCTCACAAGCGTTTTAACAATCAGTAAATAAGTTCTTAATACAATCTCATTTACATAAAAGATACTAATATGATTTTGTTTATGTAAACTATATTTATTTAAATGTGTTGTTTGTTAAAAAATTTTCCCAAAATTTTTTTTTTGATGAAAAATCCCTAGAACACATACTGTACTCCTCACACAAGCAAGTCGGTCGTTTATAAACGAAGACAACTCACACACACACATACACAAAAATATAAATAAATAGAAAATACCATCATATCAGAAGTATACTATAATAATAAAGTTTATAGGGTATGAATCGAGAACCCTAGAGGGTGGCACACAATGGTGGTAGTGTATTTTGTAAATGTATGTGTACGTGTGTATAGATGGATATGTCGACAACAGCATGAGGGACAGATACCGTCATGAATATTCATCAACTCCTGGTGCACACATACACATACAAACACACACACACACACACACACACACACAGGTTTTCATTGTGAATATGTGTGTATCAGGGTGATACAAGAGATGCGAGAGGAATAATATTCAGAGTGCGTCGGTATTACAACAAACTCAATTCTCAATTGTAGACAGACAACGGAGTATGTATGTATACCGATAACGAAATATTAAAATACAAATAGAAGTAATAAGTATATATGATGTTGAAATATACGCGAACATTGTGCCACTCACTAACAGTATTCATTTTAAATTTATCATTATCACTTTGGAAAACATTATCACTGTTTTTTAAGAAACGAAAGTATTAGAAAGAACTAGAAAGCAGATAATATTCAATCAAAATCAATGATTCTCTTATTATGAACACAAGCGAATTGTTTAATTTTTGTATTCAATTGTCAAACACTGGGAACTTGGATATTTTTAAGTTTGTTATATTTACATATTATATCCGTTTTGCGGAAATAGAAATGGAATTTGCACTTTTATGAAGTGAATTTCTCATACGGTTTTCAATTGAACCCGAGGCCATCTAATTGATATTCGAATGTGCTCTGAACTACAGTACAGATGCTTAGAAGAATGATGTAGTCCGTTGCACATCCGATTAACAATTCGATGGAATGGTCCCAGCATATGTGTTATACTTTCAATTATTTCCATCAATCAATTATCGATTCTAATTTTGAAATACGGTAATCGATTTCGAAAAACATTAGATCATTTCTTTTTTGCAAACTCAAACTATTATATTACATAATGCTAGACTGTATCGCTAGGGCTCTTTTGAATCATAAGAATCTGGATAACAATAGAATTTAAAAAATTTAAATCCACATCAAATAAAATAATATTTAGTTTTTTAATATAATATGAAACTGAGGAAGAAATTATTATTTTTTGTGTGAATAATAATATAAAAATCTACTGCGATATTTGATCAAATACACGGTGTATGCTAAAAATTATTTAGCATTTAGTAAAGAAAAAAAAATTTTTTTAAGCATTTGAAAGAAGTAAGGTAGATGTTACGTAACGTCTAGTTTATCGAGTTACGACTTTTTATCATATGCTTCGCATTCCGACAAACTGAACAAGTCTCTAAAAATGTAGATACACACGTTTACATTCATGAAGGTTAAAAAATTCGTAGATCCAGGAGATTCCAAGAACATAAAGGCTAAAATACCTGCAGAACTACATTTTATCTTTTCATCATAGGGTTTCATGCCAGTTAAAAACTCGACTTAACTTCAACCAATTCACTTCACTCAAACTCAACCGTAAGGGATATCGACTATAAAATTTTACCACCTGGATAAAATGTCAAAATGCAAGCCTAACTTTTCAAGAATGTGAAATAATTAATAATAACAAAGCAACAGCCATACCCATTCTCAAATTTTGCCACACAATTCATATATTTACAAAAAAATTTATACATTTTATACGTTTGTTTTTGTCTTAAGTATTGCCAAACTGGCAAATATTGACCGCACAAACAAAATTTTGGTATAGGTATGTGTTGATAAAATCACCTAATTAGCTCATTACATTTTCGGGCCAATGGATCCTTAACCCAACTTGTTAACCTTAAAATATAGAATAAAAATTTTAATACAAAAAGTATTTTTTAAAACAAACAACTTTATTTGAAACATTTTACGTAAAATGTTAGAATTCGCTACAATTTTAGCTCAAATTTAACTAATTAACATTACATAAAATTACAATATATTTATATATATTTATATATATATATATATATATATATATATATATATATATATATATATATATATATATATATATATATATATATATATATATATATACACTGGTTTCTAATGTTTACGCTGTTGGTGAATGCTGAATTCTGGATGATCAAATAATTATTTTATAGCAAGCCTATTTATATTTGAAAAATCTTTGTATACTATATATTAAGCAAAATCTTATTATAGAGCCAAATGATTTAGAGCCAGATTTTTTTCAGTAAATTTGATGCCAACAAAACATTAAAATACTTTTGTTATATAAATTTTTGATTGTTAGTCGTTTTCTAATTTGGCAATGACCAAATTAGCAACGTGTAATATCTCCTCGGGGAATCATTACGATTAGCTTATCGTCGTTCGTCGAAATATGTATTTATGAAATACAAAAAATTTTTGATCTAGAAAATTGGGACAAAAAATCGAAAATTATTCGAGAAATAATAATATTCACACTTCTGTTATAAATAATGGATACATAATTAATTTGTCTGATTATTTCAAATAGGTAAATATTGTATCTATTAATTTTTTTAACCAAAATTAAAATACGCATGCGTAACACTTAATATAATAATTCTAACATATCTATTTAGAACATAGAAATCCATGTTGATACACTCGAAAATTGGATGATAGATTAGAATACACTTGGTATAATTTATAATGTACTACATGTATATAATATCTGTTATATATATTTATATACATATATATAGCGTCGATCCAGACCAAATCTTATAAGATGGCGTATATCAAAAATCGACGCTAACGACGTGGCAAACACAAACACAGTATTTCATTTGTAGATGGTTAAATTGTAGGTGGGGGTTAGATGGATAGATGGATGAACGGACGCCTCGATGACTCGTGATATAACACACACCACCGTCGCCGTCGACAACGAACACGACGTCGGATCTGTCGTCGTCAATAGTATTATTATATATGTGTATTATATATGT
Source organism: Chrysopa pallens (assembly GCA_020423425.1). Taxonomy (NCBI): domain Eukaryota; kingdom Metazoa; phylum Arthropoda; class Insecta; order Neuroptera; family Chrysopidae; genus Chrysopa; species Chrysopa pallens. The sequence continues at coordinate 99,869,963 of CM035591.1, read as the reverse complement.
GTATGTTTGTATGTGTTAAGGGGAGGGAATAAATTATCGCACAGACGCATGCGTATTCGATATATTAATTATTATTATATAGATAATATTCATTAAACAAACAATATTTTTGTTTTTGAATATTTTTTGTTTTGTTTTAAATCAACTAAAAACTATGAAGTGATTAAATATTTCACGAAAAAAAAAAGTTCAATTAATCTGACTGATTCTTAAATAACTCTAGTTAATACTTTTATTATTTACTTAAAAACAATTTTTTGTGATAAGGGCTGATCATAACAAGTAACAGAAGTAATCTTTAATATGGGAACTGTTTAAAATTGCTTCAATTTAAAAAAAATTTAAATACGTTGTTTTATAAATATATAGATAGGTATGTGCATTGAAGCATTGTACAAAAATATGTTTGAATTCTAAATAGCTTAGAAAAATAAAACAAAGTTTCTTTGTTTTTAATACTATTTAGTATTTGAACATTAATTTTGCCTCATATCAAAAAGACCGATTTTTGGCTAAAGATCGGGTTAATCATCAGCTTTTTTCAATATTAAGATATTAATTAGCTATTTTCATTAAAAAAGCAGTCTGACGGGAGGTTATGCAGACAGAAGAAAATTGATCAATTAATTGAATATTTTAGTACATCTTCATCGAAACTTGAATATAGAACGCAGTATTTTTAATCGATAAAAAATTCATTACATACACCCTATATAAATATATAGATATATTTCGAATACATGCAGAAATTTTTAACCAAGCTTTATATTTTGGAAGTGGTAGGTTCTTGTAATGCTTTGAATACATTTTTGAGTAAAATAATTTTAGAAAATAAGTTGCATATATCTAGAATTTCCCACCATTTAATTATTCCTATTAACAATACTATCTGTAAATAATTTGATCTGTCTATTAAATAATTTTGAAAATTATCATTGCCCCAATATTTAATTTAAGGAAATTTAACAAATTTTGAAAAAATTTGAATTAATTATTTTACTAATAATTTTCTTTTGTCGAAGACTTTGAGGCGAATGCTTTTTTACATCTACTAGTCTGACAGTCTAGTCTTAAAGTGTAGTACAAGTCTACCTTAGATAAAATGCAAAAACAGACGAATCGATAAAAAATAATCCAAAATAAAAGACAAGCTAAAATAGACAGCGGTTTGTCACAACTTGGCAATATAAAGATACTCAAAATTACTAACTTAAAACATTATATTGTAACACAAATTTACAATACAATAATAAAAAGTGAAAAATAAATTTCATTTTCGTTCTGAATTTCAAATTCTTTATTAATTTGATTAATAATTTTGGATCTCTAGATCAATATTGTTTCGAAGTTCATTGAACCTTGACATTATAAACAATTCGATTTAACGACCGATAATATTATATAAACATCGAATAAAAAAAAAAAATAAAATTCTTTGACTACATGTATAGAATAAAAAAAAAAACCTCTTGGATACATACATTCCTTTTTTTGTGAGGTTATGGTTAACAAAAATAAAGTAAATGATATATACACATAAAATTTCTTTATGTTGGTATTATATAGAAGAAATTTACTTATTTAACTTGCAAAGCAGTAAAATAACCTTGAACCTGTATGGTTTGTGTGTATTATGGGCTTGTGTGTGGAGAATAGAGAAACAGCTGATATGTGTGGTGTGTTTTCATTTCCAAGGCCTGTATGAGTACTTGCAATGCGGGCCGCGTGCTATCCAGGGGCCGATGTACTATCTCTATGAAAATGCTATACCTACTACTACTATACTATATAACAATTCAAATACTATGTAGATGATAGAGTCTTAACAAACAGTGTTTGTATGCTAAACTTTATTATTGTTACGTTTTTTAATAATTTATCTATGTACTTTCAATTAATAATGTAAAGTATTCAGGCATTCATCACTTGATGTGCCCGGCATACTGCTTTTTAATTAGTACTAGCGAACATCACGCGGTTACACGCGAGTTGTGCCTGTTCTCGTGTGAATGCAAGAAAAGGTAGTCTATGTCACTCGGGAAAGTCTAGCATTCCAACGGTAAAATAATTTCCAAATACCGCTTATTAATAATGAATATCACAAGTTATTTTTTACGAAATTTCGGAAAAAAGGACCTTTTAGATTGCTACCAGAAGCTTAAAATTGACAGATATCTGTCATTTTGTTATTTGTATAAGAATATTATTAAAAAAATATTTTGTCTAAACGCACCAGAACGGAATATCATTTATTCAGCATCCAAATTGTATTTTTCAGAATTTTCCGTTTGGTGGTTAATCAAAATATGGTTTTATCACGTGCCGGACTAAATGGTTTTTACATTTGCTATTCAATGATCTTCCTACTGCATAAAAAAAACGGGCTAAATTTGAAGTTTCTAGGGACTATAGAAAATATTCGAGGCTAGGAGAAAGTATTCGGCCAACTTTTCAGAATTTTCATCAAGTGTTAACTGTACGTGATAAGTAAAAATAATTGTATGCTGTAGAATAGTTAAAACTTGAAAACAAATGTAAAGTCACTAAAAATATAATTTTGAGCATTAACTTATTAATTAATAGAAAAATTCTTTCGTACAAAGACTTTTATATTTTATACAAAGAGAGATAAAGCAGAAAAAAAAAGAAAAAAGTCAAGGAGGTCATTATGGATGGAGTTAAGAGGACAACTGCCAAAACTAGAAAATTCTAACCTTCTGGTATGTGTAGAAACAAAATGAATTATTTAGGAATGTGATATTATCTTTGCCAGGAAGGAAGTCCGAAACTCGAGTGTTGAAAAATTGATGATAAAAGGAAAAAACAGAAATTTTGTCAGTCATTTGAACATTTTTGCAAAGTTTGTGGGCATATAAAGGATAAAAAGAATAAAGACTTAACACAATCAAAAATTTATTCGACTTACCAAATGTTATGTTGTATGAAAATTCAGTAAAAAGCTAAATTTTTTTTAAGTGGTGGAAAAGGTTTTTACGAGTTTCAAGGGTAAATATTTGTTGAATTCATAATTTTAGGTCAATAAAAAAGTGTGTCATAAGTTCAAGACTCAAGTCTCATTAAAAGTCTAGAAACTCTTTTATTATGTCTGATTATAAACTCGTTATTATTGATTTGAAATTTAACATTTAAAATATCGATACGCACTAAACACATCAATAAAAAATTATATGAGGTAATAAAAAACACGTGAACCATATGTTTAGCATACCTCAAACAATCTACATATCTCGTAGTAGTCGTAGTATATCGAACACATAAAATTGTATAAAAGCAATGTTATATACATATTATATATATATGTAAGAGACACAGGCAAAGCAAGTAGGGCTGTATGGTTGATCTAGTAAGCAATGGTTGCTTACCAGGGAGGGCATCTTATGCATTTTACATGAGTCCCATATCTGTAGCGTGTATCTGCTCAGTATTCATGGAGACGCAGACATAACCTAGCCTAACATTGAATTACAATGACAATATAACTCTCATTTTCACTTTACTAAAGAACATATTTAATAGTGTCAAACCAAACATACAAAATACTACACTTTATTATTATAATGTGTATGTATGTATGTGTGTCTGTTATTTTAAAATAAACGACATAGAAATCATTTCTAATGTATTCAAAACACAACAAATATCGAAATTATCATTTTAACATTGACCAAGTTTCAAATATTTTCTTTGAATTTTGTACCACTATAAATATATATAAATTTATGCTTTTATTTTGATTCGATATAAGAAGCTTATTAGATAACCAATTTTATGATACAATATTGAATTTAAAATTGATAGTTTGGTATGTAGATAAGTAAGTGAAATATTTCATTTACTCGAAGTATTACTTCTTCATTTAAAGTTGTTTGTATAATTATTTAGGAATTTGAAAAAATTTTCTCAATAAGCATCATCTAGTTATAGATACTATCGCAGAAAAGATGGTTGCGAATTATTACGTCACCTTGAGTTATTTGTCTATGGTGCCTAAATTTCATTACTATCACCTGCGAATAATAGTAGCAGGGTAATCCAAGAATTACAATTATTTAACAATTTGAGCCTGGCGTAAAGTCTTGGTGGTCAAATATGTCATCTAAACATACTCAAGTAGAGCCGAATATGGGTTTTATTTTGAAGGAAATAATTCAAGGATATTGGAAAAAATGTAATCTGCTGATTTCAGCGTGATGTGAGGGTTACAAACCTGTAAAATAAAACCGTTACCTGGACATCATAATCGACGCATCATTTTTCATTTTTATTTTAAAGGTAATAATTCAAGGATGAAAGAAAATTATATTGTGTCGACTTGAGCGAAACATAAGGAGGTTAGAGAATCCAAACATGGGTAGTCTAAATTGTGAGGGACACTATCAGGAATAAGATATAAGGCCCGTACCGATAAAAATCTAGCCCGCTCGATTTTTTCAAAATGGTGTGAAAGTGTGACCTTTTATTCATTCTACGATCGTATCCTGAAAATCAAAAATACTTTTAGGACGATCAAATAAATCCCCATCTACCATTCTTTGCTCCCTTTTCATTGAGCAGTAAAATGTATTACTCTGAAAAAAAAAATATATTCGAAATAAAAAATAAAAAATGTATAAAATTTAATAAACTACCTCCTCGATAAGTTGAAAATGTTTAAATTTACAGAAAATGAAACGAATTATTATATCATTCATATGAAAAATATGTTTAGTCCGTCGTTACGATAATCCAAGAATAGAAAGATCCAAGAATAGGTACTATTTGTTTTGTTAAAAAATATATTTTTATTTTTTTTAAATTCTGTCAAATTTAAATTTATTGATTTTGGTTTCGATCGAAACGATGTTAGAAGGATTGGTAACTGGCTTCAAGTGAGAACTTGAATGAAAACTTTGCCCCTGTTTTCTCTCCTTTGGGGGTACAATTTCGGAAAATCTTTTCTTATCAGTAAGAGGATAAGGAAAGTTTAATAACAAAAATGTTTCATAAACTATGCATAGAGGATAAGGAAAGTTTAATAACAAAAATGTTTCATAAACTATGCATATTCAATTTTTCTTCGATATATATATATATATATATATATATATATATATATATATATATATATATATATATATATATATATATATATATATATGTAAATTTCCTGATATATATGGATATGTTTGACTTCGTATCTTATGTATTTTAATAAATTTAATAATTATAAGAAGTTCAAACATAGATACTTAATCATACATGAATTATGAATGTTATGTAATCAATCGACACTCTTATGTGTGTGTAATCTTCACATGTTTTTATAACGCAAAAAATTTGTAGGTCACATGTATTACTTATTTGAACTAAATATATTTTACAAAACAAACTTTTTATTATATAAATATTTTGAAACGAATATAGAACTTTTAGTTCCGAAATTATAGATTTTGTAAGAGGATTTATATTGTACAGTAAAATAATTATCAACATTTTTATAAGGTCTTCAAACTGTACTTGGAAATTGTGAATGTACGTAAATGTTTTCATTGTTTTTTTTTTTTTTATATAATCATTTGCATAAATTTGACAATGCATTTAACAAAATAAATCACAAATTGGATTGAACCTAAACAAACTAAACTTTAGTTCTTTCCGAAAAAACGTTTAGTTGGATCAAATTTTCCATACCAACTAATCTTAATGAGTCTTCAAATTTTTTTTCTAGTACAAAATATAAACCTTAACATAAAAAAATGCAATATTTTTAGAAATGTTTTTTTGAATTGAATTATTGATCAGACGCTATTCTAAAAGGATAACATCAAATCTAATAATTTTATGTTTATTTTCAATTTTAAAACCATTTGTGAAAAACTTTTTCTTTTTTTTTCTTCCTTAAACTATTTTTTTGTATATGTATTTACACACACACACACACACACACACACACACACACACACACACACACACACACACACACACACACATATATATATGTATATATATATATATATATATATATATATATATATATATATATATATATATATATATATATATATATATATATATATATATATATATATATACATATTGTTGTTGTTGACTTAGAAAATCTTCCAGATGAATCTGATTCTATAAGGATGACGATGGTGATGTGTTTGTTATATATAAAACATAGTATATATAAGAGATATAAATATACATTGAATATGAATCATCTTATATCCAATTCTTATAGGAATAGCCCAACAAAACCAAACAATGATTAGCATAAAATCAATATGGGAGGACATGCATGTCGTCACCCTTGCCTAGAGCTTGTATGTATCTGTGTGTGTGTGTTGAGGTTGCTCTTGTGCTATGTTGCTTCACAACAACATCTTTCAAACAAAAACTTTATTTTGATATATTTCTATTGAGTTTTATATTAACACTAGAGGTTCGATTTTGTTAAAACTAATGAAATATAACTATTAACAACTTAAGAAAATAACTAACAGAGTAAATTATTTAGAAACATTTGGGCTTGTTTAGCATTCATAAAATACTATAAATATCTAATAACAGTTATGTATAATAAAAATATGTAATGTTATAACCTATATGTGTTTATTAACCATATTTGAGCTAAAATTCAGAAGAACGGAAACATTTTATAAAAAAATGTTCTAACAAAAGTTGTTTGTTTTTTAAAAAAATTAACATTTTTGTATTATTTCTATTTTTTACTTTTGAACGTTTCTTTCTATTTTATATAGTTAAAAAGTTGGTTCAAGGATCCATTAGACCCAATAAACTGATTTTGCTCATTCGCTAAATTAAGTTTACTTTTTATATTTAAAAAACGTCACCAACATTTTAGGTCGTTATCTCTTTTTGAGTTATTCGTATGATAGTCGGAAATGGACTAATCTATGAACACCTGTACTTAAATTGTTTTTGTGCTGTCTATATAAGGTAGAGTTACAAACCAATTAAGCCAATTGAGGAGTAATACACGAAAACACTATACAAGTAACTCTTTTATATCGTACGTTATTTTCCCGTAAATTTATGCAAATGTTTGTTCAATTATGATATTTTAACGTTTAAATACTTTGAAAGTATCTAGAAAATCATCTTAATTTTTAATTGAACAAATAATTAAATAAATAAGTGAAAATATCCACTAATAGAGTGAATTCTTAAATACTTGTCATATGGTTAATTATTAATGTTTAAACTAATTTTAATCATTCAAAAATTCTATAAATATCCAATCTATGCTGTTAAAAACACATAAATTGTAATAAAATGTATTGTAATTATATGTGTTCATAAGGTAAATTTGAGCTAGAATTGGGTCGAATCCAAATGTTTTTTTTTTTAATATTTCAATAAAAAGTTGTTTCTGAGCCTACTTTTTATATCTTGAATACGTCATCAAAATTTCATCTTTCTATCACTTCAATTGCGAGTTATCTGGACGGACTGTCAATTGGGCTAAGTGCATGATTCTATGAATAGCTACACCAAATAAAAATGTTTCTTTGTTAGTATACACCTAAGTTACGTATCAGAAGACATTTTTCACGCTTCTCTATATGTTTTTGAATTACTAAACCCTAATTTTTTATTGCACTCTGTTCTTCATCAACTCAGTTATATTATACTTCAAAAACATTGACGAAGCTATTTCTACTGTAATATTTAACGGAATTTCAAGTGTATAAATAACGCTAAAGAAAAGTCAAAACATAAAAGCTCTCATAGCTCTATGGTTATTGTGAAAATGTATTATAATATATTCAAAAACATTAGAAAGGAGAAAAAACACTACGAAAACTTGGTCTTATATATACATACATATGTACAGCTGAGTGCAAATGCAATTCTATATAATACATACGCTCATACCATCGTCAAGCAGACAAATAGGCACACATCTTTGAAAATTTTTAGATTGTATTATTAAAACATCAAAATAATTTTGTTGACAATAAGCTTTAAATGTCGAAAAAGTATTTTAATTTTTCTTCATTATTAAATAAAAATATTGACAGAAGAAATACTTTCATAGCCATAAATTCGAAGTTATAGAAGTACTATGTATACCAGAAATAAATCTAACATGTGGATTGATCGTGATATATGTCGTCATTATCATATGATGTTGGTTTACGTACATTTTCTGCTTAACTAAATTAATAAAATCGTCAAAAGTGTTAAAAAAAGTAAATTAATTTAAATTAAATTTTTTACATAATTTTTTGAGAAAATATTGATATTTGAATATTTGTTCACATTTTGAAAATATTTATAATTGTATTGCATTATATTGTAAGTTAACAAGTAAAGATAAAACAGTATTATTTCGGTATTATATCTATGTTAAGTTTCTTCTATTTAATTGTACTTGTTCTTCGAGGCGGAATCATCATTGAGCTAATGGTTAAAAGCTTAGAAAAATATCGAAAAAACTATTTTTCTGTAAAAAATATTAAATATATTTTTTTAAATATCTCTGTTAAGATTATGCAGCAAATATCGCAAAAAAAATGGTATTCACTACCCCTAAATATCTAAAGATATTCTAAGATATTACCCCAAATTATCTGAATTCCACTAGTCTTCTGTACCTTTTAGCTGTATTGTTTTATGAACCAGAAGGTGGTGACATATTTTTCTTAAAGATATCTTTTCACTGATTTTCTGTTATCTAGAAACGACTTAAAATAAAAGCCACTAATTTTTCACCAATAAAATAATTTTTCAGTGGCATCTAACACTTATTGTTAGAGACTGAAGGTAGATAATTTTTTTACAATATTTTAGTATTCTATTTTTTCAAATATTATTTCAGGTTTTTTTCTAAGCATCTATAGGCTCGAAAGAAACGAGCAGCATTTTTAATTCACTTACAAGAACTGAGTTTTTTAAAACGTAACTGTAAAATTTTTTGTCCATAAAAATAAATATTTCTTACATTAAATACATGTGTCTAAAGTGTTATTTTGGAAACTAATTGACCATAATTTACACATAATTTCATATTCAATTTCATTTAAACGAAAACAAGAATGAAATTACGTGCAAAATATACGTTCAATTCAATTTATCAAAAGGGCCATTATTTTAAAATACTGCAATCCAAAAATGTATATATACAAAAATACTTGAATTCGGTTGACAACGACGATTGACAAGTGGAAAAAAAGCGCCAATACTTACAAAATCAAACAAAAAATTTCTTACTTGGTGGATATTTTGAAAGTATAAAATATATGGTAATATTATAAATAAAACTAAAATCCCATTGTTAAGATTACCATCTGATTGTATGCGTGGGGCAGTGTCGTGTTCACCACAGATGGATGAGATCAATTGTCCATCCGTCTGATACGTCGGTTAAGAATCGATCGATCGATCGATCGAGCAAAGACAATTGATTGATTCAAAACAGGCTCATCAATGTTTCGTTTGCCATCTTATGTATAGAAAAAATCTGGTTTCAGATAATCAATTCACTTCCGTGCAAGCAAGTATTTACTTCTAAATATTTCAAAATCTTTCTTTAATATATTAAGTAAAACTTTAGAAAAATGTTTGGCATATTTTCAAATGTCTATTTTAAAATACCAGTAAATGAATGCTGTTTGGTTTATTTAGAAATTTTGAACAGATTAGATCTATATTTGGAAAAAATCAATTTTAAATGTAACAAAAACAAAACTGTTTGGATTTTTCGTTAAATTTTTTAATAGATTTTTTGATTTCGATACAGCTATCTACATATGAAAATTTCTGCTAAAATTAAAATTGGTGTATATTCTGTTCTAAATTCTTTGACACTTAAGTATAAGTTTACTTAGTATTAGAAATATACACATGTTCCTGAAAAGTTATCTTTCCTAGAATATTCGATGTGGAGTCGTATTTCATCACAAAATATACTTAATATTATTTTACTGTTTTGAAGAAAATATGTATGTGAAATTGCTATCCCAAAAAAGGTTCTGAAATATTTAACAAGAATTTTACATTGTTGAAAAACCAACTCTTAATAAAATGAAGGTTTTCATAATTTTTTAAGTATTCTTATTCGTATTAAAACTAGTATTTTATAAAGTGCAAAATTTCTTGTTAAATATTTCAAGAATTTGTTCTGAGAGAATGTGTGTCTATTTTTTTCCAATTTTCGTTTGTGTATGTAATTATTTATATGTATATTTCCGTAAAATTTGACGAAATATCGTAATATTTGATCAATAGAAAATTCTATTTAGTACGTTTTTTTAGTTTTTGGTTAATATAAGTGATAAAATATGTAATTCTTGTCACTGTTTTATGATAAAAAGACAGAAATTTATCTTTTAGTAAAACTAAAATGTTGAAAACTTTAAATTCAAGATGTTATTGTTTGGTATTTATTATTGTTAGAAATGTATTAATTATCTGCATAGATCAGATCGAAGCGATTGGCTTTATCTGTGATGATTCTTACTCACTTTCCATTGAATCTTTGTGCTACCAAATTCAAAGTTCTCATTTTACACCAGTGACAACCAAAAAACCATCAAATCCTCAGTTTTTGCATAGATAAATTAGGCTGTTCAAATAAGTAAATGAAAGTTTTAAAAAATGTGGAAGTGGTGAAAAACGTAATTGGTCATATAACGAAAATTGTGTTATTTTATTGCACAGGTGATATTTAGCTCTTAATTACATTTTCCAAAGTAAAATTTTCAACAGTTTTTTCAAAAATACTCTTAAATAGTACAAAACGTTTTAGTTTTATATATAGAGGTATAAAACAAAATACTAGAAATCAAAATAATGCTACATACCGCTACAGTAATCGAACAACGAAGTCTCTCCTAAAAGACGATCACATTCCTGAATAACGTTTATTGAATACTCAAACAATGTTATTTAAAAACTATTGTTTCATTATTACAATTTATACACAAATACAAAAAAATAAATAAAAATGTGGTATTTTATAAAAATAAGAATCAAACAAATGTAGATGATACAATTTTTTTTTTTTTTTTTAGTTACCACCAAGTGTGTAAAACTGAATAAGTTTTGTCAAAAAACTGATTTTATAAAAATTCAAATATTATGGTATTAAAAATCATTCATATTCTACATTTTAATAAAAGTTTAGAAAATTAAAAGATGTATTATTTATTTTGTGAAAATCCATTTTTATAAAATAATAATGGAAACTAAAATTACGAGTGTACCTTTGATTTATCAAGTCATTATGAAGCAATGAATAATTATCCTTTATTTTGGAAATATATTGGGGAAAGTAATAAGATTATTGTGAATGAAGAACCGGGTGGGTGCAGTTGATAAATACTTTTCAATGTTATTAATTTCAAATTTAATAAATGGGAGTTATTCAGATCTATTTGATTATAAAAAATTGTTAGAGTTGAGTTTTTATTTTATTGGTCTTAAGCTTCCATCAAATTTAATTTTTGTATTGGTAATACAAATGGAGATGCTAGAAGAAGTTTTATGGCTGTTAGTGTGCTCTTTGTGAAACCTAAAAATATATAATCTACCTGACTGCATGGCTGGATTGATAATCAATATAATCCAGTTTTATTATGCATGATGATTTTCTCTTTGGCATAAAAAATTGATTATTATTTGCCTATAAAAATCGTAAATGTTAAAAGTTTCGATTATCATTTTATAATGATAAGTTCTGCTTATCGATGTACACTAGTCTGTCAATTATAAACTAAAATTGAAAACAAAAAAATCACTAAAGCCATTAATATACTGAAACAAATAGAAAGAAACTTCGTTTTATGTGAAAAATGTACAAAATTTACTATTCTTTATGTTCCTTCCAAGGTTATATAGATATTTTTTAAGTTATAACTTGTCTTACCTGTTTCAAAGTATTTACTTGTTATGTAACGCTTAAGCTTTGGACACCAAGTTGGCTACCCATTTTTAATATCTATGGTTTTATGTCAATGTTGACTCTAGAGGGCTAAAGGCAGACGACGCTACCACAAATAAAATTTTGTCTAAATAGTCCAACTTTAATTTAAAAATTTTAAATATGGTGTTTACAAAAGATATAATTTACCGTACCAGTAGGCCGTTAGCCGTAAACTCTGATAAACATCTTGAAAATAGTACCTTCTTTGGTTTTTAATTTTTTAATTTTTTTTTGACCATGACATAAGGCTCTATTATATATTCTCTATTGAATACCATTAAGTGTTCGTTTCAAAATTATTATAAAAAAATAAAATTTGAAGTGATTATGAACGAAAAAACGGAATATTCAACACCTATATAATACGAGTTTCATTTAAAGACAAATTATTAAAAAGAGCAATTGATTTTGGTAAAAAATTTGGATAATAAAAAAAAAATTAGTAAAAAATATATTTCTTACGATTGTTACCTAACAATTTATCACGCCAAAAAATATATAAATATATATTATACAATGTCAATCAAAATTAGATATTAGGAACGGTTGACGAAATTCCATTACGTGTTGCATGTATGTTTTTATAAAGATTGCTGAGATAAACTGTAAATAATGGAACTTTGAAGGACCATAATACTTAGTTTCGTTTAAATTTCACTTCAATTTTGTTTCTTAAACCAGGATGTCTATGTATGTACTACACAAAAAAGTTTAGTTTTATTCAAGTTCTAAATTTTCATGAAAATATAACTATATTCAATGCTTTCTACTGTTATTAACTTACTCGAAATAACAACTTAAAAAAAGTGTGGGTGTGTGTGTGTTCGTACGCACGCATGTGCACTTTTATGCACATACGCATTACTCAAGAAATTTGCACCTTAATGACTCAAGAAAAACAAATGCACTGAATCTGGTTTCTCACAGTAGGTTGGAATCCATGCAGAATCGCACCCCAAGTTGGATAAAATTAGTCAATAAGACTCGTGGAACGTTTCAACTTAACAAATAAAGAGTTGATTTTCGACATCTCGAGACAATAATAGATAAATTTCTCGGAAACGGTTTAATATTTTAATTTCAAAAAACTTTCGATTTTTAAATATATTTTGAAGATTACTTTCTTTTCCCCAGTTTCAAGAAAAACAATAATTATTTGCAGAAAAAAATTTACAAACAAGGTTTTCGCCTATAGCTCGAAAATAATGAGGTTGTGGTAAAAAATGTCCTGTATGAATGAAAGTTTTTGATTTTTACTAGAGCTACAACTTTTGTACATTTAATTTTCTTTAGTATGACACAGTAAGCCGGAAATTAAATAAAAAATATTCATCATCCCCTTTCACCTCACCATTTTTCGGCGGTGTCTGGACATAGGAGACATTTAACATGATTTTGTACCTTTTGTACCTGTTAACCTTAATACGCAAACTTAATAAAGCATAATACTTTTATAATTTTACTTTTCTCTTAAAAATAAACGTTTTCCGATCGGTCTTAAAATTAAGATTTTTGTATCGTTTTATCATAGAGATTAATGATACATAACAAAATATATTTTTAAGCGAATTAATGGATTAAGTCCAATAAAAAAAACCTTTTAATTTAAAAATGTGTGAATGTAACAAAATATGTTTTGTTCAATTTTTTTTTTTAAACTGATTAATATCAAACATTTCATTTGCTCATCAAACATAAAGCAATCTGGCATACACAAAATAGATGATGCACACACCCTTCTTATAATCTTTTTAATTTTTTTCTGGAACAAAAAAAGGAATTGGTTTTGTATCACATAATATCTAAATCTGTTATTATATCAAATTGTCATGATGAATAGATGAGAGAATTACGCTTTTGATAGTTTTTGATGTTATCAGGAAATGGTCGTCAACAACGTGTATATGTAGCTCTTTTTGGTCGATGATCACATATACCACGTCATCATTGAGTGGTTAATTCCCTGCGGGCATTACTACGTTTCACACCCTGTGTTTTGTATTTGGATGATACTCATTCCGCACTAACGCCTCGAAAATAGGCTTAGGTGTTATGGTGTGTATATATGTATGTAATATACCCTCTGGTAATGAAACACTTTGAAGTTGTGTCGAATCGAATGTACGAATCTTGCATATTTTATTCGTTAAGAACGGTACCTTCTATAGATACCTAGAAATGCTGGTTGTTTGATGTTTTGTAATTATATTTCAGTTTTATAAATAAAATTATTGGTTCATAAATGGGTACAGTGTTTTTTTCTCCGTTTTTATTTTCGAATATTATTGTAACTTTATTTTTATTTTAAATCGAAATGTCTATTTGTACAGAAGTAATGTGTGTTTCAAGTTGTAGATCTCACTTTATTGTATCGGAAGTTTGTGGCAGTGGAGGCAGTAAGTTCCATATGAAAATTTGAAAAAACCTATTGCATACGCTTTATCTACAGAAATTTATCTAATAAAATACCGAAGCAGATGAAATTACAATGAGCATAATTTGATGTTTGATTAATATGAATAATGAGCATAATTTGTTTTCAATCCATCACTGAGCACAGTAATTAAAAGTTATATCTTAGCCAAAAAATGAGTTCATTGTAAGTATATTTTGGTATTGACAAATAGAAAATAAACATGAAAAATCGACAGCTAGTTCCTTAGAGACATTTGTTATTCAAGGTCGAGTAGGATCAATGATTTATCAAACCAACGAAAAATAATCTAAGCATTTGTCACATGTGTAGTATTGTATCTACTGTATAAAACAGTCGTAATAGACCATTATTTTTCTTGTAGGATCAAGGTCTTGATGCACCGTAACCATGAATTGTTCAGAGACTACATAAAGGAAGTGGAAGGGAAAACATATACAGGTCCTGTCGTCTGGTTTTTTTTCAGTTAAATTTCTGCAACTTTTTTTGAGTTTGTTGTTCCCAAGGAGATATCAAAATATCGACACACCCAAAAACAGCCTGGGGACAATTGGTAATAGACCTCAATTTCATTTGTAATATTTCCAATTCAAACGGAAAATGATGTTTTATTACATTGAAATTGACGAATTCTTAATCAGTAGGCTATCGCTTAGTGAATTTAAACCTAACAGAATTGGTTAAATATCAGGAAAAATCTATAATTTGAATTTCAATAAAGACCTTTGATCATTTGATTAGTTTTAAATATGATTTTTTTTGAGGTGAAGAAACTTGATACTGATTTGTAAAAATAATTAATAGAATATAAAATTTTATAAAAAATAAGCGCAGATATAGAAAATTGAAATACAAATAAATTCGATTTTTCAGTGCAATATAAATTGGCGCTTCTTGAACGGGCTATTTAACTTGTTTTTATATTGGAATACCATTTTTCGGACGAATTTACTTAAATTTAAAGCAAATGTCCCAGTTAAAATTTCCACGTGTCCTAAGTTAGTGGTATAAAATATACAAAAATTTACACCTAGGAAAGCAGGTTTTAAAATGCCAACAATTTTTGGCCAGCTTGTATATTTTGTTGGAAAAAACGCAGATATGATATTTGCAGGTACTACTAAACTGGACATTTCTGGATTCTAGAAAATTCATCTTTTTCTCATCTCATAATCGTAGCTAATCAAACAATTAATCAATTTAACGATCAAATTAAAATATATTTATACTTTGAATATTACTAATAGTAATAAAAGCAACAAAACTAAATAGATATATATTCGTTCTCAAACAATATAATAATGTATCATGGTTGACTAAATTTCAACACCATATGAGGTGTTACATAATCTGCCTCCGGGACAACAGCGGGAAGTCCCCCACCAAATAAAGCTAATTTGAACACCAGGGTGTCTTCTCTTTTTGCAAGTGTTGTTAATATTGTCATAAAACCATTATCAATAAAAATTTAATTATTATTAAAAGGAGAAGAATATTCAAATAAAACTATATTTAAAAAAATGAAACAGAAATAATCAATTGCAAATATAACAGGTCCGTATTATTATGAGGGTCTAATATAGTATTATTAAGGGAATATATTTTAGTTATAGTTTTTATATAATTTTTGTTTTTGGCATGGTTATGCTGCTTTTTGAATATTGGGGAAAATTTTTCCCTACCAGATAGCTGTTAATTGTAAAATTCACGAAACCTTTATTTAAAAAATTATAGATTTAAAAGTATGCAAGAGATCTTTTAAATGTATTATTCTAATATATCTATTAGGTGATAACTACAAGAAAACCTTATTAATGGACAATTAATAGATTTTGGGCTATGCGGTTATGGGCAAATGATATACATGGATATTTACATATATTTTCTATTCATCACAAAGTATTTTAGTGTATCTTTTAATCAAATTACTGGCAAGTATCCCAAATTTCATCCCTTTTTTTAGTTGTGTACGATTTGATAAATCTATACAGATTAGTACTTTTTTTAAGATATTGAATATATGACGTGTAAAGTCTTACCCAAACTAGAAACAACAGGATTTACAAAAAAAAAAACTCAAAGCGTCAAATACTCGAAACATTATTTTATTTTATCAAAAAAAAAAAAAATAGATATTTACTTTGATTTAATATGCAAACAAACACACAAGGTTTGTTTATAGGTTTCGGCCAGGAAATCTTATTCCAATCACTTTTTTGAATAATTGCTCATTATATGTGGCACCAAAACCATAAAGGGCTCTACCTAGATCAAGATTACAATCCGGTAGTGTATACTATATGAACATTTAAGGTAAATCAAAGATATTTCTTTATATTATTATATCGACAAAAATTTTACCGTCTGTCGATCAAAAACGGTAAAACTGATCTTTGAACTGATAAGGCAATTTAATAATAATAAAAAAAAAATGTCTAATGTAAATGAATTTGGCGGGCGCCAGTTATAAATATGATGATAACACACACAATTGTAGCAAACAAGGCAACTGATATATTATTGTTATTATATAAACCTAATGTCCATAACATTATGGACAGCGCAATTGTTTGTAACAACTATCAATTACAACCAAACAACAAAAGCCTTAAACAGTAAAAATATAAAACAAATTTTATATTAATTTTTCATTACACATCGTCTCGTGTGTGCGTTTGTTTTGTTGGAAGTTCACAACTTGTTATACTGATAATAAATATTACTAAGAATTGAATCACCTTATCAACATTTAATTAATTTTTTAAAATATGGCATAAATAGTTGATCCGGACGATGGATTTACTAACAGCTTTCTTACATTCATTGTTGTTGATGATACATACTGGCGCCTTACTTTAAAAAACTTGTCTGTTTTTATATATTTTATTCAACTCGGTTGAGTGTTAACCGCTATAAACTTGATACACGTTTTCCATTTTAATTTTTTCAAAATGTAATAAAAAAAATAAACATCTTTGTGTTTTTTTATTTTATTACAAATGATCATATCCAGTTTTTGAAATAATAATCATATTTTATAATAAATAAATGCAATTTTATAATAATTCAACATTACTGAGCTACTGGCTCTGTGGATGGATAAGTAGTAGTTGGCTTGCAATATTGTTTTTATTGTGATGTGATGTCTCGAATCAAATACCTACTACTTAGATGATATTCCAGTTGAATAATAAAAAAACGGCGACGTTATGTGTACTTTGTTGGTTTCTTACAAATCGTATACATAACTGTTTGTTCCTGCTGTTGTGTTATTTGAATTATAAATTATACAGGAAATTTATCAGATTTTTCAATATTTATTATTGAAAAAAAAAAAAAATTGTGATGTCTCATATATGGGATTATATCTAATTTAGTCTATGGTTTGTGACACCAAAAAATCTTAAAAACACTACCAAATTTTTATATAGGTACTCGGTCAATTACTTCCTTAGTCCATATTATTATGTTTTTCTGTTTCCCCGATAATTTCAGACTGGGTATATCTGCGGCAATTAGACACTCCATTCGCACCAAATTTTGATATACGTACTCAATCACTTAATTAGTCCACATTATTCTGTTTGTCCGATAATTTCATACTGAGTGTATCTGCATCTATTGGTCTCTCAATTCACTGCCATGATATATCAAACTCGAAGAGGCATCGCCTTTTAACGTCTGAATGAATTGATTTGGATGTTTGTTTATATCTAAGGTTAGTGAAATTGAAATGATTCTAAAGAATGAGCATTCTAGCGCAGGGCAGTCGATATGTTTTAATTTTTATAAAAGTCTTCATTCTGGTGGAACCTCAGATTAATGTCGCCCTAGCACAAATATATAATACTAAATGCATTTAGGAAGTAAATGGGTACTGATTACTGATACCAAATTCTAGCCAGTATGTGTACTGTAGATATGTTTTTTGCTGATGGAGGAGTGTAGCTAACTACAGAAAGAGGCTGAAAAATGTAAAGGTAGGCGAGTAGAAAGTATTTGTGAACTAGGGAATGCAAATATATACATCAAAATTATCAAAAAAATATCGATGTTTTAAATCGATGATTTGAAAGCGAAACATTGAAACTCAATGGAAAATTTGCCATTTGCCATTGCCGATTTCCTTGCCAACATTTGTTGATAACTGGTATACATTATTTCTAAAATTTATTCATAAATAAATACATAGCAACAAGAAAGCAGATGCGTAAAAAAATGTGGAGACTATTTTTTTTTATTTAAAAAATTCTTTAATCCTATTTTCACATGTAAAATGCAATTTTATGATTTCTCTGAAAATGTTTAGTATAGAAATGAATGAATGGTGATGCTATGCATAAAAATGAACATCTCAAAGGAATTCGAAAACTGATGTCCACCAAAAAAAGGTGATGACCCTCAAACATTACGATTGTTACACGATGACACGAATACTGATATAAAATACCTTTACTTATATTTCGACGATTGGTATGATGATGGTTATATGTTCAGAGAAAGACGATCAGACATCCATCTTCATAGTTCATGATATGTATGTTATTCTTCATATTGTAAAATAGAAAACAAATAAAATTTATGTCCACTTTATAATTTATTGACTGCTATTCGGAATGATTTTAAAATCTATAAACCTTAAATACGTACTATGGTATGAAGTACGTTAAAATTGCCCAGCTGTGTATTTATTGTAAAATGACTAAAAATTAAGTAAAATGATTCTGATAGAAAACAGAATTAATGGAAGAAAAACTGCCGTATCGCTTATTGTGGTTCAATAAATTATAATGTCCAAACAAAGATTCGGCTTCGGCTCTGACTACGACCACCTTCGGCCAAAACTTTGATTGTTAAAGACTTGTATTAGACGAAAAATAATAAAATTAAACGAACCTGAATCAACCGGCCGGCGAACCATACAAGCAAAACGCAACTTAACATTCACGCACAAAGATCTCTAAGTTTAGGTTTACTAAGTTCGATTGATTTTATTTTTATTTTATTGAATATCTATTCAATAAGTTTATTTACAGATTGTTTTTGACTACAATGAAGTCAGAATATCATAAATTTTACTACTGAATTTTTTATTAGTATCATGCATAATAGCATATAATTCTTTTGGTATAATTTTATGATGAATTTCCAACGAAATTATATACGAGTTCTAAGCCAATATTCAAGAAGTTTTCACTTATTTCAAACATTCGGCTTCGGCCGAAGGTAAGAAGTAACGGCGAATAATCAGCTTCGAGAAAAATCAGACATTCGACCAAACCGTAATAAATTTTAAATCACTTTAAGTTGCAATAATTATTGTAAAAAATTTTTCGACTCATTCGCTGGAATTTAAATACTTTCAATAAAATAGAAAATAAATAAGCCAAATCTATTTATCGGGTTAACTTTGGCCAGACAATATCCATATTTAAATTTTATTAACATATACTTGTTTGAAATTTAAAAAAAAAAATAAATTTATAAGTAAAAAGACAGCATAAATTCATATAGACAGCTCATTTTTGTATCAATACATATCTAGCTGATGATCGGGAAACGTTTGCTATGAATGTGATTGAGTAACCATTGCTTTAGATGATTTAAACACATTTTCAGTCTACTGAAAATGCTCTGCATGCTTCTAGATCAATGTAAACTGCACAAATGACTCAAACGTATAAGCGGTAAGCACAAGCTCGATCCATTTATGCAAATTTGTATGATGGTATTAACCTGTCACGCTATCATGAAGATCTTCGATTATTAAATATATTTTTGATATAAGTTAATTTATTAATAATAATTGCCACCATAAAAAATAGTTTATAAAATAATATATATTCGTTAGGATTTAGAATAAAACATTGAAATTTCTCGATTATTCTAAAATATACGTGATTATTATAATATTTTATTCAAAAATTGTTTTTCCAAATTTTAAAGTACATCAGTCACTTTTAATTGTTTAAAAAATGAAATATATTGGAAAAGTTTTACAAACAATGGTAGAAGGTATATAAAAAAATAGGTATAGTCCATGTTATTCTTAAGTTTCTAAGATGTTTAAAAATATATAAAAACAGTGCAAGTCAATCAAAATTTAAACTTGCGAAAATTTACAGAAGTTTGTGGCAAGTTTATTATCGCTTTGCATCAATAAATTATTGAAAAATAATCTTATTGAAGGGAAAAACTTATAAGAAAACTATTATAAAAGTATTCGATTTGGTTCATTGACTTTAGTTCTTATTCTTTCATGGTGATGATTGACTAAAGAGTCAGTCAAATGGTTTTGATGTGCGAATAGGGATCAGTTTATCAGATATCTATCCATATTCGTATATATGTGTGTATATGTGTGTACATATATAGTTCATATGTTAGTGATACCCTATATATGTGTGTAAGATGTTTGCCCTGTTTTTATCCTCTTTATGTGTCCACAAGTAGTTTTATTGACTGTATCGATGATCCTTTTACCTTATTGTGTGTGACTCGGTTCATACTTACTTACTTTTATGCAATTTTATCTATTCTTATAAGTAATAAAAACTATTTTTAGTGTATTAACTGATACGTAAATCTGTCAAATGTTAAACCATTCGTGAAAAATAATATTGGGTCATTTTGTGATAAGTGTTAAAAGTACAACGTTTAAATCAGGAAAATTCTTCTTTATAATCAAAAACTATTAGCAGAAGAGATGAGCGACCAAAGAATTGCGAAAATTTTTTCTATCTCGTTTCGAAAAAACTGTATTCAAAAGGGTATTTTGAACCCAAGATTTCGATAATAACCTCTCACAATTTTCAGAGAATATGTTAACTTAATTTTTCTATTAGTAACAGTACATTTTCTATGTAATTTTCAATTCCAACTTGAGTTTTCCAAATATTCAATCAAAATTTAGGAGAAAACATTGATATGGCGCTGTATATCGAGAATTGACATCATAAATATTTATCAAATAATATAATAATCTTACATTAATATTTATCAAATAATTATAAATAAGATTTAAGTAGTCTTGTAGATATACACGTTCATATGAATGATGTTTATAGGAAGACAAGGAATAGCTTAGGAGGTTCTGAAATTCCAATATGGAATACAATACTTCCTAAATCTATTGATATAAATATAAAGTAATATGTATCTAATTTAAACTTTGCCAAGTACTAAAAACAAAATAATGCCACGGATTAAAAATAAGTTATATTTATGAGATATTGTAAATTAACCAGAAAGCTGATTCTTATATGAATAAAAACGCTTAAAATGTAGTTCAAAGTAACAAATTTGTTTGCTAATTATCAAAAATATTCACCGTATTGGCACTTAAAAAGGCAGCTGAATTGAAATTATTTGCAGGTGAAAAAATAACATTTAATATTAATCATCAAGGTTATTGCAAAATATAATTGATTTTTGTACAAATTTAAAAATATTTAAAATAAATCTATGAATAATACTGCTTTGATATTAACTTATTAAGTCTCCGATTTATCCCAATAACGTTTTAACTTCATGCTTTATCAATATTTTAGATTTGAAAAATGATGCAATATTCGTTATTATCTTCGTCTTCAAAATCGTCAATAACGGCTCTTATATAGATTTTTAGGTTTATTCACTCTATTTCGATGGGATTTATTTATGAAAAATCGTGAAAAACTTATTTACCCATTTAATATTTTGAGCTTGACTTTTTTTGAATTATTTCTCTGTAAAAGTTTTAACTCTTAAATCACCTTAGTTTACAGTTGGATTTATACTACGGAAAAATCAATTTGTTTATCTTTAATAATTTTTTTTCGGCTTTAACGAAACCCTAAAAAAAATTTAAAACCCTTCTTAAGATTAAAAAAACCTTTCTTAGTGCTCGTTTAAGTCATTTAGAAATCCTTATGCAAAATTTCTCACTTGAAGGCTAACTAGTTTTGTATCTGTTTTTTCTGTTGGTTTTCCTATGATATATATGAAGAGATGAGCATCATAATAATATTACAAGTCAACTTAAAAAACTATAGCACCTAGCCTAAGCTTTATCTATAATACACCATCTTATATAATAGTTACATCGAGATTATAATTTTTGATACATCGTTTAAGAAATGGAAAAATTTTGAATAATAACCAATGGGAATAAAACTTTACTTAGCCATCCCAATAACTTTTTTTAAACATTTCCTTATTTCTTGTGACATTTCCTAAAAGAAAATATGTACAATAAAAATTACTCAAAAAGGTATAAGCGATAACGTGTGGCATGGGAAATCTTTCCCATGATTCAAAGACGCAAAATTCGAACTGAGATCCATATATGTCAAAGATATACCAATCACACTGCTTAAACTTCTATTTAAGTAGGAATTATTTTGCAATTAAAATAGTCTTTATACCACAAACGAAAATTCCCTCACTCAAACCCCAGGAAAAAAAAAAGAGTGTGGAAATGTATATATATATGTATGAAAATAATAATAATTCAAACGAATAGTATTTAATCTAAAGTTAATAAACTATTTTATTATCATATACACAAATACTAACTCGTAACTCTAACTTGTGTGTTGATAACCGAAAACTGTGAAATAAATCAACGTCAAGGGATGAAAATGAATGAATGAATGAATGTTTGGTTCTGGTTGTCTATGTAAGTATATATAGACTGTAATACATATATAAAAGGGTTGTATATTTAGTAACTGAATGAAAGGGGTGATTATCGACTCAGTTAGTTCTCATTTAAATTACATCTGTCTTCTCTTTTCTAAATCATCATCAACATTATAATCATCACCAAAACCAAATCTTGTTGACTTTGATTAATTTATTATTTATTTTAAATGAGATATGAATTGATGGAAATAGTTTTTAACTGTAATATTTTGGCAAATAGTATAATAATAATAATTTTTAGAAATCCTTTTTTCAATTTCATTTTTTGTTTCCTTTTGTTATGGAAAATAAAACAAACAAAAGTATTTGTTGTTTATGATTAATGCCAATTTTTACTTAAAAATTATTGAACCGAAATTATAAGAACAAAAATATGTCGACACAAATATGTTGGTGTGTCTTTAAAAAATCTTCATTTAAATATGAAAATGTTGAACACTTGAACACGAAACAAATTTTAACTTCAGATCTGCAGATCTTACAAAATGAAATTGTGAGTATATTGAAAAACTAGCTGGTACCCGCCGCTTCGCTACCGTAGAGGTACAAAACATTTATTTATTTATTGTCGATTTTGTTTTGTTGGTTTTTCTTCGAACACTTACACATGATACAAATAGGGAATAACTTTCTATTCCTTTTTAACCCCGTTAAACAATGAGTTTCAATAAAATCAGAAACATCTCTTCCATCAATTTAGTGAAAGAATGTTTTATGCAAAATTTTAAGTAAATTCTAAATTCAAATATATTACTTTTGCTTTCGATGGGAATAATGACTTCAAACTGCAGTAGTTTACGTGCCAAAATGTTTTGATTTCAACATTCTCACGCTACTTTAACAGTTCTTGATAAATAATTTAGATATTATACGGGAAGGTTAACATAAAATCATTTTCATAACTAGTATTTTCGTTTAAAATCTTTTCAAGTTAAGAAAATGATATAAATGCATATATTTTAAAAATTTACTAATTGAGTTTATTTTTTGGTTCTTACCTTCACCATATTTATTTTATTCTTATTATATATAGCCTATATCGCCAGGACTGTTACAAATAATCGATTCACACTTTATTCCTCGCACACGTTATAAATTGGTTCAGTAGTTTAGCTGCTATGGTCGAACAAAACTACATACATTAGTAGACTCCTAATAGTAACGTCTTAAGCTCTACGCATTTTTTGAACAGCATTTGGAATGAATAGAAATTTCAAATGGCAAAAACCACTGTTAATTAATCTTTCCAAAGGATTAGCAAAATTATTCAAGTAAAGTTGCTAGACTTAATAATACATCAAATGTAAAATATTTAGATATTTGCGTCTCGTTGATTTTGAAAAAGATACCGTTAAAAATAATTCGTTTAACGGTAAATTAAAATGCATGAAACGAATACGGTTTTATGTACATTTTATAGTAGGATTATGTGCTCAATAAATTTAGCTTCAAACATTCTAAAATCAATTAAATATTATGATTTTAAACTCAATAAAATAATGTTCACATAACCTAAAATAAAGAAACATTAACAAGAGAAACAAAAGCAATATAACATATAAAAAAAAAAGAAAATATATGAACACAATTAAAATTTATAATAAGACATGTAAAAAATGATGCACTCATGTTAAATGAAGTGAATTTTAAAAGAAATTAAAAACTACCCCTCATACCATGATATTGTCACCCTTAGAGATGTAATAATACCGTCTCGAAAACAAAAGCGTTGGTTGGCATTAAAAAGATCAACAACATTGAGTAATAATGTTCAAGTCAATTATTTTGTTGCACCACTGAAATATTTCTTTTTTTATATTAGTTTAAAACAATCCCTTTAAGAAAAATTGTCCACCCCAATTTTTTAATAAATAAGAAACATTCAATTCAAAACCTAATTTCATTTCAATGACATGTTCAGGTCAGTTAAACTATTTTTTTCTTTTGCATTTTCTACCCCTCGCTATTTTTTTCCATCATCATTTTTCGGGGTAAAGTTGTACATTGCATATCAATAAAAAATGTGGATAAGACATATTCTTGTGTGTATATTTTTTTGTTAGAATTCCGTACCAACTGTAATTGATTTGTTGTTTTTAATTAATATTATACGTTCACATATTCTTTATATTTATAGTTTACTAGCATCATGCCCATGTAGATGAAAGCATAGAAGCGTGAAACATTTCTTTGGGTTTAACTTCTTAGTCTAAGTTGTTATAAGCTCGAGCTCCTGTTAATGGAACGCTTAATTAATGGGGCGCTTAACATCATTAGCTACCGTTTAGTTAAATACAAATGATTTTTTGGGGCAACGATGAGTCAAAATCATTTGAGTCGATTAATTTACAGTATCATTAGTAAATAATATACAGTGTCTTAATACATAAACCTCTATGTTATGATAAGAATGCTTTCACGGTTTTAACTCGCCACCTGCAAATGAACAGCACTAACTAATCACCAGTTGTTAATTCACTAAAAATATAAAAATTGACATATACAGAATAAGATCCCACGCACCAGGTAGGATTTATGTTCTTTTCGATACATATTCAATGATATATTTGTCCTATAAATATTTGTTGCGACCCGTTACAGGACTTTCTTTTGACCAGGATCATACCTAGTAGAAAATTTATATCTGATCTATAGCATCTCAGAGAGACTTTTCTAATTTTATGTAATACTCACATCATACTAATGTGACATTGAAGAGTAAAATAAATATAATACTTACATTATGTTGTGTCTTATGAAATATCTGAACGTAAAAAAAGTGGAAACTGTCAACTTTATATTATGTAGTTATTATAAAATAAGTCGAAAATGTTCACCGAGATATGTGTTACGAATCCACTGGAACATTATTCTTCATTCACACACTTGAATAATTTTTTTCTTATTTAAAATCATTCTAGTATTGAAGGATATTATCCATCTCACTTGTATTCTATGTTGTTTCACAATTTAAAATATCTCCAGTACTATATATACATATTGTTTGAAATTGTGATGCTATTAAAATGCTGACAGACAAACAGACGAGCTTAAAATAAAATTGTAAATGCACAATAGTCAGTTAGTCCACAATGACTTTTCTGAAGTGAAAGTGTATGTATGTATTTATTATATTTTTCTGGATAGAAAACTTGTTGAAAAGCAATGTTATCATTTTATATATTTCAGGAACTTTTCGTTTGTGCTTTAACTTGAAAAATACATTTTTAGAATAGAAATACAAAGTACCTAGATGACCGAGCTTTGCTCGGTATTTTTTTTTTTTTATAAATTGTGTTTTTTGGAAATTATATTACGTCGAGGCGGAAGACGAGTCCAGCACGCTAACACTTAGCCACTATTTAAATATTAAACAAATATATCATTACATTATAAAGAATTATACAATTATAATAACAAAATCTTATTTGAAAAATATTATTCACTTTATTGTGTTGTTTTGTTGGGTTGAGTTGGGTTTAAAATGTAAAAAAAAATAATTTTACTCGTCGGTCGAGCCGGGATTCGAACGCGGGACCTCTGTATAAGATATATATATATATATATATATATATATATATATATATATATATATATATATATATATATATATATACAAGAATTGCTCATTTAAAGATATAAGATAAAAAGTTTAAAAAAGTTAGGATGTTGATCGTGGTTGCTCTGGTATATGACTTATAGACTACTGAAATCTATCCTTAGTTCAAATATATGTTCCCGGATTTTGTGTTGTTATTAATTATAATTCTTAACAAATTGTATTATTTACTTCATTTGAATGGCATTGATTTCAAAAATATGCACGTGGGAGATTTAAGCAATGGACTTATTTGTAATCTTTTTAGTGATTAATCAATCATAGTATTAAAAGTACGAATATGAAGTACAGGAAGATGAGTAGGAAGCCTTTTTTTTTAAAGCAATTATCCTGATTAACAATTAATTGTTAATTATGCATTTTTATTTTATTTTTAATTATTGGTAAATTTTGAAGTATAATTTGTTAAATCAAATTTTATGATTTTAAACTTTCTTCTTAGATTGTTGAGATGAGCAGCCAACTAGCTCGATGAAGTATTCAATATAGAAACCGTATTGCGCAAATGATACTTTTTTCTGGTATTCAAATTACCAAAGGATTTGAATTTATTTTTGATATAGGAAAGATAAGGTCGTGTATTGATTTTAAAACGGTTTAAAATACGCACATCGGATATTCGATAGTGGTATATATGAAACATCATCATAGCAATAATATTGAAAGTATAGAGTCGAAGAACCCTTATAGATATTCTCAACGAATCGGTAAAGCACGCACAAATGAATATTACCCGAAATGAGACAAGTGCTGTTGTGTTTTGTTCAACCAAGTTAAAAAACTATGTTATACATGTCATTCCCAATGCTTTTTTTCTGAAACATTTCAAAATTAAAATTGGAATAAACTTATATAAAAATGAAACAATATAAACATTATTGTTTTGATAAATTTGGTAATTTTATTTTGGAGTGATTCTCAATTCCCAATAGTGAAAAATTATTAAACAATTAATCTATATATGAACTATATTCTTGCTAAGCTCTTTATTTCAATCAAATCAGTAAAACCGTATATTTGTAACTATAGCAAGATTTTAAGGTTTGAATAAAAGGACAGGTTTGCAACCCTTAAATGTTACTTAAAAAAAAATTCTGATACTAAACGGATCGATATCGAAACATAATTTTTTTAAGGTCGTTTAATTGTAATAGAAATATATTCGAAAATATGATCTCTCCTTTGAAGCTTCATGTGAATAAGAATCTAATAAGAAAAATTAAAATGTCTATATACGTAAAAATTTTAAATTTTATTTTCTTCCCCAGAAAACTATGGTACAGCAGAAGAGTATACAGAAATCTATGGCACAACATTTTATTTTTGAAACTACTGACAAATTTAAAAGTAAAAAACTAAAATGTTCATATTTTTATTTTATCGGAAATATATTTTAAGTAATAACCACAAGGACATCAATGTCCATCACAGTCCAGTCGTAACTTCATAATTTGTTAAGAAATTGACTTCCAGAATATACACAAGTTTTCAAAATCGACAAGCTACGGAAATCTACGAGTAATTACATATTCTAGAAGCCAATGAAAAAAACCCAGAAATTAATAAAGCCTATACTTTTTTTAAGAGGTCTCAATATAGATTGAGACATAGACATAAGAAAGTACTTTCTGTATTAACAGTCTAAGGTATTTGGTATTTAAACAATTACTTCTATCATTTGTCAAAAAACTAAACTATGTCATAGAATAATGACCCAACTCTGAAATTATTAAAGACAGAAGGAAAGGTCAAATACAAATTTTTTTATTTAAATATATATTATTAAATAGCAAACTTTCCATTCTGTTCGAATATATTTAGTATATTGTATAGAAGTTAATAATTTTAAATAGATTAAAAATGTAAACTCATTCATTTGTAGCGTTTACAAATAATTAACACTATTAGTTGAAATTTTCATAGTTATGACAATTTTTTATTTAATAAAAATTTTGGTTGAATGTTCGTTACAATAAAATAACCAACAAAAGTTAAACATGTATTATAAGTTTAAAAGGTCAAAAATCAATTTCAATGGAGCATTAAAAAATTACCATATGCAAACTAAATACAGAATTGATTGAAATAACAAAATAATGTCATTGTATTGTTATTGTATAAAGTTTATTGTGTATCATTTTGTCAACCATTGTATCGATTAAATATCAATCAATCAATTGATTGATTTCATTCTACATATCATTTTAATATTTAATTTTCCGTTAAATCAAGACTATATGTTAAAGGATTCCTTAGAGAAAAAAAAAGTCAATATAAATTGATAAATAGTATTTGATCTCATCAGTACACTATCCGCTGTCCGCCCGTGATGGTATGAGAAATGTATAAAATTAATATAAAATGAGCTTTTCGATTAAAATAAATAATAAAACATTGTATTCGATCACCGTTTTTGTAAAAACTTGCCAATTACATTGTCCAGTAGAAGAAACAAATTCTGTCAATTAAGTTAAACTAAATTGAAGAGGCAACAAATCGGAAAATATCCGTCTATTTTTTCATGTCATAAGTCAGCTCAGGTGTAATTTGTTTTATATCGGTCCCTATATTATCTCTAACAACATGCGGTTGATGTTGCCTTCAGTATTGTACATCACATCTGAATATGTAATATGAAATAATTTTTAGACCATTAAATTTTATATAAAAAAGGTTCTTTGTTTTGTTGTTTGTTTTTTTGTTTGTTCGTTCGTTTGTTTTTGTTTTTTACTATTATTTGAAAAAACTTATGTAGAGAGTCTGGAAGTTTTTATACAAACATGTATAAACTTCACAAATACTCAAAAAATAAAAAATGCGACACGTTTATCGATTTTTTAAAAACATTTTTTTTTTGCCTATTTAAAAACATTAAATAGACCACTCTTAAATCTATGTGTGTAGGTATAAAAACTGATTTTCATACTCTTGTCTTCTTAAAATTACTTTAAATTATCTGTACAGGATTTATGCACAGAAATGTCATAAAAAAACCTAAAATTTGCAATAAAAATAATTCAGGATCACGGCAAACAAATCCCGATAAGTGTTAGCGAGTCCAAAACGAAGCTTTGAGAAAATTGTCAAGATTACTGCTTTTCAAAAAATCACACGTTCCTTTCAACAATTATTAAATTTTACTTATTTTTAACTAGTTTTTACTTAGACTTAAATATTAATTTTTCATCAAATAAATGGTAAAGGATTACTTTCAGAAAAAAATATCAACATCAATTGACAATTGAAGTCAATATATAAAGTCATATTTATAACAATTGTACTATCCGTTATGGTCATATATTTATATTATTAATAGGTTTTATTTTTGACAGTATAGTGTATACATTCGTCATATGAATAATGTGAAACAATATTTTTTTGTATTAAGTACAATTATTTTTCAGTAAATATGGGGGAGTTTGTTGAAACGGAGATACATCGAGAAGGTCTTATTGTTTGTTATGGATACCATAAGTCTTATTATATATATATTGTATTTGTACTGTACCGAAATTGACCATACAAGGAGAGGGATTTATAAAATAGAAAAATGACTTTTAGATTTTATCGATATGAATGATTTGATGATATGACTAATATGACAATCATTTTTCATAATCGATTGAAATTTTATGAAAATTTTTATCCAAAGGGAATTGTAATCAATGATACTTAAGTTACAAACAATAGGAGTAGAGTAACAAGGGAATTTTTGAGCTTTCATAGAGCCTATAATACCAATAGGTTTTTTCTACGTCTATAAATTAAAATTTGCTTTAGCTTTCTAGTCATGAATTCTTCATGTTGCAAATCAAAACGTGTTCGTTATTTTTATGTTTTGATTGAACCTTTAAATGTTTTTGTTTTCTTTTAATAATTTTTTTTTTTTTTTAAATCATAATATAAAAATTACACTTAATTACTAATATACGACCTTATTAAAGCAAATGAGGGTAAGCTTTTAGTATGGGATTTTAAAACCTTTTATACTTTCATCATATATTTTATATTTCAAGTTTCAGATGAATTCTGTTTTTGAAGGCAGAGTATTTTTATAACACATTCAGATAAGAACGGAAAAGTCAAAAGGAAGAGTTATGATTTTAGCAGCCTATGAATAGACGTATGTTTGGATGTACGTATTTCTTACCGTAGCGGATAAATTACAAAACCGATTGTGATGAATGTGAAAATAACAATAATCTAAATTTATTTGAAAATACATTTCGAATTTTGAGATTTCTTACTACAAACACAAACGACCCAAAGTTATGTTTTTTATATGATGTGGTAAAAGGAAATTTCGCATCAATTATTGATAGTGATTATCAACTTACATTAGTTCTGCAACGTTTCGTAGTGTATTATTTCAGCTTCATTAGGCTATATGCATGAGAAATACATAATAACCAGATTAGCAAAGAAATAAAATGTAGAAAAGATATAAAAATTAATAATAGATATTTTATGTATGATTGATATACAGAGCCTGATAATCCAGAAATAAGAACCAGCGAAACGTTGCAAATTGATTATTAGTTGATCAGCAATATTAATAATTGATCCTTAATATTCTCGTACCACATCATATTAAACTATTGGATCTTGAACCAAATTATGTTATGTTTTTTTATTAATCTGAAATGATCAAGTTGAAATAATAGGAATGAAAAAACCAAATTAATATTTTCCATTTTGTACCAAATTGTAGTAAAACAGTTTTATAAACCTATAAACTACAATACGAGAGACTATTAAAATACAAAAGTTCATTTATACAATATTTACTAGCTAAGAACAATATTGAACCTCGTTAGTAACTATCCTATTGTTACAAACACACGTATCTGCAGAATATTCATCGGAATCCCCTTCAATAACATTTCCCGTATAATATCTAAACCAAAATGACTACCACCTCTAACCTAAATAGATATTCGAAAACATTACATATATCATATAAGTTTAGTACAGATTCGAACATCAATTCTCAAATGAAATATAGATCGCTAACAGCACTGAAGAAATGCTATACACACTTCTTTATATAAAATATTGATAACGATAGCTGGTGGATACTTTGGCGCAAGACACTTCTGCCTAGAGTAAAAGTGACACTTCTTTGTGGACAGAGTATTGACAAAGTTGTCTTATTTTACCATACATTCATTGACTATTTCAGCTGCTGGCTTAATTGGTAGCACGGACCTTTCCAAGGAAGCGGGCTTGGACATTTCACCTTTTTTAGCATTCTGATAATTTATATTGTATTATAAGTGAGAGTATTCGTGGTTGAATATGAAAAGCAAAATTGAAAATTCATCATTAATATTGATTTAACAAGTTTTTCGACACAAAAAAAATCAGTAATTTGAGTATTCTTTTATTTGATTTTTTTCTATAGCGGAATAAAATAATTATAAAACAATGTAATTTGAGTTTCAGAACACAATATAAAACTGACATTCATTTCATTGCTTAGGTTTGTTACACTTATTCGATTGAAATGACAGCCAAAAGTCCAATGTTAGACCAAATAAGTATAGAATTTGGGGAAAAATTAAATAAGTATAGAATTTGGGGAAAATACACTAACAGAAATAAAAAAATAATGCCTTTAAATCTCAATCAAATTTTTAACTGTTTGATAAAAGAATAACAAAACATCATTTCAGCACAATTTCTCCCTTCAGGATATATATGAGACCGCCGAAAATTTAATTTCAAAGGTGGAGTTAATAACCTACGCGTTGATAAAAAATTACAACCTTTTGCTTTTAGCTCCATGCCTTAAAGTTGATTATTTCAGGCTTCGGTTTTCTGGAACCTTAAGTAATTTGTAATAAATTTTTATTTTTCCCGTAAATAGCAAGTTGTCACAATCCACCGTAAGCCAGGGCTTATACACTATTCTTGAAAAGTCATTTGATCTATAATTATAAGTTTTTGGCCTAAACGAAGTATAGACATTCATGGTGAGAAAGCATTTCTATATTCTGGAATTACACTTATTATTATTATACAAAGCTATAGGATATGTGGTTTTTCCATAGAGACTATGACCAACCAAAGGAACTGACAATGTTAGACAGTTAGATATGGTCGGTGTGTAAGGTCAAATCTATATATATATATATATATATATATATATATATATATATATATATATATATATATATATATATATATATATATATATATATATATATATATATATATCTATAATTATTTTGTGTTATTGAATTATTAGAATTGTTCAACATGTGCAACAGTTCCTTTTGACAATTATTTATTATGGATACTGTTTTTATATTTCCTGTATCATGTTTGAGGGTAAATAAAATGACTTTATTTACGATCTATATTCAATCAATAATCAAAATTTATATTTAGAAATTTTAGTGAAAATTCAATTTATTTGATTCAATATAGTACCAAGGAATACAAAAACCCAAAGAAGCTAATAAGTTCCATTTTTATGTATTCAAAAAAGTTTAGTACTTACATGACCTGTATTTAATGTTATTAGCAGTAGTAACCAAAGTCAACGTGTTTAAGAAATATTATATAGAAATATTTATTTTAATTAATGATTGTAGTGTTTTTAGAAGGGCTTATCTTATTTATATTATATTTAAACAATAATAACTATTTTGTATAAAATGAAATTTTTTTAAATAATTTTGATCAGTTTTTAAGCTAATACAACTTTTATGGAAATGAATTGAAAAAAAAATTTCCATCAATATGAAACTATTCAAAAGAAATATTTAAAATAAAAACTGAAAGATTACAATACTACTTTTTTCGATAAGAAAAATACCTTTGTTTTGAATACGAAGCTTAAAGATATCAAGTGAAATGGTACTGTTCAAGCTTAAATATGGCTAGTGTAATAATTTGAATGATAAAAAATGATAATGATTTATAATTTGAATGATTTAAACAGTTGAATATAATTGAAGCTTAGTTTAAAACTTTCGCTAAACAAATTGCGTTCACATTCTTCATGATATGAACGAAACAAAATTGTAATGAAAAATATTTTTGATAAAAGATAAATGACATTTGTAATGTAACATTCAGAATTGTATGCATTCTTTTTGTTCGTTGTGCATTAGAATCGACATCATAACGCGACTGAGACCAATGTTCACAGTACAACACGGCACAAACGATGAAATATTTTCATGATTTTAATAATAATAATAATAATAAGGAGAAAATATTATCTATGGTCGGTCGATTTTCTAACAACGTTTAATAAGACTCACACAGTTCAATGTTTAGTTGTGGAAAAAGGTATATAATATGGTTTTGTACATACCAATGGTATAACTAACTACTTCTCATTTTCGAGGTAGAGATGATGTGTATTAGTAGTCACAACTATATAGTTCCTTATTATTGTACTACCAGTGTATTGATCCTCTGATGGGGGTTTTCACTGCCTCTATGTAGTGTAATGTAGTAGATTCATTCCGCCGACAACAACGACGTCTATACAAGAACCAATCTTACACCTCATCCCATACCTTTACGTTATTTCTTCTCTATAAAGTGTTACAGAATAACTGTGCATTAATAATTCGTAATCATAAAGCATTTTCATTTTAAAATAAAGAACAAAATTTGAATACAATTTTTTTTTTTTTTTTTTGAAGGTATAATGTTTCAATTCTTGTAGGTATATATATATATATATATACACACGCTACTCCTTAGATAGGTGTCATCTTTGGAAAGAGGCCAATTTCAGATAGAAACACATTTTTATAAATTCGTGTAAGGCCTTTTATTTATACCCAATAAATAAATAACTCTAACAGATAGGATTTAGCGCTGAGGCAAAAAAAACGCTGAAGCACTAATAATTTTCTGCCACCCTGGCCAATAATATAATTATTTTAATATACATTTATTATAAGAGCCAACAGTTTGAGTCTCAATGGATTTATTTTTTTATTTTTTTATTCATGTTTTAAAAATTAAATGTATATTTAACATTCCAAATATAACTAGAAAATAGGTGTCATCACTAGAAAAAAAAATATACGAGCAGAGATAGGTCGCCCAGGTACTTTACCATTATACGGTTCCTTAAATTCAGTTTTAAGTTTGTGACGCTAGTAAATTTTGGTTTAAGTGTTCATCACTTAACTTTTCCAATTTCATCAGCCTCAGTGAGCTTTAGTCAAAAGTGAGTTTAAGTTTGTGAACAAATAAAATCAGTCACTGAAGAAAAGAAAATCTTCATATATTATTTATGATCTATTATGATTCGATAGAATATTCGCTTAAAACCAGCAAACTACGTAACTGTAGACACATAATTAAAATCGAAATAGACGTAGAGTCTTATATGAATATGTCTTATTATGTATTATTGAAATATATGTTTTTAGCAAAAGCATGTGGTAGGTGAAAATTAACGAATCGAGTAATTATTTTATAAATATCTTTAAGGAACCATCCAAATGCTGAAAACCCCTTTTAAATCGGCTAAGAAAAATATTTAACTGAATATCAATAAGCAGATGAGATACAAATACCACAAGAAGGTATAAATAGCAGAGATACCTGAAGTCAAAGAAGAGTTTTTTTTTTAAAATTACATATCTCAAATCAAATTGAAAACTTTTTGTCACTGAAGCTATCGGTACTGAAACGATATACATTTCATAAAAACAAAAGTACATAGCCTTGAACATCCAGTAAACACACACAATACAATGACGATGTATGTATTTTATTTGGGGGTGGGTTTGACTTGATCTCGCGCGATGTTGTTAGGCAAAAGCATTGGAGTATATACACTCTCTCAAACCTATTCGATTTGAACCCAACGTGTGTATGTGTGAGTATTCCTTGCTTGGTGTGCTCCACTGCCTGTGGTTGTGTGAGCTGCATACCAATTACACTCATTCCACTCACATCGGTATCTCGATTCCTATATTTTCTAAACATCATCTTGTTCTGTTTCTTCTGCTATTGCTTCTTCTTCATCTTCTTCGACATTTTCACGACGACTACGATGTCTCTCCAATGTTGTGTTGTGTTATATGTTGTGTCGACATACTCACACAAAACAACATAACAGGATCTTTCTTTCTTTCGCGTTCTCTTGTAGGTGACTATGACAACTAATGTAGTTTTTTTTATAGCATATTGTTTCAAATATGTAAGAAAGTTGGTTTTCATTTTTCAAATCTGCTTAAATTATGTTAAAATAAAGTCTTTATTTATGAAATTAATATTCTTTTTGAATATTTTAATAATATTCAATGTCAATTTTTATATCCTGTTTATATTTATCGATAACGGTATTGTATTCCTGTTTCTGTTATAATTCTGTTTCTCCACTTAAAAAGTTATATAATACGTCGTTTGACAACTTTCAGCAGCAACATTTTTTGTGTTTAATCGTCTGTCGTCCTGTTGGTTAATCAAACTCATTCAGACGAAAAGCTCAAATACTACTGAAAAATATTTATAAATTGGTGGTAAATAAGAGTGATTGTGGTGGAATATTGTTTTAACATGTTTGTAGTAGATATACATGCCATCATTCTGGAAAACAGTTATTTAAGCGGAATATACCCAACCGCATTTTTTGTTGCTATGATTTCGAGGGTATTGTTTTACGATTTATTTTATTGGTTCTTTATCAAAAGATCTTTTCTCGGATTGACTATTCGCATTCCGAACAGTTTAGGCTTCAAAATGCCTATCGCATCCACCTGCCACAGAATAAAACTAATCTAAATTCTGAGTCACATCACTAAGGTACGAAGGTGAAGGAGGAAGCAAGCTCGCTTTCTCGAGTGGATTATTTCAAATGCATCTCTGGCTTAATTCTCTGATTTCCATGTAATGATTCAAATATTAGCATTGAAATTTATATATCAATCAATAAGATTTTGTGCATGAAATTAGACAAGCTAAGTTATGAATATTTACCAATGAACCAATAAACCACGGTCCATTAAAACTGACCAGTATCCTGGTAAACAGAATATTTGGAAATTTGAAAAGACGCTAATAATGAGTTATTTATTTATTTATTTATTCAAGAATATATTTTGTATATTTTTTTTAATA
Source organism: Chrysopa pallens (assembly GCA_020423425.1). Classification (NCBI taxonomy): domain Eukaryota; kingdom Metazoa; phylum Arthropoda; class Insecta; order Neuroptera; family Chrysopidae; genus Chrysopa; species Chrysopa pallens. The sequence continues at coordinate 99,833,171 of CM035591.1, read as the reverse complement.
TTGCATATTTACCATGACACTATTCTGACAACAATGAATGATATAATTTTCCGTTTTTGAGAAAATTTGTAATCTTCGATCATTCTGGAAGAAGATTAAATTTAAGTTCTAGAATAGCATAACATTCCGAATTCAACGAATATAAATATGCCCATTACATTGGTGTGGTTTTTTTTTTTTTGAAATTGGTTTGACAAGAGCCTTAACCGGGGTATCAAATGAAAGAATGTATTTTATCTCCATCAGATTTATTTCCATCAGATATTCTTCGTGTTCAATATATTCGTAAAGTATGGCTTGCCAAATATCACGCCATGAAAACAATGTTTTACAAAAGTAAATTTTTCAGCTAATAAATAAAGACTATAGGTTAATATATATGAATACAGTATATATTTATAAAAAGACTACATACTATTATGAAGAGAAATGAAATTTAGGATAGGTTAAGGATTGTCATGCCAAGTTAAAAGAATGTTTATTATATGAAAAGGAAAATGATAAATGGTATGACACTAATAAACTATACAGGATATGTTTTCTAGGATCATAATAATATCAAAGAAGAATATAATTTATTGTCGTCAGTTTCATATTACGTCGGGTATGTTTTATCTTTGTCATAAAAATGAAACCATTCATAAAAAAGTTTTAATAAATGGTGTTTTCATTTTCTATTAAAGACTATTCCAAATATTATGGCAGTCTACATGAAACTTCACACTTTTTTGGATTGAATTATGCTTTTAACTGTTTTGATTGTGTGTCGAATTTGAATATTCAAATTTTCAGTTAGTTAGACATCTGTCGATAGAAATACTTATTATGAACTATTTTTATGTAACCAAAATTATTATGGAATCGAATAAATGTTTTTGAAAATAAATTTACAATTGTGAAATATTCTTTTAATTAAATAAAGCTATCTTCTATAAAAAATGTGATTTCAAACAAAATTTCAAGGTGAAAATAAATTAAAATTTCTAGACAACAAAACAATAAAACTAAATCAGAATTAATTCCACTGTCCCTCAGCATATATTAATTTTATAAATCTAATTATTGAAATTATTTAAAACGCTGAATAATGCTCCCTTCCAACTTTTTCCGTTAGTCTTTGTTATATAGGTCAAAATCTTTGATAGGGCGTAAAAAAATAACGCGTATCGATTTATTGGTACTCTGATCGTTGAAAAACAAATTCAACTCCTAACATCGGGTTGTCTCTTGATCGACATTCTGAAAATAAATGGATTTTTCAATTATCGGACAATTTACCTTGTTCCGTCACTTTTATGGTAAATATATATTTTTCATGTATTTTAGAAGTTTCTTCTTAAGTTATTTCTCTTACCAAGAATTACGTTCATGACCTATTTGTACTTCTCCCTATCGTTTTTGTCATAGATAGTCACTTCTGGGGTGAGGGGGCACTCCGCTTAATTGTGTCAATTTTACATTATGTAGTTAATAAAAATAACATTTTCAAAATTATTTTTAATTTTTCAAACATTTTAGGAAATTTATATGAATATCTTAAATTTTTACACAAAAAAGCTTACAACTTCTTCTACCCGTTTCTCCTCATCTCAAAACGTGTGACTTTATAAATGGCTGGCCTTTATTCGAAAAATCTCCAAATTTTAAAAAATAAATAAACATAATAAACCATTATCCACTAATTTTCATGCTGTGTTCACAACCAAAAACTTTCTGATCCCTGTAAAAATAATGCTTTATTTACCATAATCGTGCCGAAAAACCTGTTCAGTTAAGTATGACGATTCGGTCAGTCCGTATCCAGGCTTTTTTGTAAACCGTAGAAATATTATCCAATAAAACTGCCCATTCAACCTTTCAGGCTAATAAGCACTTTAATGTCTCGGAACCAGGACTAATAAGGTAATTTTTTCGAGTAAAAACCATTTCATTAATATGACATAATATAACAGACATTAAGCTGAGTTTGAATTTTATGACAAACCAATGAGAGAAAACAAATTCAAGATCTTGTCTTCGTTATTTTGATTCGATTTTCCGTTTGTATATTTGTTTATATATAGATAGTTAGTCAGACACGTGATCAATAAATAACTTTCACCCTAATATTTTTCTTTACATTGGTAAAAAAAAAAAGAATGTATATACTTCAAACTTTAAGAAGATGGATCTCTATGAATTAATTAGGTATCGTTATTTTTCATGCATGCATGTTTTCTTCGTTTTCAGATACCATTATATATTTAAAATACTATTTTATTCGAACAAACTTTAAATTTAACTTTTTTTTTTTAATGAATAATCGTTGCTCAATATGTTTTACTACTAGAAGCAATGAATTGCTAGTCAAGAAATTCTTAACTCTAGAAGTGATACTCTGGATATAAGTATTTCGCTAACTATTAATTTTCTTATTTCTGAAATAAAAACCAATCCGTTTATTGAAAACGAAAAACAAAAAAAAAGTATTATTTTTTTCTCGTCAAGAGAGACAAAATTATGTCTAGCAAAATAAAACATTTTCTCCGAAACTTACCACCATATTAAAAGTGCGTTAGTTTGACGAAATAGATGATTCCTGAGGTTTTTATTATTTTTATTTTAACGGTAGTGTTACAATTTTGACTTATATTGAGGTTTTAAAGGAAGTATTGTTGAATATATTAGATTTTATATATATATATATATATATATATATATATATATATATATATATATATATATATATATATATATATATATATATATATATATATATATATATATATATTTATATATGCAAATGACGTATAATAAACTAAAATACTATTGGTCTGTGAGCCAAGTGGATGTTTTGGGGATGATATGCTTCAAGCTATAAATTTGTATGTGACTTAATTATGATTCGTGTTACTTTTTTTCTCGATAATTCTGAAAATTGGGTGTTTTCATTCTTCGTAAATCCGTAAAATGTTTGATTGCGCCCACAAGTTTCAAATTAACGGACATTCGTTTTTTTGTTGTTATAATGGGAAAATGGCAAGAACCATTTTGTCCTACACATGTTATGTGCAAGCGGATACAAGCGGAGTTTTTTCACGTATCACAAAAACATTCTACATATTCGTTATTGAATGATCTTTAATTACAATACAAAAAAAAGTAAATACGTCCATTTGAAGCTTGTGCGCGCAATCGCCAATTTTCAAGCTCTGAAAAAGAAAACAGCCTAGTCTTTAGAATATTTCAAATATTGATACTCAATCGCATGTGGGATATTTAAACCATTAACACTGTTGGTGGTTTTACTCACTTGTTTAAGCAAATGCATTCAATTTTTGCTTTAATATTATTTTTAGATTCCTTGAACCTCATTAGGTGAAATCTCTCAATCGCAAACAGTCTCATCATAATCGCCAGAATTTCAAGTTTTTAGCTGCTCAAATCAAATATTAGGTATATTCCATAATAAAATATTCAATTGCCATTACTTCGCTGCACACCTGTTAGTGAAATGCTTTGATATCATAATAAAGTGGAAATTATAATTTCGTTGAGCTTTTGTTAGATGATTAAAACTTCGACATTTATGAGCCCACTTTAACGGCAATGTCTAAACGGTTTCATCACAATATCGTTTTCATAACTTACGCATTTTTCAACGTCAATCAAAATATGTGGCTGTGAATCGATCCCAACCTTAAAACAAAATAACTAATAACAATAATTGTGGGAATGAAAAACCATTGTATGATTATTTTTCCATGCTGTTGTTGGCAACCACAAGAAAATAAAACCAATCACTGCTTGTTACGCGTCTATATAACACTATTATATAATATATTGAAGTCAGACAGATGTTGCCAACCAAACAAACATCGAACGAACAACCGCATATTGTGTGTGTATATGAATAGTAGGTAGGTATGACACAGTCAGTAGTTACTAGCTTTACTAACTATATATATAGTATTTTGTAATAGTAGCTATCCATACACAACAAAGTTAAATCCATGTTCTCATCGTCATCCCTTTATATTTCTCTAGTACAATACTAATACTAATAATATCGTGTGACTGACTCTTTGGTGTGATGATGGTAACCAGAGGTGCCAACATATGTGACAACACACTAAACAATACATATTAGTTTTGGTCTTATTACAACACATATCATCGCGCTTTTATGTATACAAACCACCTTTTACATGTTTTTAAATTTTTCTTTCATTTTCATTTTCATTTTTTTTTTATATCCGTTTTTAGTTTTAAATTTTGATTTCCACTTCTATATTCTAGACTAGAGTATGGAATATATTATCGGTGATTTCTTAAAAGTGAATAATTACACAGAACTTCCGGGTATATGAATATGTTTCGTTAAATAGTCTTCATCGAATGAGTTTGCAAATTTGGATAGTTAGAAAATGCATTTTCTCTTTTTTTTTTTGTATTATTTACAATTTTCTGAAGCAGTATAACTTATTTATTAGTAATTGTTTCGAAAACTTGACTGCTCAACACATTGTGTCAAAATTTGGTAATGTACAAAATAATACATTTTCTTCATTTAATCACATTTATGAAATTTCTATAATAATTATTTGAATAATTGATTATAATGCAATTTAAAAGATAGGTTAAGTTCAGGGGAAATGACAGTAGTTTATAGGAGTCGCAATAAAAATAAAACTAATGGTGTTTTTTCCAAAATATTTTGAACCAGTCTTTAATAATTTTTTTAATCACTATAAAAGAATACAAAGTTATTAACAAAGTCTAAAATTACAGCAATTAGAAAAAACCCGGTTTGTCTCGCCTAGCCATCTCTCTTGAGGTTTCCTTGGGAGATGACCATGTTAGTTTTATCACCTATAATTTATATTTAATTTGTCTGTTTTGGGTATAAATCCACTTTGGTTGTTGTATGCCTATGTAAAATGAAACTTTTACTGATCTTTGACATACATTTAGGATTGACATATATTGGATTGGGTGTTATTTTTATCGGGCTGCTTAGAAAACATATTCTGTTGTGCCGATCATTAGCAGAACAAATTTGTCCATCCCTTCATCTCAACTGCGAGAGATGGCCACATCGATTTAAGAAAGAATTGGGAGTTTATAACAATTTTGAGATTGGAATGCATGAACACATGTGCCTATGCCAATCAGGATAAAACGAAAAAAGTACTAATTTGCATTCAAATTTTATCACTGCGGAAATGATATGTACACATTTAAAACTTTTTCCTTTGGAAAACCCAGTAACCAGTCTTTACTAACTTTTAGAATTCATTTCAATATGACTTTGCACGTGCTAATAGCAGCCTACGTTAATAGAATTGAACTTTCCATAAAAGATTACAATCTATTGGTTCCAAAAATAATTGTACTTTTCATCTCACACGATCTTACCTTATAGGTGTATTAAAATAAACCACACATATACATCCAAGGTAGGAAGAGTGATTAATCAGATCACAAAATACTCTACGCAGCGTAACCCAAGGAAATTTTAGCTATGTGTGTAGTGTTTGAATAATTGATACAAAATCGTCATTTTTGAGAGCTAATACGATTATTTATAATAGGACCGATCTTTTTGGAAATGGATGTCCAAGATATACGGTAGCATTTAAACACATAAGACAAATACATTTCAATTACAATTGCAAAAGAATAATTATTGCGGTTATTTAAGCCCCCTGTATGTAACACGATTGAAATAATTTAACGAATTGACAGTAACATTGATGATAACTCAACTTCAAACAATTGGAAAGTGTAAAAAAGAGTAGACAAGGAAATTTGACAGCTGCTGATTCTGTTTTTTTGTCTGAACGATTATTCGATTTAAAACTGTGTCTTTTCTAGAAAATAAAATCCCTAGAGTTCATACCAACAACCCACTGTTGTATTACCAGAAGCAGCAGTAGAATTGTATTCGAAACGTAAAGTTAACGTTAACACCAAGTGAACGATATACACAATAATACTCATAAAATGAATGACATTACTTTAATGCCCTGTTTTTTCATATATGCACATGAATTTATACTACACCCTCTCGCATATAATCATATACCACCACCCCCTTACTTTTTAAAAAAATAAAAATGAAACAGAATTATATGGGCATATGTAAATGTTGAAGTGAGCACACATCAAATTATATCAAATTGTATTATTTAGCCTTTGGTTATATTTTTTACAATATACTTCGTTTAGTAGAGTAGTTTCTTTTATTTCATTTTTTTTTTTTTGTCAAATTTCTATAATTCCCAATACAACGGAAACTAACTTACATTCATGTGTGTAAAACTTAAAAAATGTGACGATTTCATAGAGTTACCTATTTTTTTATGTACTCGGAAGTAGATGCCAATGGGATCTATCAGGGTTTTTTAACTTTCAATATTTGAACTCTTAAAGAAATCAATTTCTGTTGTTAACTTTGGAAAGTCATTGCAATGAGGTCAATTTTTCAAATCAAGAAAAATTGGCATATCTTTGCATTCCAAGGTAACTAGAACCATTTAAATTAAACTTTTTAAGATAGATAATGAGATGTGTATTTATGCACATTCATTTTATTTCGACATGATTATCTCGTGAATAAATAATGCTGTCGACTTATGACTACTATCAGTCGACGCCTTATTATACAGCTTAAAACTTTATGATTATCCTTCATGAAAATCGGTGGAGAATTTTTTTTTTTTTTTTTTTTGCAGATTAAAAACTATTTTACAAAAATACACATATTCTTAATAATATACGTTTTTTTTATTATCCCCATTGGGAATTTCGTAGTACAGACCGGTGGATCGAACCTAAAGCATTTGCTTTAATTAATACAATTTTTAAATATGCGTCCTTTTCTAATCTGAAAAGTATAATTTAAAACTTTCAAAAATTCTGTTCTATCCAAGCTCTAATGCATCAAATTTAATAAAATATGTGCTTCACATGCAGTCGCATAATTATCTTATCTACACAATTTTGAGTCCACTCCTGTTAACATTATAATATTCCGTACAATCCAAATGAAAAATTGCTTTCCATCAAACTTTAAGAAAACAATTGATGCTTATAGATGAATTTGTACACTTCAAAGTCACATGTTCTAAAGCAGCCACAAGCTCTTCAAATTCATATTTTAAACCAAAACTAAAACAAATAACATATTAAAATTTTAAAAGGGTGTTAAATCTAGGTTGTCACACGCTTGACAAAATGAGCTTTGCCAGAAATACACCGTTTTTATTTATATAAAAACATCTACACATTAAATTGACAAAAAAAGTTTTTGATTTTCATAATTCTATTGTATAATGTCGTGGATTGGTCTGAAAAACTAGATAAAAATAGACAGACGATAACTTTGGTCTCTCTTATCCAAGGAAAGCCTCTATTTGATTATTTTCTATATAGAATTAAAACTAAACAATAAACGCTGTTAATTGTTATATTCACTTGTAATTCACATTTTCAAATTGATATCGGAAATTAACTGTGGAATATTTAAAAATTCGTACAACTATTATATGAGCTATCCATATATCTTGGTATGTATATGGCAGTGCGATGAGTGCTATATTTTACGTATATAATAGCATTTGATTTAAAAATTATATACCATGGTATTGTATTGAACAAATGTAAAATACACTATACGGCCCTTTGTGTAACCACTAAACTAACACTTTTATGTCATATGTAATCTTTGTCACAAAAAAATATTTTTATTTATTTTTTTTTTTGTTTGTAACTAGTTTTAGCATTATGATGACTGATTGTTTGTTAATATTAAATAATATGTTTTATCGTTAAGTTTCAAAGCTTCCACACATTGAAGATTAATTTTTGCATTAAAAATCATCATATTGAATTCTACTATGACCAGTAATTAAAGGTTATTTATTCTTTAAAGGTAATGTATAAGATAATTACGAATTTTTTTACAATAATAAATAATATGTAACAGATAGAAATATTTAAAGAGTTTCTTGAACAATTCGGGAGAAAAATTTATATTTATATATAATAAATTAAATTATTTTAATTCTTATTAACTGTGATATTTTCCACAGATCTGATACAATTATATTAATAATTCAAATTACAGAAAAAATTTGCTGAAAAAAAACCCCAAAAATAAAATATTTCAACACAAATTTTTGGCCGCAACCTTCAAATTTGTGTTCAATTAGGACCCAAACATATGGTGGGTGAGAAAATCAAAACAAAGGCAAAACTGTCTTCTAAGAATCCTTATGTATCAAGGCTACAGTTATAATTTAACCACTTAAAAGTTACGAGTTTTAAAACAATTTTTTCTCGAGATCGCATATATACTTAAAAGTTGGAATATCTGAACCATTTTATATAAATTAAGAGCAATTTCTTAAATATTTGCATACAAAAAAAGTGCAGGAATTCCGTCATGGTATAAGCAACATAATGATAAGAAATATCATTGTGCTATAATTGATTATTTAAAATAATTTTAACAATCTATGCTTCACCAGAAACTTATTTCAATTGTTCTGAGCTGCCATATTTTCAAAATCTTCATTTAATATACTCAGTAAATCGAACCTATACGTTTTTATTTCTAAGATTATTCGTTATTGAAAGAAATTAGATTTCGTAATTGAAATTTCGCCTATTTGAATTGAAGAAGACCTTCTTGTATTAAATTTTCAATGGAACAAACCTTGAAAAGATTATTGAAAAAATTAAAAGAATTTTTATAAGGTATATTATAACGTTCATACATTTATTATATTTTATTTATTTATTTCCTTGCTTTGATACGGTATTAAAACCTATTAATTTTCATATTACCAAAAGTCACGATCTTCTTATAAATGTTTTTTTTTGAATACAAAAGCTACGCATATTATTATTATTATACACCAAAAAAATAAAAAAGAGTGTATTCTGTACCTGGAAGGTATATTGCGCAGGCGTGTCAGTAGCGTCTTACACATATTGTGGTACTACTGATACTACATCTCATGATGATTCCAACCTATGTGATGTATAATTATTGTTTATAACACCAATATGCCACTGGCCATTCATTCTCAGCGAGTTTACTATATATTTTATATTTTTAAATACTGTTTAGTCCAGACGAAATTTTTGTATCGATAAAAGTCTACACTTATTAAGATCCAGATGTAGCACCGAGCGTTGCCCGGATTAGGGTGCATCAAACGTTTAATAAACTCGTATAATACGTTAACTTACACAAACCACTTACGGCTTCAAGTCTTCATTCATTCATCAATTATTTTATTTTCAAAAGATTTTCAGAGAGAAAAATACGTTACTCAAGCTCAGCGGTATATCTAAGGAAGACTTAAGTATACAAAGAACATAGGTGCGAACGAATTATATGCTAAATGTTATTATATAAAACAATATTAAAATTAAAAGTAATTTTTAAAAAAAATTTTGCAATTATATTTTACTTTTAGAAAAACATTTTTTTTAGAACGCGTAATAGCTACTTCGTCTTATTGGATGACTATTTTCAAGGATATTGCTTGAAATCGTCCAAAGTTATTGAACTCCGCATACGATTTCTAAAAAACTAAGCCACAAGTCGTTAAATGCATTTAGTTTATCAATTTTATGGGCTAAAATTACCTAAACAAAAGAGTTTTATTGCATTAAGAAACGAAAATTACTGCTCAATTTTCTGGATTTTCTTGTAATAGTACACCGTCTAGAAAAAAATTGTAAAATCGGAAAAAATTTGTGTCTCCTATTTTAATAAAACTCTGTTTATATAAAAATAACATCTATTTAACGATTGGATGCATTGTTTGTGAGATATTATTTCAAAACTTATTCTTAGACCGTTATATCGAATTGATTTCAAGTGATATATTAGAAACTATGGAGATGCACTGAATTTGAACATATCATAATACCAATTTGGAGAATAATTTGTTTCTCCCTCAATTTTACTAACGGAGACACGGGTGACGCAAAAAGAATATTTCATAAAAAAATGGATACACCTATGACCAAGCCACATCTTCTAATAAATGAATTCACTGATACAATTTTCTGAGTTTTATTCTTTTGGTTTTATAAAAATTGCCAATACTACACAATGCCAAACGTCTTTTGAATAAAGAACTAATTTTATTTCTTATTGTTTTGAATAAAACACGGGGTTCAATTAGTAGGATCAATAACCGACTTAATTTATATAATATTCCAATAATCTCCTATCTTTTAAAGAATAAACAGGAAAGACAAGCCCGATTTTAATTTTTTAAATTTTTCCTTTAATTCCAAATGCAAATTTAAACTTTTATCTAGCAAATAAATAGTAGATTATTGATTGAAACAACATTTGATACACAATATTTGCTAAGTTTTTTCAACTATGTCATCAGTATTTGTATCTATCTACTTTTGACAGTTGAATCAAACTTTAAGACAATTAAATATCATAAACTTCAAACACTATAAATAGTAGTCTAGAAATATTCCAATGCAAAGTTTATCTACCAACAAAGCTGACAATTAGATCATTTTCACCTGGACTATTTTGTTTCGATGCTGTGTTCATCTTCTGATACAAAAATAACTACAACAGCTGAAATATTACTATAATCTATCAAAAATAATTTTGAAGGTATTTTTTTGTTTGTATTTTGTAATCGTTCGAAATTGTCTCTATTTTGTCTTTATAAGGTTGTTGTTTTACGACATTTTTGTGTAATGATGCCCAACTATTTGGACAAAAGTGACTGGTACTACAAATATTTTTGAAATGCATACTTGAAGATGGAATGAATATATTTTAATTGCTATTAAATTGATATATTAGATATTAAATTATGTTTTATTAATTCAACTTATAACTTTCAAATATGATACGTGAACTGCCGAGGTTTAAATGGCTTTGTATTTTGTTGCATGTTTTGTGATATTCTGTATTAAGGATTGATTTCGACAAGCGCATCTTGATTACTGAAACTTCACGGATGGTATGTGCCAGACGAAGTTGTGTATAGCTAACCCGTTTAACTGTTCTCTGTTGATACGGATAAAAGTACATTTGAGAAGATGAAACTGTCATCTTCATAACTTGGGAATTTTAGACGATACTAATTGTAAATCGTGCCTGGACAACGTGGTTACCTTTATTCAAATCATTTGTACCTGTAGAAATAACCAAGGCGTTAGATATGGAATGTTCGGGTTTGAAACTTTGAATCTATGCATCGAAGGAGCAATTTCACTCGAGATGCTGTTGGCTGATCTTGATATATATATATACACACAATATGGAGGAGTATATTTATGAATTTAAATCTAAAGTTTGTAAAACACTGGAAAAAATTGGCAACTCAAACAAAACTTTGGTATAGGTGTTCATAGAATCATATATTTATTCAGTTTCCGCATGTCCGTCCATTACCAAGATAACTCAAAGACGAAAAGAAAACCTGACTTTAAACTTTAAACAGAAAAAGAAAGATCAAGTTCGCGAATGAGTAAATTAATGAGATCCATGACGATCCATCTAATTTTTAACAAAAAATTTTTCAAGCCAAACAAACTTTGATTGAAACATTTTTTCGTAAACTGTTTAGATTTGCCACAATTTCAACTCAAATTTATCTGATAAGTACATATATAATTGTAAGATAAATTATTATTATATATGTGTTTATAATTGTATGAACTGCATAATTAGAGTATTTTATGAATGCTTATCACTTAAAAAAAGGCTATTTAATGTCAATGTTATTCTTGGATCTAGCCTTTGCCACATTTCCACAGACAAGACTGTTCTTTCTGCTTGCTCTTTGAGTAATGCGTTATAAAAAATTAATATAATATTCTACCAAATTATAAGTTTTCATTTTTTGAATCAATTTCTTATTTTCAAGAAATTTAATTTTTCGTGGCAGACTAATAATATTGTATGGGCAAAAAATATATGTGAAAATTATGATTACATCAATTCTTTATACACTACAATAGAATTAGCTAAATTGATTTCCGAAACAATTGAAGCTAACGACTAATAGTGATATTGTTTAGTATTTCGGCGTATGGTTGTATATTTGAATTATTTATAATCCCTTAAATTATTAAAATACACAAAATCTGTTGTTCTAACAGTCATGAATAATTTTTTATGTAATAATATGTGTTATTATGAAATTATTTATGTGTAAATTATTTGGCTAGTTAATTAAAATCTCAGTTCACAGTTTCATTTCGTTTTTGGCATATAATAACACTCATAGAATTCAATTATGACAACAACAAATTTGCAACTTGGAAATTTAATTAAATGTACTTTATAATCATAAATTTTTGCTTAGAAAAAATGTTCGTTTGGGTATTTTATATATGTTATATTAAAATATTTTATTTCGCAATTTCCAACAGTGTAAATTTGGTCAGTAAAATTTGATTTGAGGAACCTACGAATCCATCCTTTATATTTCTCTTTAAATGAATTGGTACAATTGAAATGATAGTACACTAGAGAAATTAATAAATTAAACAGAAAAAAAAATACGTAATAATAATTTATAACAAAATGAAGTTGTCAACGTGAAAATTTCATTGAGTACATTAATTTTATCCCTAATTAAACACTGAACAATTTCAACTATTAACCCTTTATTAGCACCCTATTCAATGGATAATTGTACAATTCTATACGTATACTATGTATTATTTAATGTGTATATTCCGTACAATAAACTAAACTACATACGTAGTAAGTAAGAGCCCCAAAAATATATAGATAGAGACAAGTCACAGTTGTGTTACAGAATACGAGAACTATTTTGTTAAAATATACTTGTTAAATGTGCACTGAACCATTCCAATGCGTATATTGGCGCCTTTGGCAATACATAAAAGGGTTAATTTACTTTTACCAGAGAGTTAGTATAAGTAAGTATGGTGCGTATTTTAATACAAATGTTAACGAAACATTTGTCAAAATGTTTCTATATTCTCTTGTACTATATTATAAGTTGTTGGGGTTATGTTTTTTAACAAATAATACACATTTTTGCACATTAATGCTTATCAAAATCGCCTTAAGCTTAAATTAAAAGTCCTTAAAATGTTAGCGCATATTTAAAATTTATTTATTTTATTGTAGTATGATGAGATGAATTATGTTTTTTTTATGAAGAGGGTTGAAGTGTACGATGTTGAAGCGAATCAAGTTAAGTGTGGATGTGTTTTGTAGTTCATAATTAGGACACTTATTTTGAAGACTCCAGACAGTTTTTTTGAATTAACTGATTAAAATCTTAGAAAAACAAGCTGATGAATTACATTCAACAGAAAGCTAGTTTGTAACAAAAATATGATTTAAAAGACCAATCTTTACTTGCGTGTTATCAATAATTACAGGCCACAGGTTTGCAAAAATCACATACGTTAAAATATTAATGGAAAAATTATGATTGCAGAATTGAATGTCACATTATGCTATTATTAAGAAGTTTTGGCAGATTAAAAAGAATACTTGAATCGCAATACGATGGAAAACCGAAAAAAAAAACCATTTATAACCATGATTATCAACGTTGCAAAAGATGGGCTGATGATATTTGAAAGAAAGATTCTAAGAAAAAAGGAAAGCAATCGAGATATAATAAAATTTTAAAAATCTCGAATACTTTACAACCATGAACTTTACAACAAATTCTAAAATAATAGTTTGAGCTTCTACACCTACGCAAAGACCCCTTACCAAACAAAGATATTCAAATAGTCCATAAGAAGAGTGCAATCTGTGAATATTAAAAAAGGTCTTTAATAGTGATGGAAGTTAAAAGAATGGAAACTTATGACACAAGTCAGGTAGCGATAGTCAAGGAAAATGGAAGGGAGCCAGATAGCGATAGTGAAGGTAAAGTTAAGAGAGTGTCTGTCTGAAAAATAGCATAGTTTCGACGGTAGGCTGCAATGTCGAAGATGCAAAATTACTTGGAAATTTTTATCTTGTTTGGTTTTAATATAATAGATATCAATAAATGAATTTTCTGTAATAAATGTGAATTTAAATAAATATTTTATTGAAAATGTACCAATTCAGAAAAATATTAATGAAAAACACATCTAACAGAGTCAATGATTATTTTTAATCATTAGCATTCATACTACTATAAATAAACACCCTAAACAATTATAAATACACATGTAATATTTCTTATGATTTTATTTCTCTTTATTAGCTAAATTTGCGGTAATATTGAAACAATTGAGGCGAATTCAAACATTTTGCGAAATGTTAATTTTCAAATTTTTTATTTTTAATTGAATTTTTTATAGTTCAAAAGTAGGATCTTGGATCCATTGGACCCAATGCACGGATTTGCTAATTCACAAAATAAAACTTACTTTTAGGTCTAAATTACTGCATAAAAAATTTCAGCTCGTTATCTCATTTCGTTTTTGAGTTATATTTATATCAGAATCTAAACGAAACTCTGACATATTTCATATACATCCAATTTAAAAATTAACCTACTACAAAAATTATATTAGAAACTTTTGGAAAGAACTCAATTGATCTAAGCTTTACCAAAAATAATTATCTTTGGCCAGAAAAATTAATTTATTAAAATACGCGCTTATTCATGGATTTATTATCAGCTTACATGAGACTGTGGATCTTAGAATAAAACTTTTTATCATTATTAATAGTTTGTCGATGTGACAATATTTAGTCCATCTGGCTAAATTTGGGTTACAAGATATACGAATAATTTTTATTTAATTTTTCGATTAAATAAAAGTATAATATTTTAAAAATTATATTAAAATACCTATAATTTTAAATTCATTATGTCATTATAGCCTATAAGTTCCATCCAATTTTTTGTCCAAATAGCCCCTCTGTAATAAACCTATAATAAACGGCACATAAAGGGCTTATTATAAAACTACAGATAAACTTTTTATTTAAAAAATAATTTTTTCAAAAATAATAATAATAATCCGTGTCTCTATTTTTATAACATTTTATAGACCATATAATTATTTTGACATAAATAAATGAGTGATCATTTATTATTTTAAAGAATACTAATAATAATAATAATAATTTTAAAAAGTGAATGTTTGTTACAAATATTATTTTCACGCATTAATAAAAATTATTATGATGAGAAATATTTTACATTTCTGTATTTGTGTCAATTTGATAGGAATTAACTGAATATTAACAAAAATACTTTCTTATTATTTTGTTATTCTTGTTTGATTTTGCTTCTTTACTACCCACTTTCTAGTATTTCGACAATATTAAATGTATATAATATTGAATTATGTGAATTATAAGTTAATAACAATTATTTTTTATTTTAAAATTAAACATTCGATATAAAATATTTAAGGGATAAACAAAATTAATAATATTTAATATTTACCAGTATTAATAAAAATATTTTAAACATTAGTAGGGTAGTTTATCATGTTTAAAAAGTACTTCATTGATTTCTTAATAAATTGCCTCAAAAAATAAACATTTTTGCAAAATAAAATACTGTTCTTGCAATAAAATTACATTAAAGTTTAAACCTTAAGTAACCCATTAGTACTTAAAAGTTTGGGATATTTGTTTAATTGACTAAATTTGTATAAGGATCTCAATTAGGGCAATCTTTCTATCATTTTGTTATCTTATTTTAATAACTTTAATAGCTTTAAGAAGCTGAACATATAATGGTGTCATGCTCTCAGCAGTTTGTAAACTAAAGCTTCACTGTGCACTTCTTGCTGATGGATACTGTTTGTCATGAGGCATTAATTATTTTAATGCGTATGTTCAATGTTTAACATAAAGTAATGTTTAAAAACATAACTTGACATTAAAATTTTATAGTCTGCGTGAAAAATTGTAATAAAAAATTTAACAACATAAGCGTTTTGTAAATGCTCTTCTACTGTTGTAAATGTTTTGTTTCTACTATGGCTAGTTTAATGGTTAATATTTAAGGTTCAAAATGTGGGATATGATGCACTGTTTTACAGTTTATCCTATTTCCATTTACAACATAAAAATTGTATTTGGCAAATGAAATAAATTTCTACACTCGACTTTTTGGATAATAATAAAACTTAAATAAACAGTTTTTGATTACACATTACAAAAAATTAAAATGCGTATTTCTTCAATATAATATTATAATTTCTTTAAGATATTACAAAAAAATAAAAAACTATATTCTTCCCCCACAAACACTGTCAGTTTTATAAAAGTGAGGTGTTTGGTGTTGTATGTTTTAATTTGTAATGATATAAACTTACCTACTCAAATACAAAATTATTAATTTCCGTACTCTAAGGTATTATTTCATAATAAAGTAAATCGTTATTCAAGTTTTCATCAAGTTTTTGCAACAACAACGTTTGCCTCAAGTGACACTTAAATTGAAGCAACTATACATGATTTTTTACACATCGTAAAATTACTGCTATATATAATCATATTTGTTTATTTTTAGTTTGGAAAAAATATCAAACAAAACTTCCGTGTTTACTTGATTTGAATGACTCAATTTTAATTTATTTACCACAATTTTTCATTTAAAATCTCTCCAAGAATTATTTTCTATCCAGATATGTTGCACAAAAAAGATATAGTAAAATATTTGGACTTTCATTAACTATGTGGCGTTACACAAAAATTTGTATTCCAAATATTGTTTTTTGCAAAGATTTAAAAAATATATGTTGACGTACGCCTGTCAGTCTGTGTCACTTATTCAGCCGAACGCGCTACCAAACCTGTATATTTATAAATTTGTGTAAATGATAGTGGAGGTGTTCGGGACAATTTTTATACTCCTTAGAACATGGCAGCAGCTTTCCAGCATATCTCCAACCTATGAAGAAAATAAGCAATATGATGGAGAGATTGTAAATTGAGATTCTTATATCAATTTAGACTTAGGTTACACTAGCGTTTAATGCAATGCAGAAACTTTCGTCAATTTGAAAGAATTGTATATTTTATGATTTTACATGAAAACATTACGAAAATTAGCTTTGAATAGCGCCAATTGTCATTTAAACAAAGATCCCAAACTTGTGGACCCAAAATTCATGTACTGGTGGTTGAATGGTTGATATTTTTGGCATTGTTAAACAGATTTTAGGTATAGATTAAAGTTTGTTGTCCAAATAGCTTAGGAAATATATTTTTGTAGCTTAATTTAGGTCACTGTGTTCTGGGCGGTTGCTCAATATATTCACCACCTAGTACACAGTGAATCATTCCGCCAAGTGTCTTAAAAATGTAGATAATGAGCGTTCAATCAAATACATAAATTGCAAGCCCAAACTACAAGGTTTCCAATGAGTATGTTTTCTAAAATGCATTTATACAACTTCGAAATTAATGTAGAAGTAAAAATTGGTTCACTTATCACATAATAATTGAAATTCTTATGAGTCCAAAATTACTTTTCATGAAAAATAAGAATGTTTTCATTTTAAATTATTTGCTTACACAGTTTGAATTGACCGGAGAAATGGGTATATATCGGATATTATTATAACAAAACATTGAGGTAACTGTGAATAAAAGAATATCTTTACAAAAAAAAAGAAGTAAGAATGTGTATTTTTATTTTGTTCGTATTGTCGTTGTGTCATATTTTGAATTTGAATAGAAATATATGTAGCATATATATATATATATATATATATATATATACATATATATATATATATATATATATATATATATATATATATATATATATATATATATATATATATATATATATATATATATATATATATATATATATATATATATATATATATATATTTATATATATATATATAAATATATATATATATAAATATATATATAAATATATATATATATATATATATATATATATATATATATATATATATATATATATATATATATATATATATATATATATATATATATATATATATATATATATATATATATATATATATATATATATATATATATATATATATATATATATATATATATATATATATATATATATATATATATATATATATATATATATATATATATATATATATATATATATATATATATATATATATATATATATATATATATATATATATATATATATATATATATATATATATATATATATATATATATATATATATATATATATATATATATATATATATATATATATATATATATATATATATGTATGTATGTAGACGTACATATTTCAACTTCTTCGACAATAAAAAAAAGTAAGTAACTAAATGTGTAATATGTCACTCATTCAAATCATATTGTGAATAGATATTCTATTCTATATGCTGTGTTCTGAGTCGTACGTGTTATAAAAACATTTTAAAGACTACAAATATCAATGATGGCTGTATTAAATCCCATATAAACTTCGTTACTTAATAGTCGACAGTACGTATTTAATACGAATTTTAAAATTATAATCTATAACAAATATGAAACATTCTTTGATTAGAATAAAACAAACAAATAAAAATTTGGAATAAGTTGATTGCGTTTTTCTGGTGAGGAATTACGAAGTAGGAAACTTTCACAGTAATAAGGTATGTTAATATACGTTTTAATTATTCCAGTAAACTAATTCAATGAAAAAAAAAGTAGTGTAGGTGCGACCCGCGAGGTCTACACTATGAACAGGATGAAAAAAATAATTTTTTAATCATATATTAGCTTTTGTGCCTTTTTACACTTCTACGCCGATAGCTTCATTTGTACATACACACAAAATCACCTCTCTAAAAACGTTAAGTTTTGTTAAAAGACAAGCCAAAGTTCCGGATTCACTAGGAAGGTAAAAAAAAAAAATTAAATTTGGTCATGTGTTTTGTGTAGCTGTGTTTCTATGCATCTGTACATCTTCAAGTGAAACTACGAAAAGAAAAAAACCTTTTTAATGTGACGAAGAGTAGATTAATTTACAACAGAACTTTAAAAACAAAAATCTTTAACTTTTAATACAAACAACTTTTGATCTCATTATCTTTCTGTATGTTCGATGTTTTGGGTACAATTTTAGTACAATTTCAATCAATTTGTTGTACTAATTTTGTTTTAAGTTATAAGAAAATATGTATAGGTATATCTTCGATATACCTAAACAATTTTGTAAAATTTACAAAATTGTTTAGTATTTTCTAAAGTAATGAAATTCTTAATTATATTAACTAAGTTAGTTGTTATTAAATATCCGATGTTTGGTTAAATATCAATGAATGAACTAGTCTAAAATTAAGGTTTAATAAAATAACTTAAAAATGTAGTCTACCCAGTAACAAGAGTTTGTTATGTAATAATATGAACTGTCATCATTTTATGTGTAAATTAGCTGAAATTGTGGTCGAATACAAGTCAGCCACAGTTTTTTGTTGGCTAGGTCTCAAACGATTTAACCTACTGTCGTTCATTAATTGAAGAAACCAATAACCTTTCCGACATACAATTAATGAAAACCCACCAGTGTTGCCATACATCCAACTTCAAGTCTATTGGTTTCAAGTTGTTTCTCGGCAACCTGCAGCAAAAGTAATAGCTTAGTATCTACATTTTACGTATGTATAATTCTGTTGACTATATTTTTATAACGTATTGGATTTCTAACTTACACTACAGTACATACCCATACACTCACTTACTTTAAGTGAACAAAAAAATGTGATTCTTAATTACAATTATCTCACTTTAGATATGATTAATAATCTTCAAACCTTAACAGAGTGTGTATTATACATTTAGTTACACCTATATTCGAAGTTTGAAAAATTTCTTAAGATTTCGTTTGCGTCGCCGAACTACCCTGGTATAACATTTTTTTTTTCGTTAAAAAAATCTGATTCACTACAGTCTATTTCAAACACCATTTTGCATGCAGTTTAGTTTACCGTTCATCATTTAAAGACTAATCCTCATTTTGATACAAATAGTTTTTTACAGATTAATAATTTATGATCTTTCTATAGTAAAATATTATTATTTTTTTATTATGTTATTTATACGGGGCTAAACTGTATTATTCTTTTAATCAAATGGTTGGGAAGTTGGTACGACTTCGTATCATTTTATTTCTTGTATATTATTTTTAAAGAAGTGATGTTGCTCTTGCCTTAGGTGAGACGAGATTAAATAATCTTTCTCTCTAAGATGATGCTAAACTCACCAACTAACAATCTTCTTACATATCTTTTTTTTTATTCGTTTTCGATTTTTTAAACTTCTTCTACAATCAATTCTAGCAACTTATTATTTTTATACCAGTGATTATTTAAATGTTAATAAATGATTTAAAGTACTAACATTACTAGGAAGAATTCAAACCTTTGAAAACATATTATTTTACTGATTGGCTGAAAATTTTGTGATAAAGTGGATGATCATTTATTATAATAAGGATCTTTATAATAAATATGTTTCTCGAAACTCAACACATACTGCGTACCATAGTCGCCGATTTAATCAAGAGATCCGCTGTGTTTAATATTATAAACTAAAATACCAAATATAGTAGAAAAATAAAAGAAATTGGTAAATAACTTAGTGATATTTGAACGGCTGAATTTGATTTGAAAATAATAGCACGGAGATAAAAATACATAATTTTAATGCTTTAAGCTTCTTCTTTTTATAAATACAATTGGAACTTTCGATTATTGTGAAATTTTAAGTCATGATGCTATTATTCTATTTTTCTTCTACGTAAAACTCTTAATCAAATACTTTGTTAATGACATTCAATTCTTTATTTATATTCCTTATGTAATTTTTTGGCGGAAGTATCTGACTTAAAATATAGAAAACGTCCTTTTATCGTTTGCTTCTATGTTTAATCAATGGTGAAACTGGAATAATTTTTCTATAAAGTTTTAACACATTTTCCATCCATGACTTTGAAATGTTGTTAATGAAAGAGTTATAAGGATCAGCTTGCTTATTGAGCTTTAATTTATTAAATGAATGAAAAATCTGTTTCTATTAAAAAATTTATCACAAGCCCATCTTAAACGTTTATTCTATTATCTAATACTACTATTTTATGTGCGTTACTAAATAATAATTGAAGTGTAAGATTCTCGAGAAATAGAAGAGGTGGTTATAATCACCAGAATAGTTTACATAACGGTAGACTTCTAGAAAAAATTTAAGAAATTTTAAGTACTTTGTGAATGGCTGCGTCTCCGTTAAAACTGACCACATGGTGATCTTTTTGAAGCTTTTAGCTTATTATTTTGTTCTTTTAAAAAAAAAATTTCATATCTTGCAGTTGTTGAGTATTCTTAAGAAAAATCACGTCAATTTTAAATTTTTTTATAACTTTTGAAAAAATATTTTTTAGAAAACATTTCGATAATTTGTTTTCGTTATTGAACCAATATACAGGTAAAATAGCTTGGTTTAATGGCTTAACAAAAAACAATTTTCCATAAAAAGAATAAAATAAATTTTAATTAAAAGCCATAAAATCTATATATTGGTTTAACAAAAAACAATTTTAATTTAAATAAAAAAGAAGCTTAAAACTCATACCCAGGCGAGTAAACATGCAAACTGACATGGAGAGAGATTCACCTTGTATTTCACCAAACAATACAATTTACATTTTTAGATCTACTCATTATTTAACTTATTATACCTATAGAAAGTTCAACTCATAACATTATTGAATTCAAAGTAAAAATTTTTGGATGCACTGTTCAAAATTGGAAGATATTTTCTACATATATACTTGTGAAGATGATCATCATTTGTTGATGTTCAACCGTTGAATCCGTTACTTGTGTTAGTTCCGTGCTTGCGGCATTAACAACAAACCACTACTTATTTTTGAGACGACACTGTATATAAAAATATATTTATTAGTTTAAAAAAAATAGAAAACAAAATAAATTTTGAAATTTACTGTATTATTAAAGACCTCCGACAATTGGATTATATGTGATGGTGGAAAATTTAAGCATCTGTGTTGTTTACCTTTTACAAAGTATCCACTAAGAAAATTGAAAACAGTAACATTTTCAACACAATTTTTATATCTTATTTCTTAAAATCTAGCCATTTAAAAAATTAAAAATTAACACAATTGACAGATAAAATTTTTTTTTTTCATAAAAATTTATCACAATAAATGTGATCTTTCGGCGTTACCATGGATAAGCACTTTATATTACAATATATCGTAACGTAACCATACTGACCACGATAGGTCAACTGTCTATGCCCCCAACAGCAATGTACATACCTTTACAAAGTCGCGGGTTCTCTACTACTGTCATGATTGCTACTTGTGAATAAAACGGGTAAGTAAAAAGAGTCAAGAAACGCCTTCCTATCAAGGCTATGCTTTCGCTTTACTACTACCGTGCTAGCGTTAGCCGTAAAGGGATATCAAAAACTTTACTTTAGAGGTAAAATAATCGAATTCAATTTCACCCACCTTCTTAGAAAAAACATTTTCTAAGGGCATATGAAAATATTTAAAACAGCTAAGGGGACAAGGGTATCGTATGATAACTATGCATAAAACTATCAATAATTATTGATTACTGTAAATTTTTAAGACATTTATTTTACGTTCTGGTTTTTTAAAATATTAACAGCTTAATGAAAATCATACGCGTCTAATGATCCATAAAATCAACGCTAACTTTCAATTGTCAGAGAAGTTTTATACTAGAGATTGCATCCATCACAATCACCAAAAGTCTATATTTGTTTATTATAGGGCTTTTCATTTTAATTTTCGATTCGTTTTTGTTTCGGACAGAATGTCAAAAAACTAATGTAATAAAATGAGAAGCAAATATTTTCTATCTTTGTCAAACTTATTGTCAACAGTACGAAACAAATTTTAAAATGAAAAGGTCTATTATATTATCTCGTATTTATATATTTTGTTTCGTTTTTACTTTCAAGACAACTGCGATTACACTTATACAAGTATAATTTTATACACAAGTAATATACTATTTACTCAACCATTTATTGTAAAAGGTAGAGATACATATTATTTCAAAACCAAAAATATTTGTATTATGTTTTGAAGTTCCAAAAATTGGAAATATTTCGTTGAAGAACCTATGTTTGCTGTGGGGTTTATATTAAATGCACTTTGTTTGCTACATTTTTTAAAAGAAATAAATTGAATCAGCCTTTAATATATGGTGGTATGTTGTTTTTGTCGAAATTTACTAAGATGTTAGCAAATAAATTATTATGTAAAGAATTTAATAGTTTTTGAGTTATTGTGTGGAATAGTAAATAAAGAAATAATTTATGGAAAACAATTTTATATTCAGTAAATTTTATTGTGACTTAGTTGTAAAATGTCTTGTTCGTACTGGCAAGCTTGAAATATTGACTTAAATTTCTATAATTACTATATTTTTGTGTAAATTGACATATTAAAACGATAAAATCTGCAAGAATAGAGAAAACATGCAGAACTGGCAGATTGGTATTCTTTTTTTTATATTCCGAATAATATCGATACAAAAGTATCGATATAAAAGATACAAAAGATTCATCATACAAAAGATACTAGTAATATCACAAATCATTTTAGCCGTATTTTTCAAAAGGAATCTAGCATAAGGAGCAGGGTTTTGCATGGATGTGCCTAATATCCATATGCGTATCCATGGATATCGCCGTATTAAAAAATTACACCGATTAAATTTGTTGAAAGCACAAGCCGTATTCTTGTCCATATCCGTATCTGCATACTGATTATCCGTACCCATATCCGCGGATTTTCATTTTTAATGATTCGGTACCAGGGATGTGCCAAATGTTTAGGACATTGAAACAAATAATTAGATCTTCGAAACTGACTAAACTATTTATTAAAATATTTGATAAAATAAATTTTATTTTCTTTTTTATTTTGCTAACGTAAAAGTGAATTTATTGTAAATAATATCTGAAACAATTTGTAAAGTTTTGTTATTTCTTTAAAAACATAAGTTGTGTCAATATTTACTAACAGCATTTTATTGTTAAGGTTATGTGTTTGTTGTTTACTGAATTTTTGTCGATTTTTATGTTCGTTTTACAAATTTGTCTTTAGAATCAATTCTTAATATACCTGCAATATTTCATTTCAAAAAATCAATAACAAAAATGCTTGAAATAGATATATTATTTGAATATTATAAAAAAAAAAAATATATATATATATAGAAATTGAAATTCTATTCGGTCACCCATCCAAGTACTAGCTGTGTATAATGTTGCTTAACATTTTTGATCGGTAGAGATCAGTTATTACTTTACCCCCCCCCAGGGGGGGGTGGATACAATATAAATTATTTTGAGTATATTATTCGAAATAGATATATTATTTGAATATTAATAACATAATAGAAATATATAGAAATTCTATACGGTCACCCATCCAAGTACTAACTGTGTATAATGTTGCTTAACATTATTGATCGGTTGAGATCAATAATTACTTTACTGATATATAATAGATTATTTTGAGTATATTATTTGAAATAGATATATTATTTGAATATTAAAAATATATATACACTATCTACAATCACTAACCAAAAATAATTTTGCTCTTTTTTTTTAAATTTTTGACTAAATGCGACCGTCCATTAAAATTCTTCTTTTTCGTTTATATATTATAAGCATCTTTTTCGTTTACGGTAATTCCCGAGACGAGCATTTCTGGGGTACTGGAAATGTTTGATTGCATGAATAAAAGTGTGAAAAACATTACATAATATACTCAATAATCCAAAATTTAGTCTGGTAAACACCATGAATAACGTAGCGTATCTGATACCATAAACATCATAATTTAAGGAGTGTCGAAAATGGTGTTTACATTATTAAAAAACTATCTTCATTTTTTACGAAAATACATACATTCTGAAGCATTAAATCATGCATTTCAATTTCGGCCATTTGTCTTTTACTAACAAGCAAGACGAATCCAGTCTTATACTGGGATGTTAGTTTGATTTTTCGGGGTGTTACTTTTGAAAACCAGTTTTTTCGAAATGATGTGTGGAGGGGGGGTACTTTTCTTGATAATTTACAATTTTCCTAAAATCTTGAAAAATTTGTTCCCGAATTCGATGAATTTATTTTTATAAGGCAAGTTTTACTTATAAAAAAGAATATCAAAGGAAGCAAAAAAAAAATGTAGCGTACGTGTTAAATTTGAGAAGCAACGTTTTGCATCTCTCTGATTTTATCAATATACAAATGATTAATTGCGTACTTAATAATACGAATGAATTGTCACTAGTGAAAATTCAATTTCCAACATAAAATTTGTAAAATTTTTTTTAAATTTCATATTATGTATGATAGAATTACTGTTTGAAGGAATTCAATTATTGATGTATGCGTTACCAAAATTCGTTTCAACGTCTTAATGCATAGTTCTGTTGTGCATAATTTAGACCTTCGCAAAATTTTCTTATAAACTCTTTTATTCTTCTTTCTTAACAACATAAATATGTTTTCAATAAAAAAATGCAGGTAAATGAAAAGAATTTTCCCGTTAAAATAAATGCATAAAATAAATCAAAACTATTTTAATGATATAAAATTAAATTACCAATATAATCTTCTTATTAAAATAGAAAACATGTTTGTATAAAACAGAATAATATAATTATCAAACTATTTAATATATTTATCAATAGATGGCGATATTGGTTTTAAATCAAAGTTATTAATCAATGAATAAAAAAATGTTGTGATCGTATAAAACAAATATAATACATCATTAACCATTTACTTATTTATATAATAATTATATATTAATTTATGTAATCATTTAATATAGGTACTTAATTTCTATATTTATTATGAATATTGTAATTTGAAAATAAATAAAAAATATTAATAATTTAATTAACATACTGATTAATTAAATGGGCAATTACATCGGAAATACATACTTAAGTTGTATAAAATATGTATTAGTATTTTCACATTTAATATTCATATATTCATATCTAAATCAATATTTTGGTTTTTCAATGTTATTTTTTTTAATTAACATTTATGTAACTGATAGATAAGATAAAATATGGACTCCAACCGTTTTATATTGAAAGTTTCCGATACAGTTCGGACTATAATTAAATTACGTATATTTATCTTATTACAATAGGAAAGATGCACAAACTTTTTTCAATTGAAGAGTCTTTACTTCACGAACATGAATTTGAAGTTTTTTATTTTTTAAATCTTTGAAAGTTTTAATGACTTCAGCCTGGATAGGATGTTATAATATATAGGAACGCGTATGATAAACACTTTTTATGCAGGTAGAAAAATGTTGAGGCTTAGAAGGATTCGAATTTGGGAATCGAATAAAGTATGAAACGGTATTCAGAATGATCGTTCAATTATAAACGTTAGTCATGAATGAAAATAAAATATTTTATAAAAGTTCCTCACTCCCCGTTCATTGAAAGGTTATCACTTTTTTTCTCTATTTACGTATAAAATAGGAACCAAATTCTGTTATTCACCGTCTCCAATAGTACTAAAATTTTCTTTTCATTTCTATTGTTTGCAGATTTCACATAATACAGAATACGATTCTACCATCATCCCGCAATCAATGTCCTTCTCATACCTAACTCTTTTGGCTCAAGAGCTATTTAATTTTATGAAACTTCCATTATTTCCGTGGAATTTTAGAAATAAACTTTGAAATATCTTTTAAAATTTTCAATCGAGACCGTATAGAATATTTGGTAATATATATTTGGTTATATATTATCTTGGTGTATTCGCATATGGAAATTATTCATTTAGCATTAAAATAAATAAAAAAATATTTAAACGAAATTAAATCAAATATCATCTGACCAACACACCTTAGGGCAATGGGAACTTTTCATAACCATATTATGATAAAATGACATACTAAGAAAAACTCGTGAATCCCCACAGTATACCTTCATGCATTTATTTATGTATGGAATATTCCATAAAAGATGCAAATAATAAAAGAATATAGATAAAAATTATATCTATTTATACCGTGTGTCACGTTTTCATCGCTCATTATGAATATTTCTTCAACAAAGTATTTTAGGATAAATAACCTTAGTAAAATTTATTCTGTTTGAAAGAAAAAATCTTACGGAGACTTGGAATTTATAAGGTCGTTTCGCAATCAATTCCAGAAACTATTATATCAAAAAATCTGCTTTTTCGCTAGGCAGCGTTTTGGTCTCTCTCGTTGAAGCCCATTTACATTTCATGTACATCCAAATTTATTTTGCAGGTTGTCGTCAATACCTAAGGATCCGTACAGCCCAGTTTGGTAATCAACGGCCTATGAATTTGAATCAGCCTATTTGGAAATCAATTTCTGACGGTTATGTATTGTAACTGCATAAAGTTTCAGTCTATTTATATATGATAATTACAAATTTTCAGCACAATTTTTGAAAGCTTAAGAATCTGTATGAGGTTTAAATCGTTCGTTAAAATTTTTAGTTTATTAAAAAGTTTTTTTATTTAATTATTTGTTTGCCCAAAATATTTTGTTGACGACAGGATGAATGATTGTTAATAGTCACTCTGTATTTAAAGTAAGAACTAAGCTATATATGATTAAACAAGCTAACTTGCTTAGGTTGGATAACTACTATTAGATGTTTAGTAAATAAACTAGGTACTAACTTGATGTTGTTTTGTCCTAAGTTTTGTTTTCGTACATAAGTATATATATTTATTCTGTGTTTGTTTGTGTAAAAATAACAAATGAAAAGTTGTATGCATTCCATTTCCAAGGTTATCTTGATGATACCAACTTGTATTTATAACATATCTAGATATGTACGTATGTATTTTAGATATATTGGTTAGTTTTTCTAAAAAGAATTTCATCATTGTAAATAAAATCAATTGCAATTTTTATTTTATAACTTCCATACACAAGCCACAATGTAGGCTGTCAATGCAAGTCAACCAAGTCATATGAAAGTCCTATGGCCAAACTAGATAGAATTTCACATTCCGTGTCTTATGAACACTCTAAACGATTTTGATGAATGCATTTTCAATACCTGTTGGGTGGTATTTAATGAGCTAGCAGCGTATACTTATTTTTTTGAACAGAAAATTATATTCGGTAAGCAAGATGACTAGGTGGCTAGCAAGCAAACATTTCTTAATCTCAATTAGCAATTCAAATCACGCTACGCTAAACATTTTTGTGTAGAAGATTAAAAATACATACAATAATATCCACGTTAAATTTTACTTAGTACTAATTTAGTAAGCGGAATATTTAATTTTGTTCAGTAGACATAAGATAGCTATTGGGATATCTGCAACATTGATCCTCTTGAACAATGTACCTGATTCGGAGTGGCTGTAATAACTTTACTCCAAATACTACCAGCTGTAATTTTCTATGCATATGTTATTGCGACGTTAACTCAAAACAAACAAAAAAAATTAAAAGAACTCCTTGGCCTAAAAATTAAGAAACAAGTAATGATTCTAATGCGGAGATAGATGAACTGATGATTAGATAAAGTATAATGTGTATTTTTTAGTGTAACCAACTTTTATGGCAGACCGTCACTTTATCTGATTTTTACTTTTTAGAACACATAGCCGCAGTAGGGTTTTGGATCTAATATACAAATATATTATTGAAATGTACTAAGAAAGGCCTTTTTGAAAGCCTTTGTTGAGTGTAGAATCGTTCCCAATTTCAGTCAAAAACTTGTTTTCGTATGGAAGCTTCGACAATTTAATTATCTGACCATATGAATTAGTATAACCATTTTCAATTTTCTAGCATATCTCTATATGCAGGTCCTATGACACTCTAACAACAATTTTTGTTCTATAGACGCTTTTTATGCAATTTAATATGAAATTGCATTTATCATAATAAGATATTTTCTATAGGTAATTGAAATTTGACATTGAGGAAAGTCGACTAAGTATTTAAAGTTACAGTAAATAATCGAAGTATTTATAATGATTCGAAGATAATCTTGGAATGTAAATTATTTATTAATAAAACCATCATTATCAACCACTTACATTGATCATTAGTTGGTAATATCTTAGATTTATAACTAGATTTATATCATATATCTTTAAAATATTTCTAATAACTTAAAATAAATAATTGGTTCAGTTATAATCTTGGTAATCTTTATACATAAAAGGCTTATTTTTCATTGAAATTTTTTACGTTAAAAAGCTTCAAAGAATATAAAAAAATTTCTTTTAGATGAAGAAAATAATTTAAGAAAATTATTCTATTTAAACGTTTCTGCAGGCTCACCTTAGATGTAATGCACGGAAATCTCACGGGTTCTGATTGAAATTAGTTTTATCAATCGAAAATATTGGCGTTTGCTATTCAATAGATGATTCGTTTACCAAATATTATATTCACCGTGATTATTCTGTATTTTTCGTAACGTAAAAGCGCAATTTATGTGAAAGAAGTAACCAAACTCTTCAATTTATTTAGGAATGTTTTACTAAAATTGTTTTTTTTTTTTTTTTTGTGGTACTGTTTGAAGGTTTATAAGCCCAATTTGAATCTAGATCCTATTAAGTGAATGTGCTCTCTATTTTGAGTCAGTATTATTTATACCTAATAAAATTCTTAGATATTATCAGCTCGAATCCCATTATGTTTAATTAAAATTGGGCCAAAAATTAAAACAATAAATATAAAAACAAACAAATTATTTATATACACAAATGTAAAAACATAATAAAAAGTTGAAAATTATTTCTACAATTGACTTTTATAATACAATTATAATAATAGCTATAAATATTTGTTATCAATTAATTCACTTATATTAAATTATTTTATTGATTTTTCTGAGCATATTTCTATACGTGTTTACATTGTTAAATACATACTTTAATAATTAGGTAACTAGTTTATAACTGAAATACCATTCAATGCGAAATATAGGGCGCATAGCTATGTGTACAAAATTTTTTCTTTAAAGATCTTTCTCTTATTAGTATAGGAGTGGTAAAATTCTTTTAAAAATTTTTCTTTTTATAAGAAATGTAAATAATTACAATTTTTTTTAAACGAAAGCTTTATGAAAATCTATAATCTAGAAAATTTTCTGCCAAGCTTTTATTATAGTAAACTTTTATAATATAATATTTTATTTATTGAAATTATAATTTTCTATTTCTTGTCGATAATTCTCATTTTCACTATTATCTAGCACAAACCGTTTCTCGTTTATGGCATTTTCGCATTAAGCAAACTCAGCTTTAAAATAAGCAAAAACCTCGAAATTTTATGCATATTATAAGTATGTTCTGAAAAATCCTCTACTCCCATTAAATCCTTAAAATCCTTTTGAACTTTTGGAATGTAGATACTCAAGTTCTTTAAATGTATAAACTTTGTTCAAAATCGAATCAAAAAAGTCGACGTATTAGAACGATGTGATTTTTTCGATGTAGCATTCAAGCATTTTATAAAATAAAAATATTAAATGACGTAGTTTTATAAGAAATTCAGGGATTTTTCAAACATTAAATAACCAATTAAATTTCAAATGTGTCAAAACTGTATGTAGACAATTTTAAATAGTGTAAATATCAAAGAGACTATTAACAAATTAGTCTTTATACAAATTTATACACTTCAAAGTTTAGAAAAATTGTTTTTGAAAATATCAAATAAAATTTTAAACAATAAACATTTAATAAGCAATAATAAATAATTTATTATATTTATATTTGTGTTGTCACTTTAAGTCAAGTAATGTGCTTATTGTACACATATAATAAATTATACAAGTTGTGTATTGAATCAATGGATATAGTAATTTCTAATTGTTTACTTCACGCAGACTGTTTATTTTTGAAACCTAGACTTTCAGTAACTTTAGAATGTTCTATCGAAACGTTAAACTCAACTTGTTTTTTATATAATTCAATTATATTATATAATTTTGTCCAAAATTATAAAGCTTAAAATTCTGAAAAATCTACATATTTATAAACTCTAGAATTATTTTGAAAACAATTTCAATCGAACAATCATTATTTCTGGAAATAAAAACCGTTTTGTTCAACTTTTTGAACACTAGATTTTTTTAAGTAATCGTGTTTTGTAAGATAATGGCAGATAGAAGTCAACATGTGTGATACTTCTAAAATAGAACAAAGAACTTGATTATTGAGCAAAATAATTAGAAAAAAATTTACAATGTTTTTTTTTAGGGTTTGAATATTTTGCTCAGTTAGTCAAGTAAAACATTTGTTTGTCTTGAAATGAATTTGAACTTTATCTCATTTTCAACGATTTCAATCTCTATACCCGTTAATCGAGTAGTTTCAGTTATTATGGCCCGGTCGGGCAAACAGGCATTGGGTTATTTATCGTAAAGAAACCAACATCAGTAATGTACGTATGGTTCATAATGGTGTACACCTTCATGTACTCAGTCGATCCTTGTATAACGGCGAATGTGTATGTAACCAGTGCAGTTTCATTCATTCTATTTCCTCAAATGGTCATTGTTTGAACATATTTTTGCATGTAAACTTTTGTGTAGTTTTAGTTTTTAAGCATTATATTCAATAGTTGTTAGGTTGTTTTTTTATTTATTTATAAAAAACATGTCCAGGAATTCAGTGAAAATGGCAATGGAATAAGGAAATGGACTCTATAGAAGCTTCCAAGTCCCCGAAACACTTTAAGATATTTGGCACCTTAAGTTAATCTATCAGCTTATAGAGGTGTTCAATACAAAGTTTGGATGAAAAGGAACTAAAGAATCAAGCAAACGGAGGTATATAAACAGCGCAGTGATTAGTTCTACTATTTTTTGTTTTTATTTGTCTTGGTGGGCAATATGGGTCACATCATTTGTGGCCAATATGGCTCCATGGCTATAATATCCTTCTATGATTAAATTTCAAAGATTGTTTAAGTTATGATTTTGATGTTAGTTACATTTATTTGATAATTGTTGAATTTAAATAAGTTCTGAGACAGAATTCATCAATAAATATTGTTTTATCTCATATATTTTTCCTGCAATATCCAGACATTCGATTTGCCTAACAAATAAGCTCATATTAAAATTTCTAGACTCATTGTTCAAAACACACATTATACACGTGTGCATACACACATCCTAATACTTGTGTATATGTGTATATCGATTACATCGATCCATAGATGGTGAGGTCCAGTTTTAATATATTTTTTTTTTTATATGTGTCTATATAAAAGCTAAATCTATGATCTGATCAACAAAACACAGTGGTCTGTTTGTCTGTAAGTCTGTATGTCACATATTCACTACTACAAACAATAATAACAACATACCTATGCCCATGTTTCGTATGTCTATGCGTCTATCAAATATCTCTTATAGATAGATAAGTACAGCATTACTGCTTCGAATCAAGTACTAGTTCTACGAGAATTATAGAAAATGTAGATTTACAAAATAAAATCATATATTTGTAAAAAAAAAATTGTTTTTTTTTTCTTCTTTTAATTAAGTGGTGTGTGTATCAGGTGTCATTTAGGATTCTAATTAAAGTAGATTAAAAAATAAATCAAAATACCTAGCTTAAAATATACCTCAATATACCTTTTAATAAAATTAATATCAATTCTATAGTATTTAGAAACAAAAATGTAAAAATAAAAACTTCAATAAATGAAAAAATAAACGGTTATTGATAAGCAGGCCGCATTTTTTCGATAATGAATTAACGCTAACGTGTATTTGATAAAACGGCTTTTCAAAATAGCGCATTAATTTATTGAAGAATTATTTAACCCAAGACTAATGCTTACTTTACTTCATACCAATATATGAAAATTTCCTTGAGAACTCCAACAACCTGAATATATGTACTTTTCCATCCAAACTTCAAGAAACTTATTTTGTACAAATTTATTTTTAAGACCTCATTTTTGTGATTTAAAAATTTTATATGGTAAGATTAGAAATAAATATTATTTAACGTATGACTAAATATGGTACAAATTGATGTTACCATAGCCTAGAAAAATCTCCAAATGCGATACTATTATGTTAAGTCCGGGGAAGTGCTGAGTACCAATACAATGCTTTTTTTTTACTTCTGCCAACATACCACGTACTGCTAGTAGTTACGTCGACATAAGTGAACTAAGCTTAGAATAATGCAATCAAGCTATAGGTTCCGAAAATAATTAGACTGGTCATCTCCCCCGGACTTACCCTAAATTAAAATTAAAATTATTATACGTGTGCTGTCTTTGGGCTTTTATCTTTTTGGTAATATATTTGATAAAATGCATTTTATATTGACTTAAGACTTTTTTTAAAAGTGATTTTTAGTAAATTTTATTTATAACTATCAAACCATTAAAACTTCAGACATAAGATTAAGAGCAATTTATATAAATTGTTGATACGGTATCCTAATTACAACTACGTATTACGTTGTGTTTTTAATGTGTAATCAAGTGTTCTAAATAAAGTTTCACTACCAGTTGTTACACAAATGAAAAATTTATCATCAATAATATTAATCAAAAAATTTATTAATTTACTGTCGATAATTGAAAGATATTTCAAACTAAATGAGAAAAAATATTTATTTTATCAATGGAATTGAAAAATAAATCTGGTCCTTATTTGGAAATCCATATAGATTAAAGCATAAATCTTTGCCTATGGTTTAAAATTAATTATAGCAACATTCAAGTAATTACATGTCTTTTTAATCACCCAAGAACATTTTGACACATTTCCAGAAATCATCAAATTTTATCTCATATTTCTTTCTTAACATTATTAACAATAGTTGGAATTTGGTTAATTTAACTAGTAGACCCATTGGAGCTTAGACCTAACTCACGAATGGATCGCATCGTCATAAAAAGTTAAATATAATATTAAT
Source organism: Chrysopa pallens (assembly GCA_020423425.1). NCBI lineage: Eukaryota > Metazoa > Arthropoda > Insecta > Neuroptera > Chrysopidae > Chrysopa > Chrysopa pallens. Next base: position 99,799,201 of record CM035591.1, on the reverse strand, counting down.
TATTGAAAATTTGTTATTATGAAGATCCTGATGGCCCAATTTGCCTGATGAATGTCATAATCAAAATTTTTCTAAATTTTTTGTTAAAAAATTAGAATTTCGTTTTGATAGAGAATGATAAATTTTGTAAAAATTGTATTTAATGAAAATTATGAAAAATTAATTTATAATTAAAACTCGTTAAGAAATTCCACTTGTCACTAAATAAATTAAAACAAGTTATTTTATTATTTATTTATTACGATTATATTTGAATTAATAACAAATTAAAGAAATTAAATTTTTATGGAAAAATAATTTTTTTTTTAATATATATACGGAAATATCATAGCTTTAAATGTCTTTTACAATTGTAATTTTCCGTATGAGCAGCATTGACATTTTAATATCTAAAATGCTAGAAATTCTTTTTTTTATTTTTACTATCTAATCATTATTTGTTGCAAAGAAAAATCTATTTTTATTGTTCTTTAATTATTGTTTTGTATTAAAATGGAATCTAGTTGAAACGAGGTACAAAATTTGGTCCACCGTCACAGTTTTAACTGGTGTGCTTCGAAGCACGTTAAATTCAGAATTAAATTCAGAATTGTGTTTTGAATCACGCGCTCTTCTTGATTATAAGCCCTCAAAAATTTTTTTTTTGAAATCATTGAATATGTAAATAGTTATATAGTTTATGAAATAACTGCTGAGTGGCTATTTGTAATTTACAAATTTTCGAATACCATTTTTAAATATCCAAAAAAAAACGAGTACTTGATGCTTGCACAGAAAACAAAATCTTAGTTTGTATAGAAAAAATATATAATGAGTACTTGGATAGGTTCTATGCAAAGTGGGAATAAAATTAATTGCAAATATACTTCTCTTCTTAGGTTTTATGGAAAAAAGGAATCCTTTTTGGAATTTTTCTTTGAACGTGAAGAGTTCCAATAAGAAGTTTTTCGGTTAAACTTAATCATTTCATTTTCTCTTGCATGTAGAATACTGTCTTCCTTACCTGTATTGAACAAAAATTGGCATTTTGAAACTTTTTTCGTGACCATTACACATCGATTGCCAATAACCGCCTACATTGGAAAAAGAAAAATGTTCCCCACTTGCATTGGAAAAATATTGATACTTCGGAAAATATGTCTCAAAATGGGAAGTGTAATTTTACCAACCGAAGGCTTTCCTAAATGTGACATGTCCACCAAATTTCATTAAAACTGCTTCTTCAAAAGTAACTGCGGAACAGGTAAGCATTGTACGAATTATGAAATTCTACATGTATTCCACTTTATAAATTGCGGAACAGAATATATAGGCAAACGATATTCAAAATCTTCTAGAGTAAACATATACTTCGCTTTGTTCGGTGAATAAAAAGGGTGAAAAACAAACTGAAAAAATTTATTAAAGTTAACTCTTTCGAAAGATGTATTTATAGCTAAGATAATCTAAAAATGAGAAGCTTTCTCTTAAAATATATATCTGAACATTTTTCTTTATTTTCTTTAATTTTTAAGCGAATATTTTACGTCAAATTATTGTTATATTGGAAGGTTGTTTTTAATTTTTTTTATTTTTAGTTATTTTTCAATGTTACTACCTACTTAAATATAATTTTAAAAACTATTTTTCAAAATCAATTAGTATTTTGGTGACAAAAAAATTTGTATATCAAATAGTATCAATGAAACTACTAAAAACTTTCTTTGTACCAAAAATAATTCTTCATGGTAAACTTGTTCATTAATAGCTGCAGCACAGTATAAGTAGAGATATTCAATCATTCTGACTGATTATTTGAAAAAAAACAAATCATATAAAAATAAATTAATTGCCCACATTGAGACCATATTACCTAACTGCCTGCTTCCGTTAATTTCGTCAATGGTCAAACCTATTTTATACCGAAAACATCATAAATTATAATAAATGTATACGGCTACTGTTAACATTTTTTTTTTTTTTGTTCATGGCTAACTTGGTAGTATTTTTTCATAATAATAATAATTTTTTTTCGTTGATAAGAATCTTAAAAGATAATAAAATATATTAACGACAAATTCTTATGCATGTTTTTATTAAACACAGTTACAGTCGAAGTGTATAAAGTGTACTTTAATAAATAAATAAGTAAAAACAAATTTTTTTTTTAAAGGTGTGTTATTGAATAGAATAATATATTTTATCTATGGTCAATCTATTTGTTAACTAAGCCTATATGCCTAGTTGCTACTTTAACAGTAGTTCAATAATTTTAGAGGATATTGTGAAAAAATCAACGGGGTTTTTATAGAACTTATTTCAAATAATAATAAAATTCGTCACGTGAGAGTTGTGTAAATTAAACGAATTACTTCTTAGAAATGAAACATGTATGTTCTTTAGTTAAATTAAGTAAAAATTTAGAGCTTCGTCACTAAAGTAGTATTTCATTCGCAATGGTGGTCATGACAATATTTAAAACCAAAGGATTAGTTTGGTCGGGTTGTGGAGGAGTCCTCAAAAACTGATACAAATCATTTATTTATGGTTTAAAAATGGCGAAAGTGTAGCTAAAAAATTAAATGCATCCCAAAAGCTTATCCTTGGTACAAACTCCACTTACGTACCAATTTTTAACATTCTAGGCTGTGGAGTTATCCAAACATTCAACACTACAAAATCAGGTTACTTTGTGGTAGGATAAAAAAGAGGAATTTGTGGCTGGGAATGTTGGTACACCCAAAAAGCTCATTCTTGATTTAAGATGAACCTGCATACCAGTTATCAACGACCTTTGCCATTTACACGAAATTTGCACATTAAAATTTCAAAATAAATGAATGTTTCATGTGTATCATATCCAAATTATTGGTTCAATATATTGAGCTGCCTTATATACAACGATACATAAATACTTTAGATTATTTGAATTGAAATGAACCTCAGGAGAATCTCCAATTATAAATCGTAGACTAATGGTTCTGAAACGGATTTGTAACTCACATATGAAGTCACCGTAAATTTTCTAAATTATAATCCATCAACGTCATTTTGTCGGGCTACTAAAAAATATTCTTGAAAGTCATAATTTGATAAAAATATGTTTGATAAAAATATATTTGTTCTGAAGACGAGTTTGGCATTGATTAAATATTATAACTGTATCATCTGGATATATTTTGTCCGACATGAATTTGAATTAAAATTAGTATTCAAGTAAGTATAAATTACACATTCGCAAATAAAAAGCAGTATCATTTAGGGTCAGAATAATTATGAGAATGAAGCATTTTAGGTTTCAACCTATTTAAGTATGAAAGATAAAAATTTAAAAAAGTTTTTAAAATTTTTCGGCATTAATAAAATTATATACCGATTAATGAAGGTATAAATTATTATCGAATGGGGTATTCAATGCGGTCTATATATTTTTGTTAAACTTCGAAAATCATAATGCATTATTTTATCAAATTTTTCATATTCGCATTACGACTTGGGTTATTATTAAATTATCCTTATCCATTAATTTCTTTGGACAAAATTACTGTCATTGAGAAATTTTATAATGTTATTTTGGTGATAAATACGAAAAAACCAGTATACTTTTTTATCGATATATATATATATATATATATATATATATATATATATATATATATATATATATATATATATATATATATATATATATATATATATATATATATGTAGTATGCATCGAGGAAAAAATTCGATCCAAAAATCTGCAGAGCTTTTGCTTGGCTACTGGTCTCGACATATATACAAACAGGCAGAGTATATTTATTTTAGTGTAAAGTTTTTAACGTCAAAAAATATTGACGCACAAGGAATATTTTTAAGTTTACATAAAATCATCTAATGAAGATAACTCAAAAAAGACAAGAGATAGCCAGTTAAAATTTTGGCGACGTATTTTGGACATAAAGACTGAGTTTAAATTCACGATTGAGAAAAATCGGTCTTATTGGGTCTAATGGTTCCAGGACCAAACTGTTGAACCATAAAAGATAGAAGAAAAATTTAAAGACCAGAAATATTTTTTGTTTTTTTTAAACCAAACAACTTGTGTTTTAAACACTTTTTCGTAAAATGCTTAAGTTCGTCACTATTTTAGCTCAAAGAAACACATATGTTAATACAATATATATTGTTGTAATGTATTTTTATATTTTTTTAATGAATCTTAATGATTAAAATTGGTTTAAACATTGATGCCCTACGATATGTCGAGTATCTAAACATTTAGCTATGTTAGCTATATTCACTTATTAAATAAAATATCAGAAGTTCTTATGTTAATTTCATGCTGCTAATATGTAGCTATAGCAGAATTTTTGTTTTATTTCGAATACTTTCATAATACCATTCATCCAATAATCCGTTTCAACCATATTTACCTTACTAATTTGTGTATGAATTTAGAACACAAGAAGCTACTTTATTGCACACATACAAAACAAGACAAATACATTGTTAACTCTAGTAATAACTACTTACTCAACGTAACTTTATATACGCATATTGTACCATACATACATAGAGGTACTACGTACAGCTAGAACAGCCTAGCAAGGTGTACAACTTGATTAATAAAAAAATAAATATGTTGTAGATGCCTGCCACACAACCTCCTTGTACAAACTGAAGGCACACTCTTCTCGACTAACTTACCTTTTATACAAACCAAACCTTAAAAGTATAAATTATGAAAGAAAAAATTTCGTATTTATATTGGTACTTGATAGAAGGATAGATTTGAATACATTATACATTTGCCAGCAATCGAACCCAACATCTTAAAAGGGTAGTTTAGCATGTTTAAAAAAGTATTTCCAAAGATTGTTTGCTTTATAAAAAGTAATAAAAATTAAATATTATTGAACTATAAACAAAATTCCTTGTCATAAAATTACAATAAAATTTTATCCTTTTTTAAAAAAACGAAAATCTTCTACCATTTAAATGACGTAATGTCGGTTTAAAATACTGTATCTTTTTTGATATCAAATTTTTTTTAAAATAATTTAAATACATTTGATAGATTGAACTGACAAAAAGAACTAATAATTTTACCAAAATGACGTTACATCGTGACAGCTTAGTGTTTTAGGTCACGTGATATAAGGATACAAATATCGAATTTTAACTTTAGGATATTAAATTAATCATGTGCTTTTGACTTATTTAGAAAATTTAAGAGCATTTCTATATAAATTATAATTTTGGACCAGTTTCATGCCTCATTTATCACTAACAAAGGCGAACTGTTCATTTTGTGTGCGTTATTCAGAACTACAACCCCGATATATTAAACTTTCTTTGTGTTAACATATTATACCGGTTTTACAGAACTTTAAATGACAAATCTATTCATCTTTCAATTAAATAGCCTGATAGATGTTCTATGTACAAAAGTGCCTTTTAAGAATAAATTAAATATTCTACTTAAAATATTTTTTGTTTAATGTCCATATGTGAGAAAAACATCATATGTTGATAAAACTTAAAGTTTAATTTATAATATCAAAATTTAAGCAAAATTAAAAATTCCATTTCTGAAATATTGAAAATACTATATTAATGAGCTTCCATAATAAAACAACATTTTTTTGTATACATTCATAAAGCACAAAAGTTAGTTTTTATCCATTTCCACACTGTTCAGTAGAGAAGGTGGGTTTCTTATTACAAATATTAAGGAAATAAATAATATGTGGACTGAAAAGTCCCGGGCCTAACACATAGATGGTGCAAGTTTTACTGCAGTCACCTTTTTTTCAGTTAATACTAACCTTCAAAAGACAGTTGTTAAAATTTCATGATATTCTATTCATTAGTTTGTGAGTAATTGTGCTAAAGTGACGCTACTTTTGTTATTTTCAAAACATTGGATCAAAAACAATTTCGTGTTTTAATTTTACACTGCTTCTTAATGGGAAAAAATACCGTTCAAGCGAAGCAATGTCTTGAAAAGTGTTATAAAATCAAACGTTGGTTTGCTGACTTCAAACGTGGTCGTAGAGACACCGATGATGAAAACGCAGTGGACTGGAATGATTGTGTTGCTCTTGATGGAGATTACGTTGATGATCATAGCTAATTTTGAACCAAAAAACTGTGTTTTCTTTGTTAGGCCCGGGACTTTTCAGTCCATGTGTTATAAGAAATAAATGAGTACACTTTTTTAAAATGCTGAGTTTTATTAAATTCAATAATCTGAAAATAAGATGGGGATGATAAAAGAGAGCTGGGTATATTAAAATCTAGTTAATGAATTATCTTTGATTATCTCCAGATTGCTAAATATATGGAGGTAAAAACATAGCAAGTTTTTTTTTTTGTTCAATACTTGTTGAGTAGTCTGTATTAGTGGCGGACAACACCGCGATAGATATAGAGACACACCATGCTACAACATACACACTATCAAGCAAGGTGTTCAAATGAGGACAATTTACATTACAATTTGGGCGATGTGTTCTTTTAGAATGAAAAAAAAAAAAAACTTTCTCTGTACGCACAACACATATTATATACACTGACAAATACGCACGTATTAATGTGTGTTTTATTAATAATAAAATGGACATTACATTAAATTGATTTATGTATCAAAATTTGATTTCACACTTGATAATCATTGAATTATCGATGCAACTTTGAGGAAACACTTTGACTTGAGCATCACTTTATTGCTTGACTTCATATTTCTTTCAGGTATAAAAAGTAATTACTACTATACAAACACCTATCTCCAATTTTTTTTTAAATACCGTTTTTTTTATTATTTTGGATTTTTTATCTGCGTTGTCATTTTAAGGTATCCAGGTTTCAGTCTAATAGCCAATCAAAATCGCAGACACTAACAAACTTCTTACATTTTTAGATTAACAGTCTTTCGTTGACAATGCACCAACAAGCCAAACGTCCTTCGTCGCTGAGGTAACTAAATCGGTTAAATGTATGTAAAACATGTCATGCTTTACTGAAATAGACAAAGTTTAATTATTTTGGAAGAAACTGAAATAGCAAATATAAAAGTAAAGACGTTTATTTTGTTCAACACTCAACGTAAAAGGATGTAGTACCCGTAATCCCTGTAATTTACAAGGTGTCGGGTGACGTATGTTCAGTTTTATAAGGAACCTGCTGAAATAAATTATTTTTTAATTGTCTTCCTAATGGATTAACAAAACAGAAGAGGCATTACACTTATGAATAATTTTCACAGCCCCCATCAGTGAGTATCTGTACACTTACGTTTAGAACTTTTTCATAAGCAAAAAACTTGTAAGACTTAGTATAATAAGGTTTTAGATAAATTTCTAAAGGTGTATTTTACACTGATATTTGATGTTGGCTAGCACCCAGACTTATTTTAGTTTTGACATAAATAAACTCATTTAAAATAGCGAAACGCTTTTTTATAATTATTTTAAATCAACCCCTGTACAACAACCTATGTACTATTTTTGGTTTAACACATAAAATTCATTTTATACAACACATCATGGATTTGAAAATATTAAAAACAATTTTCACAGTTAGGAAAATTTTTGATTATTATGAAACAAAACAATTTAATGTCACCCAACCAAACAATTCCTAAGAGTGTCATCACTATTGTAACACATACCAACATGATGGCTTGATGATGTCGAAATACATGTAGATGATGTGGACAACTAGTATATTTTTACTTAAAAAGTAACACAGTCACTAGTGAATGTCAATATTAATAATAAAGTGATATTGGACAAACAACCTTTAACATAGTCACAATTTATTTGTGTTGATGATATTTGATAACCCATGAAGATGATGTCCATAATATATTTGTACCTATGTATAACTTGTTAGTATGGTAATTTCTAAAATAACAATTTTAAACTGTGACAAGTTCATTGTTTAATTCATATTATGGTGTTACAAGGACACTGACAGTAAGGGGCAAAAATAATAAGTTTTTTAATAAATTATAAAAAATTATTTTGTTTATTCAAGCAAAATTTCAAATTGTATTGTATTATCTTTTTGAATCTCTGAACTAAATCCTTTTGTTTGAACAACATAGCGAAATAATATTTTTAATGAATTGCATATCGGTCTGAGCAATTGTAGCAAAAAATTAAAAAAAAAAAAAGAGAAAAAAAAAATAGAATCCACTGATAAATGCACTAAAAATTCAGTTGATCTGTTAATGACTTACTTATATATCCAACTAGGCAATTATCAATGAATCGCTGTAAACTTCTTATTTTACCTGATTTTTACATTAATCACATTTATCCCGTCTTCCTTACTTGCATATATATATATATATATATATATATATATATATATATATATATATATATATATATATATATATATATATATATATATATATATATATATATATATATATATATATATATATATATATATATATATATATGGTACTTGGTACTTGGAGGAGGGAGTGCAATTAAAATGCTCAGATTCTCCGAAGTATGCCATTTCATTTTACATCAATTGCCAAATTTTTTTTTTCTAGTAAGATTACAAAAAGTGTTGGAATTTTTGGAGAACAATGGAGGAAATTTTCCAATATACTGGAAATTATCAAAATGTGATAAACGGCTATACAAAATTTCAATAAAATCTATGCATTTGAAATTTACAAAGGAAAAATATATAAAGATATAAAGACAGATTCAGATGGACAAACAAAATGCAAAGTCATTTCGCAATACCATAGGCCTCAGTACGTTCGTTAATTTTTTTTTTTTTTTTTTAAATTTTAAATTTTTAATTTAATTTTTTAATGTTCATATCAGAAAAATGAATATCGATTTTCTATAAAAGAGAATCTAGGTTCTATAGCCCCATTCAGTTCATTAATCCATCCATATAGATATATAGCAATGTCTAAAATGCGTGTTTTTAGATTCAAGAGACTTTACGTCAAGCTTTATCTCTTTCTAGAGATACCCACATGTAATAATCATGAACCTTGTATAAGGTTTAAAACTTTCTAATTATTTTCGTAAAAATTTCGTAAATATATTAGTATAAGTGAAAATATAACCGTTAATCTAAATCGAAACATGCTGTAGTTAATTGAGATCCTGTTGTTACAGTTATTTCATAAACATTACGAAACTAACCCAAAAAAAAAAAAATATATTAAACGATTATCGATCAATTTCATAAAATAAATCATGTCAATCATACTTAATACTATATTTATATTTTAAATAAAAAATCATATAACCAATAATTATTATTAATTACATATTATTTGATTGTATAATAATAAAATATGATATTTAATAACATAACTTAAACTAAGCTATATTTAATCACCATTTTTTTTTTACCTGCATGTATTAACTTTTATATAGTAATCGATAAAGATTCTGTTTTCGACGATTGAAATTTATTATCAAATTAAAAAAAATGATGTTATGGAAATTTCTGATATTTATAATATAAACTGATTAATTACCAAGGACAAAATCGATATTATGAAGAACTTCCCAACGAGGAGAATAAAAACAATAATTTGTTTATTATTATTAATATGCGTATTTTTTGTATTGTTTTTAAGTGTGTTATCCTCAACAAATAACGACTGAAAAGATTTTACTGAAAAACTATACTTTTCAAATATTAGCCGCGTGTATCAAATTTTCTGGTGGTGCTACAGTTAGCAAATACAAATTTATCAATCATAGATTTTATAGATATTTCTGTGGATGATACTTATATTATCTTATATGTACAATTCAGCAAATATGTCAGAGTCTATAATTGTCTGTTTAAAGTTTGTAACGTTATTACAATTACCGCATGTCTGTGCGCTTGTCTGTGTGTCATGAAAATTATAAAACTAAAAGAGATAGCGGGTTGAAATTTTGGTGTAGTATTTTATACGTATAGGGTGAGTTTAAATTCGTGAATGAGCAAAATCGGACCACAACTTTTGTTTGAAACATTTTTTCGTATAATGCTTGTTCGCTCAAAATAAGATATTGCGTACATATAAATAGAATACATAATATTCAAAATAGTGATACTCAATCATCAGTCGAGTATCTAAACAATTATATTTCAAACAATATTAATGTATCTCTTTTATGAACTACGCACGTTACTGGTAATAAAATCGGGATTTTCAATACCAAAAAGTTAGCAACCCGACCATTACTTTTTATAAACATAGAACAAAATTATCTGGTATTCAACCTTTTTGTATGTACATAGACGTCATAAGATTACATATCTTATTGCACCAGATTTTTTACGGTTATTCATTAAGCATTTACTTGGTGGATTAAGTAAGAAATGGCACAAATATTTAAATTTTATTACAGGTGAATAGAAGTAGTGTAACGTTTTAGTAAAAAAAAATCGATCGATTTTATATTATTTGTTTTAATAAATAGTTTATATTTGTATATGTTTGTTGTTTGTATGTATGATTTTATAAGATATATTTTTGTTCAAGGCCGTTTGTTGTTTTTAAATTATGACGACATATTTTATAATACCTAACACAAGTTATTCGCTTAAAACAACGTATATTTTATTATATTATAAACTTGCTTTTGATTTGATTAGGATTATAGCGACAATGTGGTTCCCATTACAGTCATTTAAGATTTACTTTCTCATTTCAACCGTGCTAAATTCTTTTGTTTATCTTAAGTTAGGAAACGTGAGGCTATGGCTTTCTGTATTGATAAATGATTTTCAGTTTTTTATTTGTTACCATTAATAAGACTATACTGATTTTGTTTATACTTTTTTAATATATGATAAACAATGTATATAATATTTATATTATGGAATAATACTATTCATATTAGAGGCAAAAAGTGAGAAGCATTGAAATATTTACAGTAGAATTTTTGTTAGTAAGACTCAATAAGATGTGAATTTTGGTTTATTTTTTGTTCTTTCATAAAATTATTGGGACGCAATCAAAATTTGTACTTTCACTTCAGTGTCAAGAAACAATTCAACAAATTATATACATGCAAAAGAAGTATGGACAGAAAGAGAAATTACAACTTGGAAATTATCAAATCTAGAAAATCATTAAATTTAGGACGAACATGAATTTTTGGTTGATTTTTATGAAGAGCTTAATATCGGTGAAATGAAGCCAAAGAGAAAAGGGATTGCTAAGAGGAGAACTTATTTAGTATTTATTTTCAGAGTAATAAAAAAACAGTTTTTTATGCGAAGAGATAAAGACAAAAAACGGCAACAAATTTGTGCTGGATGTGAACAATGTGGTAAAAAAATACTATTTTCACAAATAGAAATTCATCAAGGGAGTTTGGAATTCCTTGCCTAAGAATAAGTTAAAAAATAAAGGAATATTTTAAATACAAGCTTTATTTGTTTTAAAACGTAAAATATCTTATTCAAAGAACTTTTTCTTTAATTTGAAATATAAAAACAAAAGACATATTAACAAAATATGATGGAAGCGTAAGGAAAACAACATTACGATTTTATTTGGAATATTATGTTTTAAACTGTAATGACATTCGATTAACACATGTAGGCTTAATTTTATATTCCAAATCGAAGACTGAGAAATGGATTAAATTTTACTGTAAGATGTGATTACACATGTTTATATTTGTAACCAGTGGAAGTTTTCGATCATAATCCAGGTTTATTCCACTACACACTAAATAGCACATTTTTGGTACAGCCAATAATTATTATAAAATAACCTGTTTTGTTTTCTTTCGACCATGGGCGACTTTTTCATCTTTTGAAAATTTTTGAAAATTATACTGAAAATAGGATCCTGTCGGAACCACTTAATATTTTGGGATGAAACTTGGCAAAGAGATTAAGGTCAACATGAACTATTTTAACCTTTAATCTCGGTTTCTTCCACCAAGATATATGTGCGTAGACATATCTTACTAGTTTATGTTTTTTAATTTTTTTTTTACATATTTATGTATAGATACATTTATACTCTGGGTGACGACTTGAAGCACTCGTTGCGAATGTTTCCTGAACTAGTACTTGAAGTGGTACAAAATTTATTAAAACTTGGCTTGAAAGTGTGCAAAATCCACGTAAAACCCCTTGGAAGAATGTGGATCAAATCAGGAGTTTGAACTAAAACGTTTTTGATATTAAATTCAATCTCTGATAATTTTCGTAAGTCACATTTATTTTACCAGGTTGTTTTAAGAACCACATTGTTTTATTTATTTACTGATTGCATAGATTTTTTAGTAAAGTTGATTTGTGGATTGAGTCTGTATAAGTAGTATGTAAACACGTATGTATGTATGCATGTTTGTAAGTATTTAATAAACGTGGTGGCATGGCGACAACTTTCATAGCTTCCTTGATCGATATATAAAAATAATCAAGTTTTCTTAAACCCACTCGATCAATTTTGTTTTTTGTTATTTTTTTAAAAACGAATGATATAAACAACTTGTATATGTACACACATTCCTTCTGTGTATAAAATACTTTTTTATTTTGTAATTTGTTTGTTTCAAAAAAAAAAAAAATATATATATATATATATATATATATATATATATATATATATACATATATATATATATATATATATATATATATATATATATATATATATATATATATATATATATATATATATATATATATATATATATATATATATATATATATATATATATATATATATATACATATATATATATATATATATATATATATATATATATATATATATATATATATATATATATATATATATATATATATATATATATATATATTTGTATTACTTAATATGTCATGCGTAAATATCTAAAAATAACAATATTTTAAGTAAGAAATAATTTTGAGACTACAAATTTTAATACAAACAAGTGAAAATATAAACTAAAATAGTTAATTGTTCAAATACTCGACGTATGGTTGAGTATCAATATTTGAACTATAAATTTGTATATTTTTGAATATTTGGTAATTAGCAAAATTTGACTAATTGGCCTAATATTTTAGCGAATCCAAACACTTGACGAATAAACGTTAGAAACCAATTTTTTGCCTGTGAAATTTTCCACTATCTTTTATGGTTTTAAATTTGAGTCATAGATCCATTTGATACAATGGACTGATTTTCTTCATTAACGCATTACACTCCCTTTTTATGTCTAAAATACGTCACCACTATTACACTACGTTACACCACTATTACGATATATTGTTTCGTTTTTGTGTTACCTAGGTGACGGGTTAATTAATCGAGTCTATGAAAGCCTATACCAAAATTTATTGTATACATTTCGCATAAAAATGTTTTGTAAATTTTATGACCTATTTGGCAATTATACTCATATCTCTAGTACATCATTCAAGATTGACTGCTATTTAACTAGACAATGCATTTTTTTTTTTTGGTAACGCTTTTTGTTATATTTTAAATGTAACATCATCAAAATGAAAATTGGAAATGTTAGAAGTGCGAGTAATTATAATATTAATATATTCATTTTTAATTTAATTAAACTTTATTCAATTTTTAATAATTAATTAAAGAGTACCAGATGCTCGATTCAGTATTGTTAAAATAGTTTGAAAAGTTTAGAACAAAAACTTAAAATTTTCTCTTCAAAGAGAACAATTATGATTCTTTATCAATTCAAGTCAATGTTGCAATTATTGTTAAGGGACTAACAAGAATTTCAACCATATTATATTTTATTTTGAGGCATCACTGGCCTTCGAGTGTGGTACCTCAAAATCTAATGCTAAATTTCCATTAAACCTTAAATTGACCCACTTAAGGTGTGGCATTTTAAAAACGGGCATGTTTAGATAATTCATGAGTACAAAATTGCGAATTTCAAAATTTGCGTAAAATAACGAAATTATCATTGAATATAAAATTGTAGTAGCAGCACAAAAATTATAGGCTTTCTAAAATAATTGAATATTTGAGTTATTTGTAATTACTTTGAGTAGATTAATATTTATTAACATTGTTAAGGCATATCATTAAACTTAACCATCGCTAAGTTAACATTATACCAGACAGAGATCATTTTCTCTTAGTTGGGAAATCTTTTGAACCTTGACCTAGAAAGATGTTTGTAAATGACTCACAAACTTATAAATTGGATTTCAGTATATTGAATTCTATTAAAAAATATTTTACTATAATTTATGTATAGTACGACGTTGAATAAATAATTTGATTCAGAAAGTCATTTAATTAATAATTAATCATAAAAAGAGCTCAAAAAAAAAGTATATAAATAAAATAAAAAAATAAAACACTATTTAAAAAAATTAACATAAAATACTATTATAGTAAAAATTAATGTATTTAAATAAATAAATACACTATTTATAAAACAAATTAAATTATCATAAATTATTAATTATAATATGAAAGAGATTTATGGTTCAATGTCTGACATTACTACACATTATTCAGTCATAACATACTGTTTGTTGTTGTAAAAGTACTGAAGAAGATGAAACGACGACGACGAATGAAGAAACTGTTGTATATTATAAACTAAACGACGAACGATGAGGTATATTATATATAGTACCATAATTTTATTTATGTAGATAGCGAAAAGTATTATAAGGTTCATAAAAATCCGTACTATTCATAAATGGCAAAAAAATACATCGTGATGTACTGTCTTGCTCTCAAAATTCAGATCATTAAACTTGTGTCAAGCATCTTTATTCAAAATTTTATAAAAATCGGATGAATACTTAACGATTTTTTCACGTTTATTCGTTTTAATTTGCGATTTTTCTTCAACAACGATGATCTTGAATAATCAACTTTCACACAATTTTAACTATGTATGTAAATTTATATCACACGTGTACATAAAAAAAAATGTAAATTTCGAGCGCTCTGACCATTCTGAACATCTCCAAAACTATTTTGATATTTGAAACATTGATCTGACTGAGTGTCGACCAAATCGACAGGACGACTAACAGCAGATTAACCGACCAACAGACCGAAAATTGATCTGGAAGTATCGAAACGTGGTCGATATAAATATAAATATTTAAAATTTAAATTCTACATTCGTTTATAAAAAAGATACCTATTTGGTTTTACGCTAAATCAGATTTTATTAGTTATATTAAATTAGTTATTTGCTATTTTCCAGTATAAAATCAGGGATCAAAAACTTGATGCAATTTTAATTAACTTTACAAATGAGGATATCCATAGATTTATTCAGAGAGTACAAAAGTTTCATGCGCTACACATGTTTATAAAAATATAAAGTATTAAAGTTATTCCATTTTGAAGATCAATAGAATTTTTCTTACATAAGATAAACTCTTAGAACAATCTTGTACTACAAAAATTAGCTCAAAAATTCTTAACAATAGCATGGTGTACCAAAACAATAAATACACGCATTCACTGTTACTAATATTATAAACATGCAATTTTCTAAATTTCTGAAATTGTATTATTAAATACTCATTTCTAGATTTTATCATTTTGAAAATTTGCATTACGAAATTAGAGATTTTAATTGTGTTTATGTTATAATCGATAGTGTAGCTTACGTTTATGTGGTCACAGACTAAGAGCTTTTAGCACTTTTAACCATTTACCACTAAAGACAAATCACATATAATGTTCTCCTGATATAAATAAATATTTTCCAGCAACTAGCAAAATATCTATATACAATTTATTTATTTACTAGACTGATTTTTAAAATGCCTAGATAGTAGAATTCCGTTAATTGTGAATTTAATAACGAAAGCGTAAAAACTTTAATTGAATATTATCAACATATAAATTATTATAAGCCTATATAACTGTAAAAAAAAAAACAAGGGGCTTTAAACATAAAATCCCACTATTTTCGGATATTTAGACCTTGTTCACATTGATTACGTAATTAAGTCGAGTAGCCAGCAGATTATTAAAGCAATGTTTCGATATACACTGGTTTTTAACAACAAATATTTAACAATCACAGTCATATAATATAATTGCATATGATATAGCTGTTTATATGCCATGGCTGTAACTTTATATGTACGGATAAAAATCAGTGTATATTGGAAACACAACGAATTTCCAAACTGATTTATTCATTTGTTTCTGTTTTACAGTTTTGGGGGTACTTCCTGCGTACAAAATATAGAATCTTACTAAACTACTTGTTTAATTATTAAAATTAAACGAACAATTACAGAAGTAAAAACCTAAGGACTATTAATTTACATTGCTTCAGATTATATTCAATAAAAGTGTACACGAACGTTACTTTATGATTATTATATGATGGCTTATGACTTATATGTGATGGATAAATGTTTGTGATGAGAGTTATGAATGAATAAAAATATTAAAAAACAATAAAAATTATTCAATGAGTCAAATTTTATTTATTATATACTCACTTTTCATCATCGTTTTTTTTTCTTGTGTTGTTATACTACGTATACAGAGATCTATCTGTCCATGCTTCTTTTAAGAATTTAACATAAATAAATAATAAATTGGTTATATATTATTAAATAAGGAAAAAATATTTATAAATATTCAACAGTTTGTGAATATCATTTTTATATAAATGTTTGTTTACATTTATCATAGACATAAAAAATATACTAATAGAGTTGACTACTAAGAAAACTTTAATAACTTTATGATGTAAGATCTTGTTCCATATATAGACTACAAACAGATGTAGGTATACTAAATTTAGACTGTTGCAATATTTAAAATATTCGTTATCTGATAAAAGATTTCATTTAAATTATTAAGGTCTCTCTTAGGCGTATAAAGCACGAAGCACTCTCGAAGCACTAAAAGGAAAAGCACTAAAAATTACAATTGAAAAATTGTAATTTTTGTGTTTTATTTACGACATATTTACAAGTCACCAAACTCTTTAAGAACTCTTTAATAACCTTTAAAGCACAAAATATATATTAATCTTTTTATCATAAATTTTGAATATTTCATATTAAATTTGAACATTTAGTTTCTAATTTGAATAATTATTATGGGTAGTAGTTATGGCGGACATGTTCTTAGGATTGGGCTCCTCATTTGTTTTTGACTAAGTCTACTCCCTAAGCATTATTTTTGAGCACGTCATGCGAAATAAACTATCGCATAATATCAATTTATCAGCACTATTACGGTTAACATCTGTTGAGATTACGAAAATCGATTCTGCAACCGTTGTAATCGGCGGAAATTAATTCCCTTCTTAAAAAACTGAGTCGTATTCATTTAAGGTAAATAAAATTTATTCAGGTATACATTTTCTTTATTTGCGTAAATAAATTTTTTAAACATTGCAACAATGCAAGAAAAGATATAAAAGTCCTTAATGGGTAGTTCATAATGGAATTTATAATTTGGCATTAGTGTTCGAAAAGAAAAAAATTTAAGACGCTTTATGCAGTCTTGAATATATTTAGTACTTCTATTAATATATTTATTATGTTAGTATATATAATAGACATTTATAATGTAATGAAAATATATTTTCAGTCATCAGGTCAAGTTTACTATAATACGCATGCATATATTATATAATATATAAATTAAAATATTATTCTAAATAAAATAAAATATATTCTACATATTATACAATGTAAATTTTATTGAATAAAAGTAATGATCAACCAGGATATATCATTGGTATATATTTTACATATAGTTCTATTATGAGTAATATATACAGATCACAGAACGAATAGTAGTAGAACGAAATGTATGCGGTAGGCTGTAGACTGCACTCAGAAATAAACGACGAACCTCATCTTCCTAAATTATCCCGTAGTAGGATTTCTGACAAAAATTTGACAGAAATACCTCGGAAACAAAAATGAGTGATTTTTTTTGTGTGTTTAGTAATTCTTATACCAATATGATATATTTGATTCTTATGCCGTCATTTCTAATGACATCTGCTATTTCAAAGTTTGCTGTAATATTAAAATGACCATGGAAATCATAAACAAAAAGTTTTAAGAGGCAAAAGAAGAGATCATTTAATTTTAGTTTCATTTATCTATTACGCCTATTGAATGCAAAAAGGAAGAAATGTTTATTAGTGGACATGTTTTAAAAGTAAACGTTGCGTATCCAATAAAACTTTCTGTGCACTCCTCTGGGTACACTAACTACACTTTGAAGCCCGCTTATCTATAATATAATAATAAAACTGACTTTGTTTAAAAATGTTTGCCTACTCGTGATATATTCATAATAAAATTATTTTAGAATCATTTTTTATTTTTGGAAATATATTTTATCAAATCTATAGCAAAAAATAATTAAATCATTTTTATTTACCTATATTCTATTTAAATCAAACGAAAATATACGTTGTTATATTATATTATTGATAAATAAAAATATAGAACAATGATTTGTTTAGAAAAAAAATATATAAATTTAAATAAAAAAACTAAAAAAATAATATTGGACATTCATATTTCATTTTTCTTTTATTGGAGAGAACTTTGAGTACATATCTCTAAATAAATCAAAATATATATTATATATTTTTTTTTATTGTACGTATACGTTATCAAAAAAAAATTTTATCTTCAATATTTTATTCTGTAAATTATTATTTTTGTTCAGTGATAATATTATATTATTTATATTTTATGGAAAATATTTTATTTACTTTGTGACGTCCTGTAAATTATTTGACATAATATATATATGACTGAAAAAGCATCGAATATGTATCTATAAATTTAAGATAAAATATTGTAGATGTTTTCTCTTGAATGTGATTTAAAATTATTAAATATTGGAATTGATTACATAATTTATTTTCGATAAATTCATTTAAACGATCAGGAAGTCGAATTTCATATTGGTTGGAAAATACCCAAGCAATAAATTTGAAATTATATATAAAATTATTACAGATTCAAATTATGTTTGCTTAATTAATGAACTTTGTGAATGTGAAATTTCGGTGCTGTTTCCTTAACTTCACTAATCTGACACAATCCATTACAGACGATAGCATGGGTCAAATTTCTATACTTTAATATCTACTACCAGATTATTAGAAATGTTTTCAAGTTAAAAGGTTAAGTTCCTTTCCTTCCTGTGCCAATGGCCAAACTAAAAATATTACACCACTTAATGTGGCTCTTGAAGGTTTTTGAGATCGATGATCACGAATCCGAAGTCAAAAAGCAAAATGGTTTCAAAACCATTACAACACCCTATAAGTGACAAAGATAAAACATATTTTAAATTCAATATTTCACCTCGGGACTTTCGGGGACGATGATCACAAATTCAATCATTTTAAAAGCAACTGAAAATATTTGCAATTCCATTAAAACCAAATAAGCAGTAATCTTATCTTAGCAGTGACAGAATATTTTTTAAATGCAGAACTTCGCGTCGCAAATTGTCTCTCCGAGATTTTTGAAGTCACTGATTCCGAATCCGTGATCAAAAAGCTATTGTTTCAACCCAATTAAATCTGCCTTTAGAAGTGACAATGATAAAAAAATAATATTTTTAGGAGGTTAAACGAAGAGTGAAATGTAGTGTAGAGAACAAGGGCCGTCAAAAATGACGAAATTCAGCGAGATGTACTTAATGAACATAGCGGGTTTGGTAAGATTTGATTACAAAATTCTCAAATAAGTTATGAAATATATTTCCCTATTTTTTTTTTAATCTACCAGATATGCTAGCCGAATATTCCAATCGTAAAAAGTTGTTGGCATCATCGAAATATACATTTCCAAATACTTTTAGCATGTTATAAAATTTTGAAAAACAAAGATAAAAACAGATTTAATAGTACTAGACCCACAATCGTCTCTATTTCCAGTCAAAACCTATAGATAGATTAGATACCCAAAGAAGTCAAAATTGGAAGTTTTGGGATTTTTGTTCATGAAACGAATAAAAAAACTTTTAGATTTAGATACGTTCACCTTCAATTCTAATATTGTTATTATTTGTAATTGCCCATAAATAACGCAATTAACCTTGGAAAAAAAAATATTACAAGAAAAACTCTATATTTAACGAACTAAAGATATATATCTTATTACATTCCCCATATCACAAAAATTTATTTATTTGTATACTCCCGCTAAATACGTTTATGACGATATTTTTCCGTCATAATAAGAAGATATGGCAAATATCTGTATTATTACTAACACACAGGGTTGAAAAGAAATAAAATTGCGTTTGTGTGTGAGTTTGTGTGCATATAGGTAGTATTATTACACATCTAAACTACCCTAATATACACACTTAAATGTATACGCGTTACGAGTTGCTCCCAAATGACATATAACTGTCAATCTAGACATAATGCTAGCTTTGTTTATCTCTGATATTTATTGTTGATTTATGGGAGACCAATATGAATTATTTCAATACAGTGGTTTATTATTGAAAGCCTTATTCGTACTTCTGTCAATAAACTTTTTTTACTTTAATTTTTATAACAATTCATCGGAAAATAGGCTGATGTGATTAAAATTAAAAAATTCGATTTGCACCTCATATCTTAAATGCATCTCATTAGCCGGAAACGTTAAGGACGATTAATACGATTTAATAATGTGGGCATCGTGCATCAAAATGTGAATGATATATTAACATACAAATCTGTGAATATTATTTATCAAGGAAATTTTTTTTTTTTTTTATCTGGCTTTAGCTACTTTTTAGCTATAGGGGATTATTATTATTATTTTTTATACAGTACACAGTACTGCTTGGTGGTCATCCATCCAAATACAGATTGTGACTGCTGTTGCTTAACTTTATTGATTAGTCTAAGTCTGTAATTACGTTACGTCAGTCCGGGGACTGAAATACTACTTCATCAATCAAATAACATAAAAATCTGTGAATGATATTTATTAACAAATTTAATTGAAAATAAACAACAAAAAACATCTCTCTCATACCAACAACGTATGCAATTGTTTTAATCATAACAAAATTTATTTAACCATTTATTTAATCGATAAATTTTTTTCCATAAAAAATTCCTATGAAAGAAAGTTTTTCGCCAGTTCTCACAGGTTTATGAAAAACCAAATTGAGTTGAACACAATTCTATCTATAAAAGAGCGTAAAAACACAGATTTTACAAAAAAATCATGTTTAGATCGGATTATTATCTTCGAAGTCGATCAAGATTGGACATCTTGAAACGAGAATTTTATATACTTAATTGTAAGATAATAAGTATTGTTATAACAAATTCGTATAACGTTGAATTGCAAAACTAGAGTATAATAAAAAAATTAAAAAATAGTTCAAACATTAATACTTAACTATGTCGAATATTTAAACAATAATAGCTGTTAGTTGATCTCATTGCTATTTTTTTATAAATTGAATGTCGTATAAAACAAGCTTTAGAAAGAAATATTGAAACATATTTTCAGTATTATAAAATAAACGTATGAAACTCATAGGCAAGGAAAATATGATTACTGAAATTCACCTGCATTAAGGTGATATCGATATTATTACGATATACGTTATTGAATTATATATGGAATCAGTTTGGTTATATACGATTTTTGATAAAATATTATTTTTCTTCTTTTTGTAGCATTGATTTGATGAAATCACTGCATTATGGTAAAAATAATCTTTTAGAATGGCAGTTATTTTCTATTTAGATTTGTTTATAATTGAATTTTGTGCTTGCTTAATTTTCTAAACACATTTCAAATTCTTTTATTTAGAAAATTAATTTAATAATAATAAAAAATTCTTGCAATATTTTTGAACATATTTAAAAAAAAAAAAAATATTAAAATTACCCTGTGACAACTTCATATATTAAATAAATCCACAAGTTTTAGAACAACAATATTTTCCAGCTTTAAGAAATTTTTTTCAAATTTGCTCAATTTTCTAAAACTGGACACGATAGATTTTTATCTTTCACGAAGATATATGAGAACTCAGATTTCCAATTGACTCCAACATCAGATCTCCAACCACAGTAAGCTTAATCACTATTCATAAAGATTATCATAATTCCAGATAATCAATTGAAAGCACATTGAATGTTTCTAAAAAATGTAATTACAGGATAACATACATCATAGTTTTGCACATTTATGTCAATACATTTATTCAGTATAAGGCTTCTTTCATTGAGAACCGGTTTTCGTGTTTTCTTAACTAGAATCTAAAGGATATGAAGTTTCAACAGTATTATCGTAGGGTTTTCCCTCTGGAAAAAATTGTTTTTATTTTGTTTTACTTATTAAAATTGTTTCAGTATAAATTTAACGATTATTTAATTTGTTCAAATGTTATTTCGTACTGTCTGTATGTATATTATTATTATTGGCAAGCTAAATAAAATTATTTTCATTAGTTGCTTTTTGATGAATGTTGTATTATTTAATATTGAAAATTTGTGACATTTTTTGTACAAATTTAGTCTTATTTATATTAATATCTGAAATAATATTACAAATGAAATTTGTAACATCATTTTTACTTTGTAATTTCTATTTGATATTTGTCTTATAGTAGACATGCCAAAAATTGAAGAAACTCGCATCGCTTTCGATTAATTTGTCCTTACACTATACACAATATGATTGCTTATTTCTTTAGTATTTTAGTAAGCAATTAATGTGTTCAATCGTGTATATTTAACCATTTTTATTTATTAAACTGGGAAACATATTTATACATGACAAATTGACATTTATCAGTTGTTTTTAATTTTTCCAATAAAAACAACATTCTCTATAAAACTCGATAACAATAATAATTTGATTAAATAAAATATAAAAAAAAAAAAAATTGAAAAAAAAAGATCATACAACATAACAAAACATGATTTCAAACTGAAACTCAAACAAGGGCCGCACAATATATAAATTTATCGCGCCACTCTCAAATAGATATAATAATCATAATAATGTATTTATATGTTGTAGCTTAAACCATACACAGGTAATAAATATGACCGGTCTGACAGATTCAAGATTACGTAATCGTTTACCAAGGTTCACAGCTATCTCTTCTAACATTTTATATATTAAACAGCATTAAAATTTGTTTACCTCTATATGCACAATTGTTTATTATCATTTTTTTAATATAAAATTAGATTGTTAATTTCCGAGATTATTTGGAATAGAAGTCAAGTGTAGTTGGAATAAAAGTTAAGTAGTTTACAATTTGATCTTGTTTGGTGCAAGTAATTCCCCCAACCTTCTTCCAACAGAAACAGGTCAAAATAGACAAATGAATTTAATATTGAGTCAATTAAATGCTAAACTCAAATAATCAAATTATTTTTGAGTAAATTATCAAATTACAAGTATGAACTATTTTGATTAAGTGTTTACTAAACTTTTTGCTACTTGACTGACCTAGAAGCAAAATAAGAACAAAATTGATTTTTTAGGATTTTTTTATAATTTCACCTATCCATATCCCAAGCAACTCCAAGTTATTTATAAAAAATCTATAATATTCCGTACATAAGTATGGCCACGCGTTGTAGTTAATAATCATCAGGATGAAATTTAGTTTTGAAAATGAAGCACAAAAACTAGGAAGACTTTGTGTTTCATGACAATGTGTTGAATGAATTCATGGTTAAAGACCAATTTCAAGATTTCATACAATTTATTGAATATTATTATACACATAAAATAAAAATTTATATCTAGTTTTTACGTTTGCCTTTTGGTGAGTTAAAATATTGGCTACAAATTCTCACGTTTCTTCTCTCTGTAATTTCTGTATAATTTCATCGCCGAATTATTTACAAGCGTGTTTTTTCCTCTCTGAGTGATCTGACATTATCAAGTAAAGAATTTTACAAATTAACAGCTTCTCATATCCAATTTATTACCGCCTGTTAATCTGCAATTCGTAAATATGCTAAAACTGATCAGATGTTGGAGAAAATTTAACAGTCTTCTTGACAAAGATATCTTGGCAAACAGCTAAGCTTTAATAGCAGATAAAGTATATATGGTAAAATAAAAATATGGTTTCTTTCAATATTTTGTTGTAGATGGTTTTATTGAACGCAATTTATTGGTATATTTGATTTTCGCAATATGCTGACAGATGAGACTATAATTATATATAGATGTTATTTGAGTATTTACATACCATATTCTTTCATCAAGTGTATATACACTTTAATCCACTATTTGTATTAGTGAAAATATTTAATAACAAAAAAAAAAAAAAAAAAAAAAACAAAAACAAAATACAAAAAAAATTATAAAAATTAAATATATATAATTTCTTATCAAAACATACAATTTAGTATTTGTAAATTATTAGGTATTTTACGCAGCTCTATAAAGTCAACTGTTCAATCAATTTAATTGCTTAGTTTTTATCAGCAATCATTTATGCTTAAGTTAAAATGTGTTTTTTTTTTCTTAATTTCTTAATAGATATTTATCAAACAAGTACTGTTAGATATTTAAAATGTATAATTTTGTGTAAATGATTGCGTTGTTCTTGTGATATGCGTCATTTTTTTAAGTGATTCAATCTTTGTGCTTCTAGCTTTATCGAAAATGTACAACTAATAATCGTTTTTATAATATACTTATAAAAACACTATCTCTAAATAAATTTAATTTTTCTGCTATTATATAATTTTGAATCGAAATTTGAAAGATGAAACAAAATTCATGAAAATGGAACTAATTTCACCAAAAAATTGTTTGATTAGTTTCTGAGATATTGATTTAAATCTTTCCAAAATCTTGGCATTGAGGCTGATATCTCAAAAACTACGTCTCCTTTAGTTAAATAAATATAATTTTTGTAATTTATGGCTTAAAATTAACCCATATACGGAGTCAAAAGTTTAAGCCAAAAATAATATAATTAAAATCAAACTATTAGAGCCATAAGTTTTGAGATATTGTGTTAGATCTTATTCTAAGCTCGATATTCCGAGTCGATTTCAAGCTATATCTCGAAACCTAACCACCCGATCGTAAATAATTGTTATTTTTCATTTTCTTAAACATTATACTACAAAATATCAAAACAAGTTTATTTGTAAAGTTTAAAAATGACAACATAATTACCATTTTAAGAAAAGTTATTATCGAACGTGTACTCAGAAAATGTAAGTGGTTTTTTTTAAAAGATTTTGTCCTCCTGCGCACAAAATTGTGTGAAAAATCAAAATAAAGGACACCCGGTCAAAATTTTTCTCTAAATAATATTCAGAACTTTTGTTAACAGTGTATTTGAGGAACTAGCTGGGCTTTTAAAATCAAAGATTTAAAAATAGTACTAAGATTAAGGTGCTTATTGAATTATTACATATAGGAAATATTTGTAAAAATTTATTTACAAAAATAACTTTCTGATGATATTATAAAAAAAATATGTTTTTATATAAAAACCAGATACCACGTTTTAATGGTTATTAGGAAAAAAATATTAAAAATAAAAAATAAACAACCTTGAGGACAATATTCTAACTAGCCTTGATTATGTTACTTAAACCAGAAGAGAAACATTTTAGATTTATTTTCATAGCTGTTAAAACACATTATATACGTCTTTCATTAATTTGTTTACATTTATCCAATTTGTTTACTGTGAAAATATTATTAATAATTGCTGGTTGGCTAATTAGTGACAAGTGTTAAATCCAACTGTGTAATTTTTAATGAGTAAATGTTTGCCATCATCATTGTTTACATTTAATATAGCAAAACTTCAATGCAACTTAAAAAATTCATAATAACAATGATAGAAAGTTCTGGCTTTGAAAAACGTCTATACCTACTGTTTTTACGTAAAATATTTCAAAATTCAACTATGTGCTACAGGAAAACAATTTAAAACAACAATTCACAAAATTTCTAAAAAGTGGATCGTAAAACCGTATGTTGTAAAATCAAAAATTTAATTTTCACGGGTTCAAAAAATGAACGCCCAATTTTCAGAATTTTTGGAAGGGGAAAAGTTGCAATCATAAACCCTTGACATAAATTATAAATGAAATCATATCCTGAATTGCCCTAAGTGTATTAACAATACTTTAATTATTAAGTAATATATTTAACAAATTAGGTGTGTCATACTTTCCAACTCTGCTTACAGCGGGAAATTCTAACTTCGTGAATTTGTGTTTTCATCAATATTATCATTATGTCCAAGAACTCTTTTATATGGAAACAATTATCGTCAAAAAATCTCAACAGTCTAATTTCAGCGATATCTACTGAGCGTACCAGCTTAGAAGTTCTTAGAACTGCTGAGCCGAATTTAATGAAATTTGTATACGTGTATTTCAATGGATCCCTGAAAAATCAAGATTCAAATTTAGAGCCGATACATGGCACTGAAAATTTTTTTTACTTTTTTTATTACTTTTACTTTTTTTCAAGTCAAAACTTCTTTTAACACGTTGGGTTATTTTTGAGATGGGAAAAAAATTGCACCTGTGATACTGTTACCGACACTTCTGTATAATGTATCTACACTTTTTTTGAAATGGGAAACTCATGACGCAGTTCACCGTAACTACCACCTCAGGTAACAAAGTACTCCTATCATTAGAAAAATCAATATTATTTATTATCCTGTACAATAAACTATTTCTTGCCGATGTTCTGACAAAAAACACATAAATAATTGTTCAAGTTTTCACTTTTGTTGTCCCTCCAGGAGTGACATTGTTTTTTACGTTTTAGTAGATTATATAAATTTACAATTAGATCTGGTCAGTGAGGCTGTAAACAGATTGTTGGTATTTTGGCTAAGTCAATTTCCAATGTTTTCATGAAACTTCAATGAAATTTTGTAAAAAGTTTCAGTATTTTTATCACAAATGAATAACACATTGATAGGTTAACCATTTTCTTCAAAAAATCATTCAAATCAATGTAATTTCACCAAAATGTGGCGTATTACTCACTGCATAAAACTTAGCTTTAATCGGCTTAAAGTCTGTTAAAAACATAAAATTAACCCACAGACAGATATATATAGAGTATTACGTAACATATATATTTCTATTTCCAAAATATTAAATAAATGATTTGATTTGTAAAGTGGAAAGAAGAGTAGGTATCTTTCACTCATTCCTTCATATCCAGATATGATATTATTTAAGGGATACTACTTATTTTTCTCATATCTGTATACACATATTCATATATATATGTGTAATATAGGGGGGTGTTTTTGGTTTTTAGGGTACATATTGTATAATAGAACTGTGGAATATACAAGCTTTTAGTTTGATTTGATCACGTACGAATTCATCATAGCGAAACGTTCGGGAACGTTCACTAAAAACCACATATACACATTCATATATATATATTTGAACCCTATGTACCCCACCGAATCATATATATATATATATATATATATATATATATATATATATATATATATATATATATATATATATATATATATATATATATATATATATATAACCATATCGAGTACAAACTACCCTGAAGTCTATACAATAATATTTCATGATGTTAGTTGTGTAGTAAGCAGCAAACGTTTCAATTTTCTCTAAAAAAAAAACACAACAAAAACCATCCAAAATATTTAAAATATTAATATAAAAATATTTTTATACTTTTTAAATATGTCTCATATGACCTATTTATTATAAAAAAAAGTAATATTTAAAATACATAAAATCAAAAAATTTATATGAGTTTGCCTTATGGGATACTTTAGGATAATTTCAAGATTTTTCCATAAAAAATTTCCCTTTCAGAAAAAACTGTGATTATTTTTCACATTATATTTATTTATCCATACAAAAAATTTTGTATGACCGATCAAAGTATGTCAAGACAGGATATATCATCAGTTTTATGGCGAAATAAATATGTACTGTACTGTGATACATTAATATCATTTATATCATTATCGATTTTGAACTTTAAAAGTGTATTTTAGTGGATATAATATTATACAGTACCATGTGCCATTGTTTTGGCAAATAAAATTAAACTTTTAGATAAATATTTATTTTTCCATTAAAGAAAACCTTGAAGTAAAAAGATGTATTACGGAAAAAACATCTTATATAATTTGCTTTATGAAAGATAATAGGAACTTGGATTAAAAAATTACAAATGTTTTAAATGTATTAAAAAGTCCACAATTTTAAACCGGAAACATTTAAGGTAAAAGGTAAGGGAAAGGTAAGACTACACCTTGACATTTTCACAATAGAATTTTAAAGATGAATACAAAGAATAAATAAAAAGAATGACAGTAAAATTCAATTAGTCATTAGAACAACCACCTTCTTAGAAAAAACAGTCTACCTACAAAAAAAATTAACATACAATAATTAAAAAAACTGCATTGTGTTAACAAACAAACAAAAATTAATTAAGGTACATCAAGAACATTAATGAAACCTACAAGTGAAAATACAAAGATTTACAAAAAAAAAAAAAAAATACAAACGCCATATTGATCAATACCTTATAATAGTTTGATTGCATAAAAATTATGTACGCTCCCATAAAATTCGCGCCTTAATTTCTGTTCCAGCGTCCTCAATAAATTAATTCATCATATTATTTAGTAATAAATAATATTTATCGCTAAGTTATGAACAAATTCAAAATTATAAAGGGTTCCGTTCAACAAAATTATAATATATTAACACAATAAGCACGATAAAATAATAATAAAAAAATTTATTTTTATGGATTAAAGTGCCAATTTAAAGCAGAATTTTTTGCTTTAGTTTTGCGGTATAGTTACGATTTTTAAGGCAATTAGATCTAACGTACGAAATGTTTATTGAAATAACTAAGACGTATATTAAATTAAAACCTTATAAAAAATTGTTTTTTCTATAATTTATTGAAAAATTTAGAAGAACCTTATTTGAAATTTTAACTTCGAAGTAATGCAAGTTATTAACAAAAGCATCTAAAAATATTTGCTTTCACGACCCTCCATTTAAAAACTCCATCACTTGATGGCTATGGTGCCTTCTAGCCCAAGATGCATTGAAAGAACTATCAAAAGTAGACGATGCTGCAGGATGTTATCAACATCAGTATCGACACGCAAGAACCCGTCAGGTTCTCCGCTGGAATTGCTCTTATGATTGATGGCCCCAAGGTATCAGACCCAAACTATCTGTATCTTACACCTTGAATATTTCAACAGATGCAATTGATGTGAATAGAAGTTTTTTCGTCAACCAAATATAAAATACATTTATGATCGCCTGAGATGATCAAGTTATGAAGGTTATAGTTCTACTGACAATGTCCTGTCAGAAAACTCACCATTCTTCTGAACAGTATGCTGTTCAGTTTCACCTGGAAATAATTGGTTTTGCTTTCGTTATACAGAACTTAGCCTGTCGCGTGTCGTCCGTGAAGTCTCAGTTAACAAAGTATGCTTGTCGAAACTACTCCTTAATGCAGGATATCACAGACAATCTTACAATAAGAATAACAGGTTCAAGCAAGAGATGTGTGTAAGACGGCCACTATCACTTTAACGAATCCACTACCTCGTTTCGTTATATGGCAGAACACCTAGAATTACAGTTCAATCTGATCCTGTTATTCAAGAACAATCGATATGGAACACTTGAAATCTTGAATCTTCAAAAGACTGTTTTGTCTAGACCCTATTTACATGTTTTCTTATGTAAAAATCCCTCTGCAAATTTTGATATTCGATTTATATTGAATATATGAT
The DNA here is from genome assembly GCA_020423425.1 of Chrysopa pallens. Taxonomy (NCBI): domain Eukaryota; kingdom Metazoa; phylum Arthropoda; class Insecta; order Neuroptera; family Chrysopidae; genus Chrysopa; species Chrysopa pallens. The sequence continues at coordinate 99,769,458 of CM035591.1, read as the reverse complement.
TTTAGAAAAAAAAGTTTAGAACAAAAATTTATGTGTTTTAAATTTTTTCATCGAAGTTTTATAAATTTCTTATTATTCAAGTATCCCAGTTTTTTTTTTCATCCAATGTAATGTATGGAATGGGAGTGAAATAGACAGTGGTAAGAATGCAAGTATAGAAGAACGGTTTGAATGAATACACCATCCTAAAATCAATGCTTAGCTAGAAAAGAACTGTAGTAGGCTCGGTTCAGGTGTCATAAATGCATCATTCAATTTTTTTGTATTGCGTGGGTTTCAGTAATAATTACAATACATTTGTGTGTATTACATACAATACATTTAGGTACTATATTTCCACAGAATATAATATGGGTAATTTTTTTTTTCCTCATACAATTTGTTAAACCTACATATTACAAAAAAATTATTACCAATAATATGTAATTAATTTAAATTAATGTTATTATCTCACACTATAAGGTATGATAATTTGATTTGTATTTTTTTTCTTTTTTTAATTTGCCATTCATGATAATACGTCTGGAAACAAAATAACTTATTATTATTCTTTTAATAAATATTTAATAACTGCAGTTTTAAATGTCATAATGGCAGTCGAAACTTTTTCACCAGTAAATTATTGCGTATTAAGATTTTGTTAAATACTCAAAACAATACCTTTTTGAGGTTTTCTTTACTTTTCGATACATCGAAAATAAAAGAGGGGATTTTTAAAAATAAATTAGAGTTCTACTTGTTCTGTTCTATTTGGTTTACATTTTAGAATGTTGGTATGGGAATTAATGTATTTTATTCTAAGAGTAAACAAATGAACAAAAGAGTTAATACTTTTAATATTCTGAATATCCTTCTATTCGTAGAAACAAATAATATTAAATATATTAAATATTCAACTATTTTGAGCTTACTTTGCGTTGAAATTCTTTCAAATACGTAATGCTTAAATATACAAATACTCCAAAAGATTTTCAAAATTTTTTGTGCTTTCAACCAAAATATTTTATATATTTTACTTTTATCGATAAATAAATGGTCTTATTGATATGTTTAAACATGCTAATTTGATTTATATTTTCACATTTTTAATTTAAAGATCCAACATTTTAATCCTTTTGGCTGTTTTACAGATTCACAAGTATAAAATCACTTGTTAGTTCCAGACTATATTATTAATTTTAGACTACTATCTGTATTCGTAAACTATCATATGACGGATTCTTGTGACATACTAAAATCAATTGAAGAGGAGACTGTTGATAAAAATTGTATGTCTACTACTTACATTTCATTACAGAAGCTTAACACTAAATTCGTAATACTGATTATCGATCATTAAAAAAAAATTCAATTTTCCACGAAATTATTTCTCAGGGAATATAAAGGAGAATGTAATATGAATCTATTTAATGTATCACAAATTTTCAAAGAAATTTATAAATTTTGATTTTACTTTAGTATTTGCTCTAAAAAATAATATTCACGTATTCTTTTGACACGTAAATAAATATATTTTATTGCGCTATTATTAAAAAAAATTAATTACAAAATTTCTTTCGTTAAATTAAAAGAAAGACTATTATTTTGTGGTAAATTTCGTACAAATATTTTATACTTCTCTATCCAAATGACTGAAACAAAACAAAAAATATTTAGTAAAAGAAAAAAAAAAGCCAATAGTAAATTTATAGTATCCCTTAAAAATATTTGGAGAAAAACAAAGATAACATTATATATACAAAATGGTGTATTAAATGAAGATAGATTTGATCTTTTTCTTTTTTTTTTTGGAAAAACGGCGAAAATAAAATAATCTCAAATATAGAGTAATGTGGTATATTGGCAAGTTTGTTTTATCTATGAAATTATAATTTTTATATACTCATTAAGACAAAATTGTTTTGTAGAATATCACTTTTATAGTTATCAAGTTTTTTGATCGCTATTTCTTCAAGATTTTGGTAAAAAACTAACAAAGGTTTTTTATAAAAGACACTTTTATAAGAACATACGATGGAAATTCTTTGGTATATTTTTCGATACATTCATTTAAAGATAAACAAATTTTATAGCTCTTATTGGAAGAGAAGTCTAATAGTTCAAATTTCTGTTTTTAGGAAAAATTAGAAATCTATATATTAACTGAACTTTTCGTTAAAATTGAATTTCTAAAGAAAAATACTAATCTAGACTGAAAAATACTTAGTCACATTCCATTTCTTAAAATTAGAAGACCAGATAAAGGAATAGTACGTTTATTACATGCTAAAAGTTTAAGCCTGACATAAAAGAGGTGGGTATGAAAGTTGCAAATAAAAAACATTACGTGGACAATTTTTAAAGAGATGGTTAAAATTTCTTTTATTTTGTACAAAACAATTCAAGGATAATGGTATAAATAATTACTGCTGATTTTAGTATGATGTGAGGAGGTTGAAGGGTCACTAAGATGGCGAGAGTTTAAAGTATCAGATAAAATAATTTCATATAAATGAACGTTAGATTTTGTATCAGCCAAATGGACATCAAACTGAACTGCTTTAAAATAAACCGAAGAACTTACGTTACATCTAACTCATCATTTTTGTGTTTTTTTTTTTTTTTTTTTTTTTGAATGTGCTTTTTTGGGGTTCATTTACTATTTCCTCTGAATATCCGACGACCTCGAGCAATTTTTTTGAATCTAGCGTGACTGTTATATTTTCATGCCTATTTTTTTTTTAACTTTTAATACAACCTACCTCCCCCCAATGACAAGATGTACATCGTATGAACCTATTCTCTTTCGTACCATTTATTCAACAAAATGTAATAGATCGTCACAGCGGTTCAATAAATCCCCATTCAGCATTGTGGGCTCCTCTACCTAAAAGTTGTCATGATCTGTCGAGAAAAATTTATAGCAGTAGAGAAATGGTTGAAAAAAATTTGGTTCTTTTCTAACTGGAGTTTAATTCAAAGTTTTGTAATATGCATCATATTCATTCGTACCTGTTTTTTGGAAGTGATTCATTGTCTATCAATAAAATTGATAGTTGTATAAGCACCTGTAGCTGAATTTTTATAATATACGCCGATTCGAGTCTCATATAAGATCTTTTCTAAGTAAGTAAAGGAACGGAAGGAAGAATGTAGCCAAAACAGACCTATTAATCTATGCGTGGTATACACAATACAACTTAGACCATAGAGTAGAAATGATGATATTTTTATAGAACAAAGATAAAGAAAATTGTATATACAAGTGAAAAAGAGAAAAAATTGTTTTATAATAGAAAAAGAGAGTAATACTATATATATACTGTACATACTAGAGTATGTATTTGATAGTATAGTAGATATGTAACTGTGTATATGGAACGGGGTTGCAATTTTTCTCGTAGCGTACGTGATTTGAATGTTTAGTTTGATAGCAATATATACGCCACTTACATGTGGTACACTAAGTTTTTACAATGAACAAAAGTTTCATTTTGGGAACAGATTTTTCCACTTATTACTTTTAAAATTTGTACCAATATTCTTATGTGAGTCTGTTCCTGTGCGCTTTCTCCAACGGAACACACTCTCTCCCACAACACAAAACGTATGTTATAATGTATGTGTAGTAGGGAATATTATAGTTTTCATAATAAAAATTCGTTTAAGTGAAAAGATATTTTTATTGTATTCATAAGTACACATTTTAAGATTATCGAATAATTAATTAGTAATTTGCTTACCAAATTTGTTATTAAATACAGATCTGAGAAATTTTAACCATATTTCTTCTTGAACACTATTAATGTCAGAAGATTTTTATATATGATGTCGTAATTGTTTAATTATCCAAATATCTATATTTTCAAAGAAACTCTGTACTTGCATATCTTACTTGCTCACGAATTATGACTCGACTAAACAATCCAAGCTTGGAATCAATTTACAAATGTGTGTGTAAGTCTGGCTATGAGTAAGAGAGGCTATCATTTGCACATACTTGATATCATCATGTTTATATGACGATAACCGGTCATAATATCTCAGTATCGAATGTACCCTAAGCTCGGATCCTAATATTTAATAATATTCCATTTGATTGAGTGTTACAATATTTATTAAGAGTATACTTTAAATTGTTGTACTTCTTTCTACAGCCTGTTGTAGTATTTTCTTTGATTTAATCATTAAGTCCGATTTGCGTTTTGACTAAAACTATTTTCCAAATAATTACTACTAAAAGTCAATTTTTGATTATTTTGTTTCTTTTATCATTGTTGCTAGTGTTTTTATAAATCAAATTTATAGTTATTTACGATTACAAAATGTTAAAATTTCTAATTTTGAAAAAATGGTGCTCTCTTCTTGTGATAAAGTATCAAATGTTTGCTATCAAATTAGTACAAGTCTGTATATCTAGCTATTTTTTTCTACGGGTCTGTGGATGTTTTGTTCTCCTGTGGCTAAACCATCTAGGTAATAATTAGGATGAGTTATTTTCGAATGCAATACAACTTTGTTTATAGTGGTGTATTAATATTTTGACAGAAGATATAAGTGAACGCGAATTTACTTTTTGGAATTGAATAATCCTTGATCACTAGTATGCGTATATGAAGGTACATTTGATTTCCGTTGAAAATTACAATGCCAGTTTCGACATAGATACAGACAACAACGAATAAGAAATATTTTAAAACACTAGTTAAAAAATATTTTTGAATAAAATATTAATCATTCTTAATTAAAAAAGCCTTTCACGATTAAATATAGGATCAAATAGTCTAGTTTCCCATCCCGATTTCGTCAACATTCACCACTAGTAATATGGAATTACATCAGGTAAAGTAGGTGCCGAAACATTTGAAATTCTTTACCATGTGTAAGTCTAGTCATTATCCTAATTTTAAAAGTATGTTGAAAAAAATTATAGAACAGAAAATGTAACAAGCATTTGAAATCTAATACATAAGAATTTTCATTAAGTGCAGAATCTTTAAATCAACTACTTGCTTCATGTTTTGCCGATAAATATTTTCATACAATAAAAGTGATAAGAAAATACTGTGTTGTAATGAAATTGATTTCAACAGATTAAAAACATAAAAGCATTTATACATTGTAAGCATATTCTATGTGTATACTTAAACAATTTCTCAGTCAAGGATTTTCTTGACATAAAAGCTGAATGTATTTAGTTACTATTTGGACGAACTACAATGAAAATTATTCTATCTGAATCCAAGGCTAATATTTTTAATTCAAATTCATATTTTCAGCAAAATCTTTTACCAAAATTGAAGCTATGAATATAATATGAAAGAAAAATCAAAATACTCGGATTCAAGAGTTTATTGTTTTGTTTTTAAATTGAAGCATTAAACTTATATACACTATGACAATTTCCTTAAAATGTCAATCATATCACTTATAAAGACATTTGAAGTATACTTTTTACTACTTCAATGCTACGTAATCCAATGAAACTTTTATAATATAAGTGTTCTGTTGCAGTTTAGGGCACGAATAAAATTTTTTGTATGAATGTTTATAGAATCACTAAAGTAGTCTATTTTCCAGTCTTTCAATCTCCAAGGTAACTCGAAAGCGAAAAGAGATAGCTGAAATAATCGAATTGTAGACTTATGTATATTTGGCGCTGCGTATTATATTCGCTGGGTCCTGGGATCTATGACCCAACTCTTCCTAAAAATACCTAACCTCTTGCTGAAAACCTCTACCAAATCTTAGCTCTCTATATGGTGCCATGGGTATAGGGTGGGCGATTAGAACATTAAAACGAAAAAATCGATAGGTGGATTTATTCAAGTGTGTCAGATTTTGATATGGTAGGTAGATTACATGCTGAAAAGTGTAAATTTGACTAATCTGACGATTTGAGCGTGGCGGAGTTAGCGTTCCTGTTTTGCAAGTTTCTGACCCTCCCAGTCTCTGGGATTCTAAGTAGGAAAAAGTAGAAATTATTTTACCAAAAACTGTGATAAAGATTTCTCTTATTGTGAACTTTACGCCGAATTTATCATTTTGTCTTTGTATCGAAAATCTAGTTCATACGATATTTGGGTCAGATACACCCTTAAAACTATGAAAGGAACAAAGGAAGATTTAATGTTAGAGAGGGTATAAGTATGCAGAATAAAGATGAAAATTATAGTATTTGCACTTGAATAAATCAATTGGTCATGTATATGTAAATCCATCCACTCGACTAATATTAACCAAGAAATGAAATCAATTTGTAAATCACGTTTCTAAACGTTTTAATAAAATCTAAACATCTTAAAATTGATACCACTTCCCACATTACAAATAAGGAACATAATTTTTGATATACTATAAATATTTCCAAAAAAAAAAAAAAAAATGAGTATATACAAATTTTTAAAGAACGTAGGCGTATTATTATTTATTGAATATTATATTCGTATTGTTGTTATAAAATCATATTATATTTAACAGTTAACAAAAATTTTTATTTTAATCTGATCATTTACTTATATCATAGATCGTTCAAACCTTTATGTAGATCAAAAATAAGTGAAATGTGTTGTAAGAATAAACGAAATTAAGGAAACTATTTTACGATCTCTAGGTTTCATACAACTACTAATATATTTTTCCCATTTGAGTTTCGCAGTAGAACATGGTCGAAGTTGTTCAATAGTCAAAAATTTTTTGAGGGTTCCTCGCTAAGACCAGGGGCAGCATTTTTAGAAAGTATCTTAGAGTTGGTATGTACACTGATGGCCAGAATCGGAATATATCTTGAAGCATTTGAAGCAGATAAATTCTTACGTTCTGTTTAAGCCTATCAAGAAAGAGTCAAGACGATGCAATAAATTACATACCTACTATGAAAGGTATTTTTACCATAATTTATCTCATTAGAGAGTATAAATTTAAAACGGCCATTAAGTTCATCTATATGGGATCATTGATTAAAAATTCTGATGATATCTTAAAACAGAGAGACGCATAGCTGTAGCTCTTTACGCGCCCAAGCATATTTTAATATAGGTCGTCTTACCGTTGGAGACAAAGCTATTACTCTATAAAACTCTTGTGTGTTTTTTTTCTGACAAACATTTCTTGACTTTGTCTTTGTAAGAAGACTGTGTTTTTGTTACATTTGCATACAAAATTCTAAAAGGTTTCTTCGGATGACTTATAGAACATGGTATCTGGCAAGATAAAACTCTGAATTAAGCACCGTATTCGTATTTTGGCTTGTTTAAGAAATTATTTATCAGCTCAAAGAATTTCTTGTTTTTGGTTCTTAATACAAGAAATTGGAAGAATCATCAAGTTCAGAGGACCTTGGGCCACCATGCCATGGATAACGAAGATGAAGATGATCTTTCTGTTAATTTTCTCATTTGAATAACAAAATCACCAAATTATCACCCATTCAAAACTAGGGCCGCCGAATTTTAATATTTTCTGTAAATTGTCATTGCACAGTGTTGTTGTCTACTAAGAACAAAAAGTTTTTACTTGTATCAAACAACTCCGAAAAGTCTAGACTAGCTTTTTATCCATGATGTGGTTTTAGTCATGAAACATATTGACTGAATTTACATGTATTGCTGACTCTTTTATTTACTTTTAATAATTGAAACGAATCAATGTAATACTGTTATCAGCGTGGGCTTAAACACACTTATCTCTATATAAGTTGAATAATTTTTTCAAAATACAAATATGAAATCGAAAAATATTATTGTTAAATAAAACGTAAACTGGTTGTTTCATTCTTACTTCTAAACTTTCAGCAAAATCAATAACTTCTTTATGTGTTAATACGTATATATTCGAAGTACCTGTTACAACTTTCTACTGGAACTTTTTCGTTTTTAAATAATTGTTTACAATGACTCATTTTTCTCCTTTTAAAAAACGCAATCCCTTTTGTGAATCGATATTTACTTTAACCCAACACATTAATATTTGTTCTATTTTTTAGAAAATTTCATTATGCCAGTCTTCAATTATTCATTAAATAACATCTTAGTTAAGATAAAGGTATTATTTATTGTGTAATATGCTAAGTGGAACAACTTTTCCTATACTAAAACTTAAGTGTAGCGTTTTTATTTTCAAAATTCATTTCCATTAACTTGTATCCATTATTTGTATTTTGAAGAGCATTCATAATAAAAACACAACCATTCTGTTCGATACATGATAAAAGCCAGTATGAATAGTCTGATAATATGAAAATCAAAAACTTACCATTTTTCGGTTGTTGGACGGATAATTGACAGAACAGTTTTGAATTAATTATATTTATTTAGATTTTAGATTAAAATAAAACTCTACGAAAGAGAATGCCTTACCTGTAAAACTTTCGTACAGTGCAATGTTTTGTTGGTAAAAATAATACACATACAAATTTCAACAGGTTAACAAGGCATTATTTGTTTACAGGGACCGGGACTATGAATAAATTTCGTTGTTCGTATAAAATAATGGCTTGTAAATAAGGTAAAAATAATCAAGTTATTTCTTTTAATATTCACTGAAAACATATTTATTTACTTTTTTATATGTTATTAAAGTCAAGATGATTTTTCTACATGAAAGAAAATCGATTGACGTAAATTAAATGAGAGAAAGCTCCTCATTTTCTTTCCACTCCTAGTGATATTTTTTTTTTATTTTATAAAAAAGGTCAACGTTATATATGTTTGAATACAATAATAATGTACAACTGAACAAAAAGTTAATCAAAACTTTGTCTAAGTCTTGAATTCTTCACATCAACAGGGTATTGTCAAGCAGATATTTTCAACATTTTCCTAGAAATGTCAGTATTATAGGATATGTTTGAAAAATGTTAATCCAGAAAAGGTACTTATGAAATGAGTATGATGGCGTTCACAAAAAAAAAACAAAAAACAAAAAAATTATAATTTACCAAATGTTTTTATAAAACAACTGAAAGTAACACCTAAAAGAGTTATATAATCTAAACAGTTTACGTAAAAATATTTAACCAAATGTTGTTTTATTTTTTATATCTTTAAATTTGATAAAAGCTTTCTTTTTGTCTTATATACTTCGCCAAAATTACTGCTCCCTGTCTCTTTTCACTATTTAGTAATCTTGGAATTATTACGTGATTCTATGAACACGTATAGCAAAAATTCTGATGATACAATTAATAAATTCTGACATATTATTTATTTATCCATTAATTCTTTCAAATACCAATGACCATCTTTAAATAAGATTGCTGGATTTTATAACAAGCTAGAGATTGAAAGTCATTTACTTCTTCTATAACATATAATAACATATTTTCAAATAAAGCACTTCCTTCAACCGATAGGTCTTTTAAAACGGTAGCATCTTCGACTATGATGTTTATAGGAGTATATTTTGATTTACTAGATTTGAAAGTAATGCCAATAGACTTAGTGAAGTTACTGAATATTTGTAATATTCACACATACTTAAAATGTATTTCCATAGATTTACGTACGACTATTCAGTAACTTTAGATTATGTATGAATGGACCTAATTGAGCAATTTTTAATAAAGATATTTCAGTCCTTGTTGGTACTACATTTTAAATTATATAAAATTAAAACAAATAAAAAAAAGGTCTATTTTATGTCTATTTGAAAATTATGAAAAATATTGGTATAGGAAGCTTCAACTCACATTATAATTTTTGAGGTCATTTTATTTAAATGGTTCGGTTCAAATTTCACACATGAATTATTGAAGATGGTTAAACTTTATGAGGCAGACTATATATAATAAAAAAAGTATCAGTTTAATTATAATAAGAAATAACGCCCTCTTTTTGACAATACATCTTTAACACACCTTTTCAAAAGTATCTTATGAGACAATTACACTAAAACAAAAGACAGCTATACCCAGTATGAACGATATAAGTACGATTATTAGGATCCCATACCAATTTATATGACAGAATTATATTAGAGACTTTTGTGAAATAACTTGTTCAGATGAGAAGCACAGTTACATGGATTATATTGGGTCAAATTACATTCTTATCTTCAACAATTAACAATTACTAAAAAGATTGCTGTATTGACTGAATAACAGGGGTGTAGAATACTTTTCTGAATCAAGTTTATTTGGATTAAACACCAACCATTGATTCATGTTAAGGAAATAAAAACAAAATGACAGGATAATTGAAGTGGCAAAATGATATCAATTAATAATCATTTGATAATATAATGTGAATTAATATATATGGTTTAGATTATCCAATTTATTTGAGAAATTCATTTTGAGAACTATTAAATTGCTACAGTATGCTTGCATTGAGCTAAATATATTCACGAAATGAGTAAACCAAAAATGTCTACAGGTAAATTACAAAAGTAGGCTTCTTATATAACACATTTCTGTCGCATTTTGAAAATTTACTACTAAATTAATTTTTAAGTCTAATGGCGTCATCAAGAGCTCCAATAAATTTTCAAATTTATTCTTCCTCTCACCTGTAGTATGTTAAAGCTTGCAGTAAAAGTATTAAAATATGTAATAAACATGGTAATACCAATATAAATAGTTTTTAACATGATGTATTATATATTTCTTAGAATTATTGTATTAATTATTTGATAATCAATTATTAATTAAAATACCACAAAATAGTTATATTTCTGTTATACTACAAAGTAAAAATTTTATGTGTCATCAGTACCAATAACGATGCACTTTTTGAATTGTGTCTTTACAATTTTTACTATTTGCATCTCGTTAAAGAGAAAAAGTGACATTAAAGAGAGACAAATAAATACATCATAGTTTATAACGTTCGAGAGAATGAAATAGAAATATCTATGAAATAGAAAAATTATTACACTTTGTTTAATACTGGGTACGAGAGTTGTATTATACACATGTTTTGTAAAGGCATCAAAACAATCGTGGTGAATTGTACTTGAGTATTGTTTTTTATTATTTTAATTAAAACTTTAAAAATTTATCGAAAAAAAAAATATATATATATATGAATAAAATACAAAATAATTTTAATCTTGGTATCAATCTTATCAGAAAACAATCCTAAAATTATTTCAGTCTGGAAATTCCCTATCTGTCTCATTATCTTATTATCTTCTTCAAACATTTGAAGCTTTCACTTCTATCGCATGTCAGCTGAACACATGTTTTCCTCAGTAAGCATAGTCTACATATCTGACTCTTGAATATAAATGCTTTTCTGATAAGAGATAAGAGAATCAGATGCGATGTCAATAGGTGTAAAATGATAAGAGAAAGTTTTCCTAAAAAACTACTTTTAATTTCGTCTCGCATTACATTAGTTGAAAGTTATTAAATAGAGGAAAATTTTTATAAACAAGATTTTGAACAATATTTCAGTTAAACTCAAATCAAAAAGTAATGAATTAATTGGAGTGTAAGTGTGTAAAATCTAAAAGGGAAAGCGCAAATAAAAAAGGAAAACGCGCATTTTTAATTAAAATGCTGGTGCGTGATATGGTATTAACCCTTCTATAAAGTCATTATTTTTATTTTAGTACAATTAAAATATTGTATAAAAGCTTGTTTAAAATTTTTATTTTTTTTAAATTAGTCATCTAATTGTGGTATTTGAATTGGTTTGCGTAGATTTTATCCCATTGGTAAAGTTTAAATTAAATTCTCAATATTATCTTTATGATATATGATAATTTTCCTTGCTCCGAGCTATATCTTATTCAGAAATTTCTATTTGAGCAGAATGGCAGCAAAATCCAATCAAGTTTTGGGAAATATTTCTTTTAATTATTTTCATTACAGAATCCTAGGTAGATATGTTAAAATCGCTCGTTACATTTGCCAAGTAATTTCTCAAATTTATGTGGTCATATATATTAAATCTTTTTGTTTGGTGAGGAATGTTGTGCAATTTTTGACCTACCCATGTAAACATAACGTTTTTTTGTTATTGAAATAACTAGTTGGTGATATAATAGGAATATAATTATCGGTAATAAAAACATTTAATTTTTTTTTTATATTAAAAACATACATTGAACGCTTTAAGTTATAATCATATTACTCGTGGACTGACGGCTTGTATGTATTGAAAGTTATAGGCATTAAATTATTATACTTGTGTGATCAATATTTTGTAAAAAAAGTTTATATATAAAAATCAAATTCAGATGATTCATTTGGTTTATGTCATCCAGTGGCTATAAACAATTATTCATATCATTACATGTTTGTACAGAAGAACCAATAAAAATCCAATAAAATAAGAAGCTTACTGAAATGGTTCCGATCAAGATACAACACAAAACCGCAGAGTCAGAAAACAAATGTTCAAAATTATTTACTTCCAAGATTAAAATCTTATGAATTTTGTATTTTTTATGTCTTAATTAGGGTACCGTACAGACTATAAATTTGCTTTATTTCAAATCTAAATGTAAAACTAAAATCAATACTATAAAAAGACTTGAAATTAAATTTTAATTAATTAACAAAAAAAAGTTAAAAGCTATCAAAGAACCTTTTCTTTTCTATTTCTTTTTTGAAATGGTTCTTTAACATACACGTAGTTTACATGGATATACTAACAGTTGGCGTAATTCTTGGGAATTTCCCTCTTTATTAAATTAGGAATTTTTTAAGTCCATATCGTACTTATTTTTATAGATTTTTCTATTAGCTCATATTTTTTTATCAAATTTTTATTTTTAACTAGAATCAATTTTTTAATTAGTATAAATAAGTGTAACTCAGATAATGAAGACTATTTAAAAAGTTTTAAAAAATTTTGATAATGGAGACAATTTAAAAACGTTCGAACCAAATTTCGCGAGATATTTCCGGAAAACATCGCATTATCGTTAAATAGGAGTTATTTTTGAATTTTTTGGGTCAAAAGTGTCTTCCAGATAGTGGAAAACATTTTGTGCGCAGTTCTTAATAAATTTTAATAAAGCTTTTTTCTAAGAAAATCGAGAGGTGTCGAAAATTTGTTTACTGTAATGTATTACAAATGCCTTTTTACGGGAAAATTTAACCTAGTAAAAAATTCAACCATGTAATGATCGATTTACAATTATAGAGTAGTTTCTGCTATATCGGCGTCAAATGGAAAAAGCTTTGTAAGTTTTGGTCAAAATTACTTATATACCACAAAGCAAAGTTGAAATTTAAGGCAATTTTGTAAGAGTATTGTAAAAAATCTCTTTTTAAAAATACTCATATTTAAGAAAAAAAATCCTTTTAAGATAACAATAATATTTTTTACATAAAGAACTACATTTGCATTACTTATTTTTGCATTAATCGGAAAATTGAATAAAATGAAAAGTCATTTGAAACCATAGATAAAATGATTCCAAGTAATTGCTTCTGGTATGGTATATGATGATTATACAAAAACAAGCTGTACACAAAAAGATACAAGCAATCTAATTCCCCATTGCTTGCTAGTAAGTTGCTGCTGTGTGTTAAGGTATATGTCGTGTAGTGCGCTAAGCAAACTTAAAATTAACTAACAAGTCATAAATGTATGTATGTACCTATGTATTTATGTTGTTGTTGTTGTTGTAGCTACCTGTAACACTAAAGTCAATGATTATCAGTAATTGATCTTGTTTGATTTATTGAGAAGGAAACTGTTGTTTCATAATCATTTTTTATTACCTATAGCTGAACTACGTTATAAGAGTTGTGGCTCTTGTTCTGATTCTTGAAAACCTATTAAAATGATTAACAATGAATATGAAAAAAAATGTGTATCATTTTAAATTAAATATTTTATCTAAACGTATTATGTACAGGATTATTCAATTTAAATAATTGTTACAACTATCTAAATAAAGTTTATCATTTACACACATAAACAAATAAATGAATCGAAAAAATAACTTTTAACATTCAATTATTGTTAATATCAATTTTTATAAATAACAGAATACTCATTTTTGAAACTCTAAATCCCCATTTTTTCTACTGAAGAGCTGAAAGAAGTATTTGTTGCTAAATTATAAATTAATTATAATTATTTATTAATTTGAATTACATGTTACATGTTCTAAACTATCCAAGGTAGTACTTATCCGAAGTTTGAAAATAAAATCATTTTTATTTTATGTAACCGAATACTGTCATATTATCCCATATTTCTTAAACAAAAATTTTTTCTATTTTTTAAATACGTGTATCGATTACAAATCATCAGTATGAATTAGCTAGTCGAGAATGATTACTCGTTACTAATTTGGTTTGCAAACCATCACGTAATTACGGATTTTTTAAAGACAAAAATTTATTTGATGAAAATGACATTGAGGCAAAATTCGGAAATTATTGGAACATTATCATGTCGAAGATAAGATATTAGTGTAATAAAATGACACTAATGCATCACAGGAAAATAGTTACCTTGGGAATCCAACATCCTTTAGGAAAGCTACAAAACTTTATAATAAATTGCTATAATTTTGAAAAGCCACTTTTGCCTTTGAATATTCATTTTTGAAAGAATTATAATTTCAGTTTTTTTAAAGTTCCATAGGTAAATTTTGAGCGGTTTATTCCCAAAATAGGAATTAATAGATGAAATGTTTCAAAAAATGTGATTGACTACACCCCTACCTGCTACAAATTTTGTGGTAGGTATGAATGACTTTTTCAGACCGACAATAAATCCGCAATCGGAAATAATATACGACGGAATAAAATAATTCTTCAATCATAATTTTGAAATAAATTGCGTAGTGAGGTATCCCTGGGTATTTTATCTATTTACCTTATTATGTGTAACTATGTGTTTGTAAAATGTATAGTTATTCTGAATATTTCGTTTTCTATAAAATACTACCAATTTTTGCTTCATATGGTAGAATATCTCGGTTTTTTTGCAACCGACACCAAATGAAATGATATAAATAAGGGAAATAGGTAAACCATAATTTTTTAAATAAACCTCATATACCTTTGAAAAAATGACCAAAATTTTTTGTTCTCTTCACAACTATAGCATGAATGAATCACACAATACTTCTAAACAACATTGATATAACATTATTTATAATCCAAGACTAACTGCTAATATACAGCATAAGATAGATCAATACAAGTTTAATAAATAAACACACTGGCAGTCAACCCAACAGTGGCGTGTTATAATTACAAAAACTTTTTATTGAATAATCGTTTATTTCGCTGTGATTTCTAATTACTCTCTGAATGTGGTGGAATTCAAAAGATAACCAATGTCAGATTAAAAAAAATTAAAGATACAACTTGTAAGATAATCAAATAGTTTTTTTTTTTTTTTTGTATGTTAGTGTTAATTACATCTTTCAAATTATATTGCGATATATTATCTGATATCAATGCTTAATGTGTGATCGAGATAGATTGTCACATCGCTGATTACTCAGCATAATTTTTAAACACAGTTCAATGATAAACGAAAACTAAAATACTTTTTTTAAGTTAAAACTCGCCTATAAGAAACTATAACAATAAGTAATAAGTAACATTGGGTAACATAATTTCCCATTTCCAAAAATGAAATATTTTCAATTTCCATATCAGTCTGATTATTGGCTAGAACGTTCTGTTACAATGATTGAAGATTAAACTATTGTTAGCAGAAAATAGGCATCACTCATCTTCTGTTGACTTATATGAAGGGACAAACGAGGTAGTAACTCAAGACCACAACAAAGGGCGTTAAGATTCATAATTAATAGTGATTTATTATTTATTGTAATGACTTATTTAATTTTTTTTAACACAACGAATAACCTTGCTTCTTCCCAAATAGCTCTTTCTTTAGATGATTTACAATTTCTCATGTTTAAAAGCCTAATTTAGCTTACTTCACCTACTCATTTATTATGTATCATTGTTAGCTGAATAGTAGTTGCCCTATAACTAATTAGATAAAAATTAACAATTCAATATTTATAAAACCACAAAGAAATTAACTGAAATGTTTTGGATATATTAGCAATCCGATTATAATTTAAACTCATCCCTTTACAGCCATTAGCCTATAATTGGCCAGGCATTACTTTACTAGGTAATAATTCAAAAACTAATATCCATTACATACTTAAATATTATCCCATCATTAAACAAACTAAAATAGGTGATATCTGAAAAAATTATTTTATGCCAGGTTTGCGTCAACAGAATCAAGGTGTAATTATTATTAATTCAAGGTGGAATTGAACAAAATCATTTCCAAGAAGTCACTATTGGTTCGATATGAGCAACTATTTAAGTTAAAACAAGTGATTTTCTGAAAAAATATTTTATGCCGGCTGTGAGCTAATACGTAACAATTAGATAATTGCAGAAAATCATCTCTAAATATTCAATCTCTAAATAGCCTGTCATTAGATATTATTCAACTGAAAATAAATGTTATAAATAAAAAATTATTTTATGCCAGTTGAGCTAATGGCGAGTCTGAATTTTGACTAAATCATCACCAAAATTAAATATTAGCTGATTATGAGCTACCATGTAACAAGCATCAAATGGTATCTGTAAAAAATTTATTTTATACCATCTGTTAAAAATCCATGACTAGCCAGATTTTATTTTTTTAAATTCAAATTTGTCATTAAGTAACAGTGGCCAATCATGAGATCATGGTATTCAAAAATAATTATGATAAAAAACAAGCCAACAAGCTTAATGTGACCTTATTGTTCCTACCTTATGTTTCTAGGCCAACCATTGGTTGTATTTATTAGAAAAATAAGTCAAAATTTTACTTGGGAATACTCCTTTATGTTTATAAAGTTAAATCAATTTTTTCAATAATATTTGCATTGAAAATTTCCTTTAGTTCCAGCCCATTAATTATTTAAAGGAATAAAAGCAAATCTAAATTTTAATGGTGTTAATGATAATATTTATTATGGTGAGAAATAAGATATTAAATAAATAAAAAAATTGAAATAATCCAACCACCTACACAAAAATTACAAAGTTACCAACTAGGTAAATGCATTTTGAAAATAAATTTTAAAATATAAAAAAAGAGAATTGTACACCCACATACATAAAACACTTTATAATATCCTACTGTAGGTGATATCAAATATCAACAATTCTGCACAAAAATTTATTATATGCAATAAAATATAATTTTACAACATTTAATGACGGCGCAACAGTGCTTTAATATTTAAACTAACTTTAACTCATATTAAAATATAATTTATGATTTATATCTAACGTTTGTAATCATTACATAAATAATGATAAATAGGTTACACTGTAGTTCTTATAAAGGTTGTCTTATAAATTGAAATTGAATAAAGATTTGCGTCCGAAATTTCTTAGCGTCATCAGATTTTAAGGAATTTGATTTTATTATTTTTATCAACATTGTCTATGTGTGGTCAGTGTTAACTTATGGTTGTAAAAGTTGGACGACCAATAAAAATTTTTGAAAATCGTTGGAAGCATGTGAAACATGGTGCCAGCGAAAAATATTAAAAATTAAGTGGAACGACTATACCTCGAATAGTAAAGTGTGTTATTGTGCTAAAGTATTTAAGACATAGATATCAAAAATACAAAATTTGTGGAAAAATAAATTAATATAGTATTCAAAACAGATAAACATTATTTAATTGAAACTTAATGATTCAAAATAATTTTTAATCTTTTAATGCAATTTAAACGTTTTAGCAAAATTTTGTAAACAGTTAACAAAGTAAATTGTTTGTAACTTATATGTGTATTTCGAATAATGTATATATATACTCTTAAGCTGACTTTGAGTTTTATTTGTTACGAATGAAAATAGTTTATAATTTTTGTATACAAAAATACTTTTTGTACTTGAACTTTTCTTCAATCTTCTATAAATTTTGTTTTTCTCTCTAAAAAATTTTAAAGGAAACAAAATATAACATACCTTCATATGTTTTATAAATGTGGTATAAAATTATTCTTACTAACTTAAAAAAATTTTCAAAGCCATTCGCATATAAAGCTTTTCCGTAACAAATGGGAGGGATGTTATGAATTTTAAATTTCGGATACGGATAGAGATGTAGATATTGGAATAGTATTATGTCGGTTTCGAATACTGTTAAGAATATGAAATTATTCCGAATTATCCGTTAGTGTCGGATAGTTTTGGTTATGGATATGATTTTAAAGGAATTCTGTGGATTAAAGTACATATAGGTAATTATTTAGCCTTATTTCTATTTTCTGGGTTTTTATTTCCTACTACAATCAATCTATAATTCTTATCTAATATTTAAAAATACATCATTTTATTTATACTTCATATTAACTTTTATTTCGGATTCAGTTACGGTTACGAATATACTTTCGTTTCGTATATCCGATAGTTTTGGTTACACATAGTGATACCTTAATTTTGACTCACTGTATATATATTTGAGGTAAGAGAATAAGATTTCATGTATAAATAAAGATGCAATCATATTATATTATTGTTTTTCTTACTTCTTTGCTTCAATTTTAAGGTGTGTGAAAAAATTATTATCACATTAATTCATACCAGCTTATGATTTATTTGTTAATTGTACTTACTTTAGATGTTTAAGGGAAAAATAGAATTTTCATGTTTTTATAATTGTGTTGGAAGGTTGTCTCATATATTTCCTTTTTTGATCTATTAATCATTCTATTCAAGGTGATTTTAAAAAAAATTAATGAATTGCATATCTTTGAATTATAGGCAAATGTTTTTTTACCAATAGGGAAGATACCTCAATTATAACGTGAATTTGAAATTATTTTTTTAAATCTAAAAAAATAGACAAAATATGGACGCATAAAATTTATAATTAAACAAAGAAGCAGATTGACATAAATGACGTCATACATGTTCCTCTCCACAGTGACTATACCTAAGGGTCATTCTGCGGTCCTATCGATGTCCATGGCACTTATATACACTTTTCTTCAAAATGTTGATAATGTATGCACAAATGAGTTGATTGTGAATAAAAATGATTTATAAATTACATTTATAGAAAATAGAATAGAAAATGACTGCTCATTGTAGAATCAACCATGAAACTTTATTTGCAAGAAACAGAAGAAAAACAAACTTTATTAAAATTTATTACTTATTCGTTTTTGAATCAATTTTAATTTAATTTTCGAATTTTGTTTGGTACTAAGTCTAGTTTCTCATTTTAAAACAAAAAAATAGCAAATCTTCCCTATTGTGTCCAAAAAGTGGACAATGTGAATAACTTCTAACTAAAGGAAAATGGCTTATTAACTAATTTTGAAGAAAAATGACTTATTTAGAAAATTCATAAAATCTATATTATAACTATTGAAAGCTTATATCTGTAAATGCATATCAGTATCATGGAATATGTATTGTTAAGGGGTAAGCTTTTCTTAAGGTAGTTCTTTCTCGACATCGTTCTTTCTACGTATGTATAACATAAAAACAGTACCAAGACTGATAGATATATTTTTATAACGTATTGCAATTCTCACTTATCCCACAGTATATTACATACACACTCACTTACTATACTATATACATACATGCAAATAATCATTTAAATATTTAGTAATTATGTACATATTTGTCTAACTAACACTAATTTTTCATCAGAACGGCAACATCCTCTCAGGTTTTAAATAAACATATCTGTCACTTTCTCACGCTTTTGCCATGCTACGTATATAAAATCTCACGATGGATACGGTAATTCGTCTTTAAACTTAAGAAGCATGTAACGTTTTGGATTGGATTTTGTGAACATTTATTAGTTCAGGTGTACGAGATGGAACACTCAAATCTAAACATCAAAATATACAAACTTTCACATTTATAATATTTGTAGGATTGATTATCTTCGAATAGCTTGGATACGGGCGAAAAATTTATTTAAAGGCAGGCAAACGAACAATATAAATTGAAATAAAAACAAGGAAATTTTAAAATAACCACCCAGCATTGAGATGCAAGATTATCACTCAGTAATATTTTACAATTTAATTGATTTACTAAATTTAAATTAATTAGAAATTCACACGAAATATTGAAAACGAAAGACCGAGATATTTTCAACATATTATGAATTATTAAAATACACAAACTCCACTGCAGGATGTCTTCTTAAAAACAAATAAAAGTTAATTAATATATTTATTAGTTTTTTTTTTTCGTCTTCTTCAATTTATTAATTTGCATTTGCAATATTCCCCTCCTGCAGCTTTATTGGTTGTTTTTAAATATATACTTTTTTCTTTACCGTCAATAAACATTGACAAATGTGTTTCACTGTTAGGGCATTTTACGCTACATTTTTTTTTCGTGCTTCTTCTCCTTCTATTTTAAACACTCTTATGTGTTTCTTTTATACGAGGCACTAAATAATTGAAGACATCGTTTTTACTTACTGTTTCTTTCCATTTACATGAAATTGAATCGTTCCAGGTTAATAATATACATTCTCTTGGTCCCAATTTTCGATCCATATATGATTAAAATTCTTCATTGTACACCGTTTGACTTTTCTGACGCTTAACCAAATATTATCTGATCCTGTAAAACAATTTTTATAAACATAATCAAATAGTATAATATAAGAGAGATTAATTCAACTTTTTTCATTGAACTCCCAAAAAAAAAAACAATCAATTCGACCCGTATGTACGATATATTATTGTACTTATATATTACAATATTCGTATATGTTAAATGTGTTAATATATGTGGTATTCTAAAAAAGCATGCCAAATTTATAAATGTTTGTTAGTGTAAGTTTCATCAAGATAAGTTTAGTCGTTTTCATGGACTTCAAATGGTAATTAGCCACCAATAGAAATCTTGGAAATTGCTTTTGCTGTTAAATCCTAGTAAATATGGACTATGGGGAGAATAATAATTCAATAGATACATGCATAACATATTAAGATCGTTATTTTCCTTTTCTAAGATTTAAAAGGAAAATATTTTCTATTATCTTTCAAAAGGAGAACAATTCATTATTATTTGAATAGTGAAAATATTTTTACATAAAAAGAACTACTTAAAGGCTTTAACTGTAAAAAAATATTTTAAATTGAAAAAGTAATATATTTTAAGTAATATATAAATATTTTCACGAATATAATTTTTTAATACTTCAATTAAAAACTATTGAAAATTATATAAACCCTAACACAATTGTTTTCTGAGCCAGATTGATATATTACTATTTTGTGTCTGATGATGAAATTCTTTTAGTTCCGTTTTCAAATTTTTGGTCAGGGTGTCATAGAAATCTATTAAAATAAGCAAATTACGAAAGTTAAATAATAATAGTAATACTGTGTAGCTATGTACACCATATATGTGGCATGTAAAACATCGTTTTGAAGAAAGAGATGAAACATAATTTTTGAAAGCTGGTAAGTTTGCTAAGCTGGTAATTTTTGACAGCTGGTTTTCTTTATTTAATTTATTTGTTTTTCCAGTTTTATTAATGTATTGAATCTAGTTTCTCACTCTAATGTGGAAATGAGCGACTCAAATCTATATGGAACAATTTTATTATTCTGTTACATTGAATATTTCAAAATAGTTAAACTTGTACTTAAAAATCGATGTTATTGATAATAATATATTTACATAAAAAATCAGTAGGTACTTAACAGAGAAATATTTAACTGAACGTGACTGGTTTTTTCAGGGTGTATTAAATTTTCGTGTTTTCTTTTAAGGAAACCAAACAACAGATGTTTGGAAAAACATTATTTTAGTGAGGCTTATATTTAAATTATTACTTTTGTAGAAAAGATAATATAAGTATTGCATGGAAAAGCATCATTTTCTGGCTAATCGCAAACAAGTAATGCTAATACAAATTTTCGTAGACATCGGACGATTTATGTGTCTAAAACTCATTATAAATTGATGGAATTCAAGTTTTTCATTCAAATTCATTTATATGTAGAAAAAAAAGGGTGACAATAATATTTGAAATAACTAAGCTAATTCATATACATTGTATTCACTTTCATTACTATACATTGACTATATGCATTGCTTATTCATTTTATTCCTGTTACGTCTATATACAAACTATAAACTTATATGTGCTGTTTCTCAGTCGAAATTGAGATGTTTACGATAAATTAGCCTTTGAAGTATACTTTTTTAGCATATTCTTTAAATTGGCTTCGGATAATTTTTAATTTTCTGCAGGTTATAAAATCTATTTATTATTAACCTAGTAGTGATGGGGTCGTGTATAAAGACCCAAATTGTAGTGGCCACGGTAGAAATCAAACCCACAAACATAATTGTGTATGCTGAAGTAGAAAACACAGCCAACTGACTATCCGACTTTGTAATCTTACTATACATTTATCGGGATCCTTTATCCATATTTCAAACCATAATAGATAAAACAAAACTTTCCATATACAAATGTTTGTATCTTGAAAACAAACACCTTTGGTTGACACTTTTTTTCTTAAAATTCTCCTAAACTATAAATATATTACAAACTTTAATTACACATGCACACTACGTATTGTTTTTATAATTGTATTATAGTTCAGACAAAGATACTGAACCTTATGTCGGGATCAATATAAACATGGATTATATAAGAAGTTCCTAATGTAACAAGCTACTGTCATGTAACATTATATAACAAGTAATTGTATGAAATTCCTAGTTAGTGTATGATTATAAATACCTATACCTAACCATTGATACCTAATCATATGCCGGTTTTCTACATTTTACAATGTCAGTTACACTTGTTTTTCTCGTGACTTTTTCTCGGTGTTTAAGTGTGTGTCACAGCGATATCATATTTTATCAAAAATTCACCAATTTTAAATAGTTAAATTTTAATAATATGCTTCAGGACTTTTATGTTTTGCTCGAAAATAGTTGCAACGATTTTCTCTAAATTTAGTACGTTTACCCAAAATACAGAGTTCTTCTACTTTGCTTCGACTCATTTTTCTGGAAAAATTCAAATAACGTAGAAAAATTCAACTGAAAATAATATTCATATTTTAATTCACTTATTTCTTAGATTTTTGTATTATTAGTTTTGTTTGATTAATCAAAAAATATACATTAATTCCAAACAGAAAATAAAAAATTCCATAAAGGATAAAAGTACTGTTGATACCTGTGTACGGAAGTCGCATGTTCATACAACATTTTATATGCATGTATTTAGAGGTATTATAATATATAACTTATTATATATAGAGATATTGACAGAATTATTTTATAAATGACATTTAAACATGCAATGAAAAGGTGTAGTCCATTTCGTTGTTATAACCTATAAAGGCTCAACATCATTGTGTGTGTGCTGTTTTAGTTGCAGCTAAGTTGCAAGCAATTGCATTCATTCAAAATAAAAATTTGTATACCGAGTGTAACAAAAAGCCTAGAACATAAACTACAGTATAAATCTATAAATAATGATTTTAGATTAAATTATACTATCAAGAAATTAATTTTTTCCCCTAAATGTCCACAATAGTCAATTGCTTAATTCAAAAGTTAGATGCATTATTCACGAAATATCGGCATATATATTTGAGAATCCCATTAACGAATAACAAAATATATTTTCTATATTTAAATAAAAAAATTTGTGATAGACAGATGATTTTTTTTCTCAATTATTCGATTTTCGATATTTTTTATAAGCGATGTTCTCAAATAATCAATTTAAACTACTAATGTTAATTTTTACCATGCGTATATATGTATAAAATTTCAAAATCGGATGAACGGTTCACGATATAAAGGATTTAAGTGAAAAAAATAAATAATATCCATTGCTATACCCCCAGAACGACAATTGCATGAGATGTTTCTAAAATAGGACCACCCTGAACATCTCCCCAACACAAATTCATAAATATGAATTCATTATTTGTGGAGTTACACGCGTATTTCTGAATGAGTGCCATAGGCAGGTGAAAACAAATCGAAAATTGATCTGAAAGTTCCAAAACCTCGACATCTATAAACATTTTTTTAAATGGGAGAAAATAAAATTATTTTAAGTCATGAAGTCAATAATTCTGACTTTTGTACTTGAAGTGTAAAAGTGTAATTGTTTAAATGGTACACAAAGAGTGGTGATTTTGAAATTGATCTAAAAGTAAATTTTTGTAGCAAACTAAAAAATTCCAAATGAAACCACCATTTTTGGTATTTTAGATGCATTGAAAGACGTATAAACATACTAAGATAAAATTTGGTAATGGACATAATTAGTATAACTCAACCCGTCAATTTTTTTCTTCAATTTTTATTTCTTAAATCTTTTTTTTCTTATTATGACTAGTGATCCAGTTTTTCTTTATATAATATGTATAATAATATGTATTTTCTTTATATAACACCCAGTATTTATATAATATGTGTATGTAAAAACGTGATGATCAGAATTGTTATGTTATGTTCTTATAGTCATTTATACCATGCTTGGTGACTATTTTTGAAGCAAAAATAAAAAATAAAACATCAAAACTCATTTAATATATAACTTGTTAGCTTGTAAAGCATAAAAAAATATTCAGTTAAAATCATCATTTCTTGTAAGTGATGATTATTTCATATTTGTTTGTAATCTTTAACCCTTATACAACGATCACTTCGAAAACATGCTTTGAATTATATCAATATTTAAAACTAATTCAGAATTACGTTTTAGATCATAATTTGATTATTGCTTAACATTTCTAATAATGTCCATCCTCGCGAAGTTTCCATATAAAGGTGCTTAACATATAATAAAGTTATATATGTTCTTAACATATAATAAGTGGACTTTTTCGCCGTTGAATTTATTGTATTTTGAAATTCGGACCGCTCACTCAACCTATTCCTTGCCCTGAATAATTCGTTAGTTTTAGTGATATACGCTTTAAAATCGGATAAGCCGTTTAGACATGATTCGCGAACATACAAACAAGCAAACAGACAAGCATAATACTATTGTTTTGGTGCCTGTATCATGAATTGTAATATCTACTTTTTCGAAAATATATTTTATGAAAATATGTTTCGATTTTTTTAAATATTTTCGATTAATGTTCTTAAAATATTTGGTATAAAATCTGATAAATAGTGGTTTAAGACCCCGGACTGAAGTAACGTATTTACAGCCCTTGACCTATCAATTCAAGTTACGCAACAGCAGTCACAGTCAGTATTTGGATGGGTGACCACCTAGCAATATTGTGTACTGTTGGTGTATAAAAATAATAATCCCCTTTGGTTAACAAACTTCAAACTTTAATAACTCAATCAAATTTAGAAATTCTGAAATAATTATTGCAACATTCTTTAAATATATATTTTCACTTTGAGTTAAAACATCACTATTTTTAATGGAAACTTCTTAAATCAGCTAAAAATGATTCCACATAATTGTCATGTATGAAAAGGGTTGAAACATAAAAAATTATTATTATAATAAGTTTGAATGCAATATTTTTATAAAAGACAACATATCGTCATGCTGTTAAGATAGCGAGTGTATGCTGCAATTGAATAACAAACGATATACAACATTCAGTTGAGAAGGTAGTCCTTTCATAAATTTTAAATTGAATAATAATATTTATTTGGTGATTGCTTTAACAACTAAAATAGGTGTGGTGTCATTTTTAAAGGTTCTTTTTGTTGTTGTTGTATATTAATATGACAAATTTTAACAAATAATTCATTTTGTAACACCAACGCTTAAGACTGCTTTTTTTTATGTTATTGAATTATTATATCCATCAACATGCACAACAATTGAAATTGAAAGTGATATATTTTTTCGTGGAAGAAAGATTGTTTGGATAAATTATATTTTTGGATAGATATATTTTCATTATACGATCAAACTTAATATAATTCTCTATTTGTAATCAAATTAATTTAGTTTGAAAAAATTTAGTGAAATTATAAATCATTAGTTTTTATAAATTGGTATCAACAGGAAATTAAGATTTTAAGAATCCCTCAAGAATTGGCATATGAATCGTTTAATATCTAATCAATCTTTGAAATTAGTAAGCGATTGAAAACGGCCATTATTGTACATATATGATATTTAAAAAAAAATTACATCAGGGTTATATTTACGATATCGGAAGTATTGTGTTCGTGAAATAAACAGAAAATTTGTGTATAATAATAATCTTTATTGATAATAAGGCTAAAATAATTTGGGAAAAAATACGTAAAAAAAAAGAAAGGGAATAGAAATAGAACACAAGCAAAGATAATACATTTGTTTACATTAAATCATTAAACGAAAATGCCGCTATTTCAATCAAGTGAGATCTCAACAACGTTTTCAAATTCTTTTTATATTTTGGATCCTTTATATTTTTGGCAATTTTTCTTACGTCGACGTTTTGGAACTATCAGAGCAACTTTTGTTTCGTGTCCGTCGGTCTGTCGATCTGCGAAACTTATTTAAATGCGAATTACTCCAAAACTATTGGACCAATATTTATTAAATTCAATATACAATGGAAGAGGTATTCGGGATAGTCTCTTTTTTTTTTTTTAAATCTCGTCTATCTATTACCGTTTCGGGAATATACCTTTCGAAACTTATTTACTTTCACTTACATGCTGATGAATTTGAATTTGATGAATTTTTATGTGTACATGCGTGATGTTGCTAATGTAAACCTATATCACTAACTTATGCTGCGGGATGCAACCTTTGTTTTTAGTTTGGAATCAGAGAAATTATTTTATACTTTTTAGTCCGTTAAAAAAACAAGGTAAATTAAAAATGATTTTTATCTTATTATGATTCTTTATCGATTTCTGAGGTATGGTCAAAAATTCAAGTATCTAGCTCATCGGGAACACGTAAATAAAAATAAACGTGTCATAAAATTATTTAAATGTTATCATTTTAACTTACCATAAATCAATATAATTATTGCCTACGTTAAAGAACTACATTTTAATAATGCAAGAAGTATTATATCTAAAAAACATTTTCATTTGAATATTTTTGTTACATATAAACACAGTTTACAACGAAGAGACTATATAGAAATATGTGTACGATTTAAATGCATTAAGTACGTTAAGTATGTTAGCAAAATGTTTGATTGAACTCTCAACTGTATAAATGGTAGAGGATAGATATTATTATTATTATGGTACAAGTAGTATATAAATGGGTATTAAAATAGTTTTAATAATCTAGTTTTAATTAAATATTTTAAACACGAACATTGTGTTATACAATTCAAATACGAAAAATACTTATATCCAAATCGTATAATCACTTTATATTGTTTAAGTATGATTATTATTAAAAACTATATAATTGTGTTTATATGATGCATATATAATTCAAAAAAAAAAAAAAACTTTGTCTCCAAATACTTAACGTACAGTTGAACGTCTTCATGACATTATAGTAAGATGAAAAAAAACTGCTATGAAGCTTCATCCCAAAACTTTCTTTTACTATTATATACCTACTTATAGTGTACAGCTTATAGGTGTGAAGCTAAATATGATTAGTTTAATTTTGCTCCCATTATTCAATTTTCGCACAGAAATGTTTCAAATAAAAATTGTGGATCTTAATATTATCTATAAACAAACTTAATTTAAAGAAAATTGTTTGAGCCACTTTTAAGAAAATCTTAAAAAACCGAAAAATCGCACGAATTAAGTGGGACCGGAACTACATATCAAAACTTTAATAGAATTATAATACTTTCTTTCATTAGTAATAGTAAAAGAAAATTTTAAAAACTGGAAATTCGTAATTAAGTTTGTACACCAGTAAAAGATGACTCAGGTGTCGATTATATTGGAGTTAAGACTTGTTTACATTGTTCAAAGTTATTTAGGCTAGCACAAAGTAGTTTAGTAACCCATTGTGTATGAACAGCAACTTTTTAGTCAAGTGACTAGTCCAATAATTTTGTAAAATTCTTTTCTTGTTTTGTGTATGCATATAATATCCCCATCAGTTTTCAATGAGAGACATAAAAATGAACAAACGAAGGAATCCGTTTGACTTCCAGCTGTTGTTCCGATATATATTGGTTTTAAACAATATACTATACAGTCACAGTTATATAATTTAGTTAAAACAGTTATATATGAAATTATATTAAATGACTGTTTAAAGTTAAATCCATGAAACTAATGTATATCGACACAAAACATTAATAAATTATTTTTCAATCGATTCATTTATCAAATAATAAGTGTAAAAGATTAGAAAACAAATAAACTATGAAAATTACTTTCAAATTGTGATATATATAAAATAAGTAAACGTTGTATTTAATTATGGCTTCTATAAGCTTTAATTTAGTAAACAAACTAGCTATTTTAGATAAAACAGTCGTTGATTGGAAAATTCAATTTATTTTTGATGTCTTCCATATGTTGCAAAATAAAAACACGAAAAGGTTAAATTTCATCAGAAAATAACTATATGTATATTGAAAAAAATTAAAAAACAATGAAAAGTAAATTATCGACACGGGCGCAAAATTTCAAAAAAATAGTTTTCGGAAACCAATTTTATTAAGAAATTTAGCGTAGCAACAAGACCACTTCAAAGTACAAAATAATTAAGATAATAATGAAAACTTAAGTGATTTTTTATCTAAAATTTTCTTCCATTTTTTAGAAGCACTACATAAATTATAATTGAACACAGGGATGCTTGGGAAAACCTACTTTACTAAGAGCAGTTGGAAACACACTAATTAGGAGATTGAGATCGACTATTTGCTTAAGTTATTTTAATCGGACAATAATTTTTGATTAATTATTCAATATTTTCTTTAATTTGCATCAAATATATTTTACAAAAAGTTTATTCCTTTCGAACATTAACTACCTGATTATTAAAATTAAAAAAAATAAAATTTTCTATTTTTGAAAGATTCTCTGGAATTTTTATTAGTATCTAAACAATTTATCTTAAGTTTTGGTTTATACTTGAGTTTTCTTGCACTAGTTATGCAAGAATTTACAAAATAATTGTCAATTAACCTTTTTTTCCATAAAAATTATGAAGATTGGCCATTACAATAATAAAAAATTACTGAATTGCGGCTTGAAATTTCCAATAGCAAAGTTATAATGATAAATTACACGTTCAATAAAATAATTCGTATTCACTAGATGAGTTAGAAGTTAGATTGTTATCTACAAGTTTAGTAACAATTACTACAAGTTTATGGAAAATATTTCTAAAAACCACAAAACAAGACCACTAAATAGAAATGGTATTTTTAATAGTTACGAGTGAATAAATATTACCATTAATAGAAGACATCGAGTTTCGTTCTATTATAAAATAGTCTCTCTTACTAGCATACACACTAAACATGAATTTAATACAGAATGATTCAAAATCATACATAAACGTTTGATTGCAATAATATGTTGATATTATACAACGAAAGTTAATTTATATATAAATTACACTTTTTCAAAAAACTTTAAGTTTTATAAAAAGTTTTTATTTTTATATTTTTTGTTATAATTAAAAAGTTATACCTATCAAATTTAAAAATTTTAAATTCAGTACGGAGCACACCCTAATAGTTACCGAACCAAAATTTAACTTTTTTACGTCAAACGTTGGTAATTCTGTGTTTCGAAATGAATGGTTTCCAACATAATGTCATCAATATTGTATATTTTATTGGCATATTTTGATGACACCATATGTGGTGCTCATCCTTCATAATATACGAAACACATGTAATATTATATTTAGTAAATCATTTATTCTCAAAGTATTTTAACATTATAACGTCATGGTGCGTTTTTAGTTTTTTCAAATTTGACCAATTTTATACATAATCAATTTTTTTTTTTTAATTTGTCATACATTCACTCAATATTTTTTATTACAAGATTTTAAATCCATTAATAAGTTTATTTTTTTAAACGCCCAATTCTTGGTAAAATTCCGATGCTCGTGCAAATAATGTAGCCAGGCTTAACAAATTTCATTGGTTATTAGACGAGTTTATACATGTTATGAGCATTCAGAGATGACAACGAGTCTTTTTATTAAATGTGAAGATGGAATATTTTTAAAATGTTTAATATTGGTAAAAAATCCCGCTGCAAAATTAATCTGTAATTAACTCTACTATATTAACAAAATTAATATATAATAATTCTGAAGCACGTCGTTTAGATGAAATAAATTAATACGACAACCTTTAAAAGTGTAAACTTCAAGGCTGAACACTTGGATTTTGTAACACTAAAATGATTCCGTTTAACGCATGGTTGAATCTGAAAATATCCTCCAGAGAATATATTGCATCATTGTAAAAAATTGAATATTAATTAAAATCTCAATTAAAATAAAGATAAAAATAAAATGTATACAAATATTTTACTATATAATAATGACACAGGGGCAAAAATAATGACACAAATGTAAGAAAATACAACCTAAAAATGAAAGCGTAGCTCATGAGAAAGAATTTCTAAATAACACGATCAATAATGAGCATATACTTTTATGTAGCAGTGTTACGACTTTTTGGTTTTTTTCTGTTCTGATTTTGTTTTTTCACAAAATATTAATTTTCCGGAGTACTCAATTTTAACGAAATATAAATGAGATGCAGAAATATAGACACGACAGTTTCTCATGAATTTCTAAACACCGATTTTTTTAATATTTTTAAGAAACAGGTTTATTCGGGAAAAGATAGTTTGGTAGATGATAGTTTGAAGTTACATTTTCATTTAATTTGGATAAGTATTTTCTCAGTTACACAAAATACTGTCTTTTCCATAGATGTCTGATTTTAGAATTTAATTTCTTTTAATAATACTTATAAGTACTACCAAACGAAACTAAATCACTCATTACCCACAAAAACTAAACTCATTTAGAATGAGTAAGTAAAGAGACATACACAAGTACATAACTAAAACAGTGGTATTGTTGGATATTCGTACTTCTTAATTTCTTAATTAGCTATCCCAGTAGTAATTAGGCTGAATCTTCAACTCTCATGTTTATGCGAGAGCATTAATTTAACTAAATACAATACTAACAATACAATATACATACACCATACAATGTATTAGATAAAGACATAAATATATTGAGGATGAGGATAATTCTTCTTCTTCTACTTCTCTTAAAGCATGTAGTTGTAGTCGTACACTACTTATAGAAGAAACATTGTAACGAGTCATTGAATCAAGACGTGAACTGTTTTTAGTTGATGGTATATAGAGTGCTGTACGGGTTGCCTTGGCCGTGACATGACGCTTTGCGACCAAATAATGTTCCATTTATAAAGCTATTCAAATAAATATATTACAAAGGGGTAAACTTGTTGAAAATACCTTTTATTTGTATGTCTGTTAATAATGCCATAAAAACTGAAAATAGGAAAACATTCAAATTGAAAAGACGTATTAGTTAAAAATTAATCAAAACCGGAAATGACGGCATAATTCCATCCTGGCAAAACCAACGTCAGTGTTAAATGAAAAGTTCAAATCCAAAAAAATGTTTATTTTCAGAAAACCCCTTTCGCTTGAAACAATTATTATTAAAAATTTTAATTTGCCAAAATTCCTGCTCAAATATTTATAGCTTATAATTACATTGATAAATACATATCTAATATATACCGTATATTACGTTTTGTAATTCAAGTCATAACAGATATAATTGGATGTTTTTGATATAATTCTCTTTATATTCAACTGACTTATTAGGGTGCGATTTTGAAGAGTCGCACACATTACGGATTGTTTCGTATATAATTTGGTACGTTGATTCTTATAGGCAAGGTTGTTATCAAATAATAAGCTATGAATAAATGATTTCATACGATTAATTTATGAAATTATATTAATTCTATTTAGTTCTTTGGTTTTCATACAGAAACAGTTTTGTGCTTGCGTGCTTTATTTGATTAAGCAAAAAAAAAAAAAAAAGATAATAAAATGATAATAAAATAAAAAAATGATGTGATGTCGTGGGACACCAGGTAGGAACGAAGTTCCTTCGGCTAATGTAGAATCGAATCATCAAGAAAGATAACCTAGAAAACCTTACTTAACCAATGTAAAATATTTTATATTTATAAATATATATTTATTAATATATTCATTAATAAAGAATAAACTAATACTTACGTATTTAATTCTTTTGCACTGAATAATTTCCCACTATTATCACTGTCAATTGCATTCAAGTTACTTTTTGGTTCACTTGCCATTGTTACTATATTTATTATATTTATTATATTTATTATTATATTTATTACATTGTTACTATAGTTACGTCTCATTTAACGGTTTTATTCCACGCACTTTTTCTTACGGTTTTACTATCACATTTTTTTAAGTTCGGTCGCGCAGCAAAATTCCTATCCCCTCCAAGCCTGCCGTAAGGAACTTCGTTCCAATAAATAAATTATTATAATAATAAAAAGTAACACTCAAACATCTAAAACTATACCTTCAGCTAGATTTACGAAACATAAGACACAATCCTGACTTCAAATGACTATGGTTTGAATTATCAATGTAGTTGATTCGCGAACATCAGACATTGGATATTTAGAGTAATTATATACACAAGAAGACTCGTGTACTTTTACTATGTACTTTTTTTTCTTTAATTGTACTTTATGATCGTGAATGTTTATTTTACTAATTAAATTTTACCTTTAATTTAGTTTTAAGTCAATTGTGTATGAGAGCGTCATCTTTGTTTAGGGTATAACAACTATATTTATCTCTTGTCGTCGTAACTAAAAATATAACAAAGAAAGTTTAAGATACTTCGTCAAGTATGACGAACTTTTCATTCTTAAATTTCACGTTTTCAATTATAGTTTAAGAGTCAAATGATTACTTTTACAATTTAAAATTTGGATCTATAATTTTGTTTAATAATTTAGTAATTTTCGATTAAAACTTTCAGCTATTTGGTCGATGAAAGAATATCAATATTTAAATCGAAAAACGGTAAAGTTTTTGCAATGGTTTTGAGAATTCATAAATCCGTATAAAATTAATTAGTGGTTAAAATAATGTCCTTTCTTTATCAAAATTAAATTTAATACATTTTAATAAACCTGTATGAGCAACAAAAATTATTAGTCAAAAATATAATAGATAATTTAAAACAACCCTACCGAAACATACTTGGATTATTTTATATCCTATAATTAACAGATTCTTTAAGCATTGATATATTCGTCATTTGTTAGATTATCGGCCAAGAAATAAGTTATAAAAAACAACTTATTTTTAAACATAGCAAAAAATAAACTTTATATTTCGCCATATTTCACCTGTAGTTCCTTTTTTGTCATTTAGAATTTTTCTATAAGACCCGATAAATAAATAAGAATTCAACATTAGTTCGTACAAATTTTGTTTTAATTCAACAACAGCTGATCTTACTAAGGATACTTGAAATCGAAAATATAATTATTTTAAGAAAATAAGGAATCTGCTTGTAGTTTCAATTTAAATACTGTTAATAAAGTGAAGATAACAACGAACAAAATTAATTGTTTATTCACCCGACATGTGACTTACTTTACAAAATGTATCCTTGTCCTATTTAATAATTAACACAAGCATAAAACACATTCAATACACAGTTATGAAAAGTTTGGTATATACAATAATATGTATATTAATTTATGGAAAAATGTTTTAACCAATAGTTATAATTATTTTTCACCCAAATGTTTTGTATTTGAACTTCTATCTTTTAATTTTTTTTCTATCAAAATAATTCAATTCAATTTTTAGGTCAAGAAAATATCATCAAAATTTGAGTTATCTTTATTATGAATATGTGGGCAAACAGGAGAAAATCTCCGAATAAGGTAATTTTATGAATCCCTATTCACAAATTTTTCGAGAACTCTTTTATTTTAAGTATTTTCTAACACTGCGAACCTTAGACTAAATAAAATATGTGTTCCATTCTCATGTACTCTTTATATACTATGTCAAGTATAAAATTAAGAAAATTTGATACTAGTTGCTATTATCAACGCTCAAACGTTTTCAAATACCTATATAACAGAATATACTATTCGTAGGTACTAAATTTGTGGTAAAAATTTTATATCCGCATACAGATTTGGGTTCTAGAGATATTGAAACGTAAATATTATGTCAAAATTCGTGAAACACAAAATCGGAGTCCTTAAAATCCCTTCCCACTGGAAAGATAGTAGCAAATACGTTATGGAAGTATATTCGATATTTTTTTTAAAAGCTCACTCACAGTGCTATAATTAAAATGATTATTAAAAAAATAATAGAAGATGAAAATAGAAATAATAATTATAACCGCATATGTCTTCATAAAAAAAGAATAACTGAAAATAAACCATCTGTTCTTAAGCAATATAATCAAATATAAGAATAGGAAAAACCATGAAATCAACTAAAATAGACACAGCATTAAATTAAGATACTTGTGTGAGTCTGTTAATAATGACTATAAGATTAAAATGAACCATAACAAATGGATAAAAATAAAATACCTTTAAAAAGTTGTTAAGTAAAATGGTATTTATAACCAATGTTGATCATGATGTTATTACTACAATCAGAAATATCTGCTATAAACAGGGTGCACCGCTAGATTATAATTTAAAAAATACTAATGCAAAAATTGTTCGAAATAGTTTCCACAGTTTTTCGTCTTTTTTCTCCTGACATAAAACTTCATATAAAAGGAGCTAGGAGTCAGAGATCTAAACAAAATAATAATTTTTAATTGTAAATAATTTTTAATTATTATTATTTTTTTGTTTTTGGTTGGCTATTAAATTTATATTAATCTGATTAAACCGAGATATCATATCATTACAAAAAATTGGAATTATTAGTAGTAAAAAAGATAACTAGATAAGATATATAATGTTTGTTTTCAGTGTTTCTCTTGCAAAAAATATTAAAATATTTAAAAAAACAGACTGCAATTGCAGAAACATTTTCAGATACAGGAATATATCGAAATTTCACGGGTTTAATGTTAAGATTGTTAAGTTTTTATAGAATAATCAAAAAGTCAATATAAATCGTTTAAAAGACTACGGCGTGGCAATGTTGCAGTCAGAAAATTTGGACATCACAACCAGCTTTGTTACATCTTTGTTTGTATTTGTAAGGTTTGCTCCCAGCATAAGAAACAATTCTCATTTCTGTCACGAAGATAGACACGTTATCAAAGTTTACACCGTATCATTTACACAGTATTATACATTATCAAGAAAAACAAAATAAAGATACTTTTTTTTTTTTAATTATTTATTTTCGTGTTGTTGAAAGTATCTTTCGCGTGCCTTAGGAAGTGTGTCTTAATAGCAAAAGAATATATCTATCAATCGTACATACGATGATAGATTTATTAATTTAGAAATAAAGTGCCGCTTCAATTTAAACACCAGAACATGTTTTCGATAATAATTATGCCTTTGCTATACAACTGATCCAACTACAAACTTCTCCTCTAAAATTCATTCTTAAAATCGCCAAGCAAGACAAAGAGTCATGATAAATATTGTTTGTTTCTTTCTATATTTCAAAATAAATTCAGATATTATATTTCGAATCTCCTATTGAACAAAAACAAAAGATAATATTTATTAACATACAACATTTGGGCAAGCACTACAAATTTTCAGTGCAATTCTATGGTAGTCCATCCTGTGTATCTATGTTAAGAATTTTTCCCTAAATAATATTGTAGCTAATAATTTTTCAACAGTTTATTATAAGTACTTTTATTAAAGAATAAAAAGGGTATTTAATGACGTTTGGAAGGGTTAAATAGATACGATGTTGAAAATTCCTGTTAACGTAATCGCTTTCTATATATTCTACGTTTTTCTTATTCATTCAATAATGAACGTAACATTTTCATTTTACTGTACATATAGTCGAAGTAAAGATGGTTATTATGTGCTTGGGTGTAATAAAGTCTAGTGTAACGCAAAAGAAGTATTTAAAATATAAAGACAATATCTTCTTTTTGAAGTTAAATCCATTTTATTTGTGTTGGGTATTTCGTTTATTACTCACTTGCTATATCTTATAGAAGTTTGTGCTTAGCACAATTTTTACGTCATACAAATTTTAGATGAAGATTTTTCCGGGTACGACAGTTTCCTTTGTCGCTGACTGCTTTCCATGCAGTTGAGCGCAAAAGCAGATCTGATTCGCGCCTTTTCACAAAAATAAATTATTGCGATAGGCTGAAGTAAAACAGGGTGATCCACAAATCAATCTAAGACTTTTGCAAGCTTTTAAAGAAAAAGTAAAGACCAATAAATTCTTCTATCTCAAGTAGATCTGAAATACTTTGCAGAATAGAAGAAATTTACATTTTGTGACCACTTAATCTTAGTTGGACATAAGCAAATTTATTATTGACTTCTTCATATAGAAGGATGCTGTGTTTCAACGTATTCATCATTTACCACCCTAAAGCAAAAAATCGTTAGCCGCTCATAGGTTCTTACACCCAATATCATTCATAGAATAATACGCTATTGATTTTATTATTTTCGAGATTCTGTGTATAAATTTTTTTTCTTTTGAATAAAATTATCCATCGCAAGCCTATATGTTTGTTCGATTGAAAGTTATGGGTAAACAAGCAAAGAAACATAAAAAATTCTAATTTTGTGTTCCTCTATTTTTTATTTGGTTATTTTTTAAATTTTGACATGAAAAAGAAAACTCTTTGAACAAGCCATTTTGATGTGATCTTCAATTCTCTACAAATATGGTTTATATAAAAAATATCGGAATTTACTTTTGTTTTCAAGATATATTAAAAACTCTGAAAAGGATGCATTTTCAACCCTCTCTCCCATTTAATAATACTCAGCGGTTTTTTTCGTAATAAATAACTCATTAGAAAATTCTTGCAATTAATACCCAAGAACGTCTTCCTTACTGCCCTGTATTGTAGGACATAACGTATAACTCAAATCATTACAGATAATCTCCACAATATTATCCTAGACAAAATCGAGAAAAAGAGGGAAGTTTAATCTTTCATCATTTGACTTTTTAAACCTGCAATTGACTATGCAATTCGCATAGTTTATTAAGAGAGTAAAACTTAAATGTTTATCCTTGTTCTTGCTGATGACGTAAGCATCCAAGTAAAAATGAATAATATGTATACAAGTAATGTAATTTAGGTATATTTTTCTAAATGCAAGTACTATACGAAATTATAAACAATATCGTGTGTATAATAACATCTTAGAATTGTCTGTTAGTTTAAGAAGCGAACGAACAGCATAGTAGAATTTATAAATATCGTACATATTTTTATGTAAGATATCGAGGCGAAACAAAAGAGAAAGGGGTCAGACAGGCTGCTAATTACCACAGTATACAAGCATGGCAAGCTAGTTAAAACAAGCTCTTGTAACATACTTTAGTTAATTAAAATATTAAATTGAAGAAAGTCCTTTTACATTCAGTTATATGTACTACAATTTATATAAAATTGCTGTAATGTTTTTATTATTTCTTTAAAGTGTTTTCTTTCAAAAAAAATGAAAATTTTTGTTTTTCTTGTACTATCATTACTATTGTGAACTGGCATGGAGGTGAGGTTTAAATACATGTCGGATATTAGCTTACACTTTTAAAAATACAATAGTGCAAAAAAATAAAATGTCATTGAAATTAATTGGCATATTATCTTGGACGGATAAAACCACAAATCAAGAAAATATTTATGATGGTGAACTTTTATCAGTCGGATATTTAATCGTCAAAAAACTCTTTTGCGCAGATCTGAATTGAAATATTTCGCATTCTTCGATAAACATTTTTTTGATAAACTTTCAGTTGACTTTAATGAAGCATACGTTATGATAATGTTAGTAACGTTAAATAGATCATATTACGAAAAACTATTACATGAGGTCTGAGACGGAGAAAAATATTTATGTAAATGTTACTTAGAAACATAGGATATAAGTATTATTTACTCTACATGAATGTTTAATCAAAGTAATATATTGCTAAAACGCAAATTAATTATTAATAATAAATATTTAATAAACGTATTTATGATATAATTACAAAAATACGTATTATAATTTAACTTATGTAGCTTCGATATTTTGTTATAAACAAAGAAATTGTTATTTCTAATAAATTAACAATTATTCAAAATTATTGTTGATTTGATTAATTTCATTTAAACAGTATTAAATAATTAATTAATTAAATAATTCATTATATGACAGAGTTCATTTATTTAAGATTAAAGTTTTTAACGCTACCTAATATATACCGCATAAAGAAAATTTTATACTAAGTATAAGTCCTATACTAAGTCCATTGCCAGTTGTCCGTCCGTCATCACATTAACACAAAAACAAACAAATATACAGTGCGAGATAGCGAACTGCACGCTTATCATAAAATGTGAATTAAAGCTTGTGATTGAGGAAAATCGGTTCATTGGGTCCAATGGATTGACCAAAACTATAAAATTTAGAAGAAAAATTCAAAAAGCGTTTATGAAGCAAACAACTTTTGTTTGAAAATTTTTTTTTTTTTAATATTAGGATTCACCACAATTACAGCTCAAATTTAGATAATTACTATATGTTGATTATTACAATACATACTATTATACAAGTATATATAACTGTATAGAATGGATATTGATAGTATTTTATTAATGCCAATTAAAAATAATTAACTCTGTCGTAATCTTCACTTGTTTTTCATGATTTTTTGTGTAATAAACGTAACTATCAATGTAAACAGCGTACACAGACTCAAGTATTGTTCCCAATATTATGTGTCTCCTATCCAACTCATGATAAATATTATTACGAATATGAGTTTCAGCCACGACTCCTTTCTAACCAAAATTCTATTATAACGAGACATAAGTTTGTAGTCCTAATTAAAATTAATTCACGTATCTCTGGTAATCGTCAGATCCTTTTATCATAGAATACTTTACAGATATTTCTATATATTTCAAATTGTCCCATTTTCGAAAGATAGAAACAGAAACTTGAATTCAAGCAGCGTCATAAAAAAACAAACTGATTAAAACTAATTCACAAAGAAGTTTTGCATACTGAAAATTATTCATATTGTTGAAAAACTATTCACCTAAGATTACATCATATGTTAACTATAAGAAAATGTATGGAAAGAAAACAGGTGAATTTAAATAAATATTCAATTCAATAATATTAACTAAAATATTTCAACATTATTGAAGATTTTCTTATCAGAACGTACAAATCAATTTGATTATCAATAAATTAAATTCGATGATGTAATATATGCAATAATGTTGTCTAGCACGAGGCTCCGTATTTTATCAAATAGTTAAAATCAAACATAAAAAATACCGAATTATTTTCATTAAAGTAGTAAAACAAAAACTAAATCTTTGTTTTTTTTTTTTCATAAATATTTTTAATTTTTGGTAAAGAATTTTTTCATATACAGGTGGTCCAACAAAACATTGAAACAATATTATTTTTAAAATGAAATAAAATATTTTAAATAAGGTAAAAAAAATGTTTCCCGTAGACTTTGGGAATTCTTATAAGCAATTGATCGATGATTTTAAAAAACTATGGTCTTCTCCACTTTCGATCATTTTGGACAATAAAATGGACTCATACCACTTCTAATAAGTATAAGTAAGTAAGGATATTTGTTAAGTTATATAGTTAATTACTTAATGCAAGAAGCAAACAGCAACCTTGGACAATAATTTGAATGTTTAACGAGTCGGATTTTAAAACCATGTAAACTATTTTGAGTTAACTGAAGCTCAAAAATCAGGATGAATTCCAATATTGAGAAATAAGCAACATCCCGTTTTTATTTTCATAGCGTAGATGTATTTTGTATTGATTAATTATTTTGATTGTGCTATCATTATCATATATGCTTGT
Source organism: Chrysopa pallens (assembly GCA_020423425.1). NCBI lineage: Eukaryota > Metazoa > Arthropoda > Insecta > Neuroptera > Chrysopidae > Chrysopa > Chrysopa pallens. The sequence goes on along the minus strand of CM035591.1, from coordinate 99,729,503 downwards.
CATTTTATTAAAATATTTAAAAAAATTAAAAAAAATTAAAAGAATAAATTGTTTCATATTTTATGAAAGTTTAAATTCTGATAAAAAAAGGTTTCAAAATGTAATGATAAAACTCTTAAAATAAACTGGATGAACTGTAATGTATATGAATCTTATCACATATTAGGCGCGAAATAATAATAAGCCATTGGTTTATTGTATAACAGATGCAAAATATACCAGATTAATAATGAACTAATACTGAGTGGTATAACGAATAGATAGACTGTGGAAAGACAATGAACACTCCGAGTAAATACAATTGGGTCCGAGTGACTGTATTGGTTAAATACAATGAGAAGCCTTTGGTCGCGTGTTAGATGGTGAGTTTATACACACCGACTTCTAGACCGAAATTATTGTTTTTTGCCATTTCACTCGTTCCATTTGGGCCTAAAATATCAACTACAAAGCGTTGAAAAGCTTTCTTTTATATTTACAAACTAATACGAATACAAACAAATGAAGATAACTAACAGTGTTAATTGTTTAAAAACAAGACATACCATTGAATATCAATATTTTAATTATTTTTAAGTCTCGCTTTAATAAAAAATCTTAAGTCAATATTCAATCCATTTAGTAATATATTGAAAATAATAAGTAAAGCATAATAACATGTATTGTGAAATAATGTTTGAAATAAAAGTTGTTTGTTGTTGATTTTTTCTTCTATCTCTTACAGTTTATAAAAATGGAACTTGGACCATTGAACCCTATGGACTGATTTTGCTCATTCACGAACTTAAAATCCATTTTTTAGGTCTAGGATACGCCAACAAGATTTGTTACCTCTTTTCGTTTTTGGATTATCTGAATGACGAACAGGTAAAAATGGACTAGTTTGATGATTCTATGAACAAAACTAAGTTAGTGTCTTGAATTAGTTAACGTTATAAACTTAAGACTAATATTAGTATACTATGATTTGTTGAAAATAATATTAGAATATAAAAACTATTAAAGAAGTCACTTAAGTAGAAACAGTATTGCGCATGTAGGCTTTATATGATTATTTGAATTTTCACAAGTATGTATTTCTAACAAAAGTTGTGAATATTGAAAAATTTAAGTTTCAATTTTTTAGTAGCTCAGTCAAAATTTTCTTTAAATGTAGTATCCACTGATAAATATATATTTTGACGAAATGGCTGTTTTTCGCCCTTGAATTCATCGATACTTAAATACGTCTAAAAAATTTGGTGCTTATATCTCTTTTTGTTCGGAATACATTTTGTTCTGAGACAGACAGACAGACAGATAAACAATTTACTAACATATTTTTTGTTTTAAAATATGCAATTCTAGTAATAAGTTGGTTTCGAAAAGTTACCACAAAAAATTACATCCTCTTTCCTAAAATTATGATAATTAACTTTTTATTGTATCACCCGTTATTGTAAGTCAATAATCAGAATCGAATTCATATAAAATATACATAAATTATGAGTGGATTCCGTATTAAAAATTGTCGTTGTTTTATTGACATTAGAGTTATTTGAACAGAAAAAAAATATATAATACAAAGACAATCGAAAACGATAAAATGAAATAGAATTTTGTGTAACTTACATCTATCTATACATGTATAGATAAAAAGACACACGGAAATATTTATACAATCATATAAATTGTATCTAAAAAAGGGCGCCGCTACTTTTTTTTTTTTAATCAGTTTCTTTAAGTATGCTACTGGGAAATAAAAATATATTGCAATTGGAAATGTTTTAAAATGAAAACGAACCTTAATATTATAGTTATTTTAAGGGTTAATTTCGTTCAACAAACCAGCTCGTATCATGATGATTGCGTATGTATTTATATGCGTTTAAAAAAATCTTTGTTTAAACAAGGATAGTTTGGCGTACAAAGTTAAAAGAAATGTTTCTTCAAAAACTGAATAAATATGAGACATGTTATTTGAAAAAAGGATAGCATCTTACAGTATTGTTAATTGTTAATATACCCGACATATTTTGAAGAATTTTTAAAATAATTATAAAACAGTTTATAAAGTATACTTAATAGTTCGTTATATATCAAAATATATTAAAAGCTTGAATTATGGTAAGCCTAACGAGTTTTTGAAAAAAAAGTATGAACAAAAATAGATTAATTTTCAGGCCTAAATTGAGGAATTTTGTAGGTTCATGAAATTAAATTTTCGTGAGTCTTTTCAGGTCAAAAAAGCTAGCTGAAATATATACCTCATGAAATTTCAGCTCGGTTTCTCTATATTGACAAGGACTATTGGAACCAATGGACCGCTTTATGAACTCGGAGTCCGCTTTATGAACTTTTTAGGTCTTAAATTCATCCCCAAAATTTCAGGTCACTTTCTGTTTTCGTTCTTGAGTTCTCTTGATATGGACAGGCGAGCAGACGATTAGACGATTAGATAATACAGGTGATTAAATCTACGCGTATATCAAAATTTTGTTTCTATCATAACTTTGTTTGATAATTGCTAGCGTTACTAAATTAAGACAACATTTAATATACTCTGACATACTAAATATATGTCGATTATAAAACTGTCATATTTTAAAACGTTAAGTTTAGCAGTATATTTATATTAAGGCTGTGCCAATATAGTAAACTCTATTTCGTATTAAGGAAAACTTGAATAGTATATGCAGAATGATCTGTTTCAAGCTCATTCTATATAATACCTATACTAAGTAATTTTCTTCCGACCCCAAACAGAAAAAAAAAACACATATATAAATACTTTTTTCTTACCCCTAAATGTATAGTTAAGAAGGCTCTGTATAATACATATTATATATAGGTACATATATACCTCTCTAAGCTCTCATATATGCTGTGCATACTACACCAAACTCGATTCATTTGTCCCTAAGCACGATTTAAACTATTTAAGGCGTACGAAGGATGTATGATAAATTTTTAACAATATTTCTTAACACAAAAATCTAATATTGTTAAAAAATGACTTGTGTATGTAAAGTTAAAATGAATTATATAATTGTGGTTTAAAGAGGTGAGAACGTGACATTAGTAAATAACGCGTATAAATATCATAGGAAAAAGAAGTATAGCGTAATAACTTCCTATTATTATTGGTATATTATATGGACCTGGCTTAGAGCCAATTCAAATCCATGCGTAAGACATGGATTATTTAAGGATTCTACATAACCAAACTAAAATTAAACCATAAAGAGCAAGAGATAAGGATAAGTTTAATTACAATAAATGTGTATTTCCTGAAAAATAAACAACTTTCATTTAAAACTTATTTATAACGTATATTATGCGAGAACGAAATAAATTTATACAAATGAGTGACCTTCATTAAATTAAACGCTTCGTAACTTATTTTTCACTTTTCAGTATTACTCCGGTGGATAACAAACAATTTTACAATTGCAAAATATTTCAGATATGTTTTTATTATTTTAAAGTTTTCAAAATTGTTGCTTAACACAATTTTAATTGATTAAATACTAAAATAATAAATAATATCAAGTAACTAAAAAATTTTTTGAACTGCCTTCATTTCTATTTATTTCCATTTCTATTCTGCCTTGATCATTTTTATTTACTTCATTCATTTGGGTTGTCCTTTTGAAATTTAATGTGTTGGGATATTATTTCATTTATTTGGAATTTGATAAAACGTCATTTATGATATTAAATAAAATAATACTTTCTGTGCTAAATTGAGTAGGTGGGCGGAAACACTCAAATGACAGTGGTTTCATTATATTTTTCGAAAGTAATTAAAATTGGAATGACGAAGTTTTAGCTAAGTCAACAGGAGAACTTGAATACGAAAATATTCAACACTAATATTAATTAGTCTTCGCTACTATAAAATAAGAAATAGAAAATCGATAAAACATTCTTTCACAATTCAATGTAGAAAATAATTTTGATTAAAACAAAATTGCTTTAAACAATTATATTTTATGAATATGTTCGTTCATAAATTTTATGAGTGTTTAGTTTAAAACGAAAAACCGTATGCTATCTATATAACAAAGTATTGTGTGAGTTACTGCCATCCTCCATATACAAAATGTACATATGCGTAGCAATTATACAACGTATTATGTAATATTACACACAAAAGTTGTTGTCACACAATTCACTTTTGAGTATGGAGGTACTTGCTTAAATTATGTATACTTCAATAATATAATAATTACTATTTCAAAATATAAAATCAATATTGTATTCAGGAAGCGCTCTGATTAAACAGAGTAATACAGCTTTAAGTTGCACTCTGGTTTCAGATGAAAAGTAATTATCAAAACTAAAAACAATAACTATCGGTTTTTAATGATAAAACATATTGAATTATATCAAAACTGAACCTTTGTTGCGATTATTGTTCTCTGATGTTCCCAAAAAAGTGGTTGAGTGATTAAGTCTAATAGTAAGTACGTTAATAACTTCTGGTATCTGAATAGCAATATGTAATTCAAATATTTAGTTGAATGTAAAAAGTTGTTAAGTCTAAGGAAATACCCACCATTGATCAATCGAAAACATTTAAGAGTTATCAATTGAAGAAATGTGTTTTACATTCAGCTGGTATTAGCCGCTAAGTACTGATATACCCCTTTTCTTCATGTACTTTATAAGTTGTTGTAAACATGCATGTGTCCAGTTAGTGATACAATAGGTAATTATCTGATTTGATATTATTTCACGCATTTTCTCAAATGATCACTGTTCAAACATTGTTAATGGAAGGGTTCAATGTAAAAAACAATCGAATATGTGCGGAATAAGAAAATGAGCTTCTAGGCTGTATCAAGATCCGCGAACCACTTTAGGACGTTTGGCTGCAAAAATTAATCTACCGGCTTATAGTTGAAAGTTGGGAAAAAAACCTTCATTACCATAGGAATATTTTTTCTGCGAATTTTCTTCCACAAAATAGCCTAAAGATTAATTATTTTATGTTTTCTTTAATTATTATGGTGGACAATATGTCACTTTATTTGTGGTTATAATGCCCTTACTCGATTTATTTTTAAAGATTGTACAAGATTACGAATAATGTTTATTAAAGTTATGATTTTGTAGTTAATTACATTTAATTGATAATTGTTGATTATAAATAATTAAGTTCTAAGACTTTGTATTTCATTGACAAAAAATCGTATGGCATGTCATATTACCTGAACTTACTCTAATATTGTTTAAGTTATGAGTGTTAAGTTACTAATTACTTGCAACATAAATAAATTAGTTGCTACTTGAAAAAATTATTTATATCAATGTGAATATTTACAGTGTAATTCCGAGTAGCCTATGTTAAAATATTCAAACATAATCCATCGATTGAATTCAAGAATATTCTTACAATTTATTACAATATTCTAAAGAACAAAGTTCTATTTAAAAAATATATATACTTCAAGACATAACATTGTACAATTTGAGATTTTTAACAATTTCGACATTTGTAAACATTTAAATTTTACTATTAAAAGGCGAAATTATCAAGATTTAAAACGATGAGATATATTGATCTGTAACATTAGCTAGATTATTTATTCTTTCAAGGAAATTTTCGTCTAAGAGCATTACATTCTGTATCACTAGGCTCTTTGAATGACATCATTACAATATCAACTGTATATAGAAGTTAAAATACAAAAGACACATAGCAGCACACAGACATCATATTAAACTGAAGATAATAAATATAATATGTAGTATAGGCTTACGACTACATTCATTTTCAAATGTGTTTTCACCCCTCAACGAAAAAAAAAACGTTTAAAACTAATTTTATTTTTCTTTTAAAAGTTGAATCCATTATTTATTGCACAGACATAATTTTGTCTACACAATATTCGTTATATCAAATGAAAATAAATTTCAACACAATTTCTTTAACTTCATCAATTTACTTTGGATGTCATCTTACATTTAAAACAATTGTCTCCAATAATGTTTAAAGTAAGCTTAGCATTTTTTTAGTGGAATTAAAAGTTATAGTTAATGAAGTAGCTTTTATACATGAAAAACTTCCCTTATTGCAGCGGCAATCGTAAATTTGAACATTGACAAATAGAACAATATATAATTTTTTTTCAACCGTTACTAGAAACTGCTTTCCAAATATTTTGTACAAACTTAGAACATATAATATCCAAAAATAATGTGGGGTTGTAGATAAATCTGAATCAAGAAAACCGATTTGTTCGAAGTTTTGTTTTAAACTTCTAATTTCTCTAGCCCACTGATTTTGTTATTATTCTATACCGTCAAGTAATCTATTTTCTACTGAATTTAAAGAAGAGTAAATTTAAATATCCATGTAAATCTTTAAGTTTTAACCTCCTAAAAAAAAAAGTTCATTTTATAAATTCAAAAAAAAATTTACCCTATGAAAATTTAAAAAAAAAGTAAAATACCAGTTGTATTATTTAATCGGTATATACAAACTGATAGGTCATTCATTTACTCGCTGCAAAAAGAAATAAATCAAAACATTGCAGTCGAAGGATCGATCCATGAAACAATTTTTAATCTAAGAATTCCCCCAACTTCAATAAGAACTTTGTGTATCTGTTTTACCAGCGAGTAATTGAGTGATCCTTCGCTTTGTATACACAGATTAACTAACACAATTTTTTGTTTTTTATAGAGAAGTATTGATAAATGTTATGATGTGTATACGAATACCTGAACTATCAAGTTTTGATTTAAATTTATGAAATTGTATATACTATAATAATTGAAATTGAAATGGTTATATTTAATTAAATTAATATATAAACATTAATCATATCAATTTTGAATAATTTTATGCACGATAATAATTCAAAGTTAAACAAAAGGTGGCCTTAATATTTTTATATAAAATTGTTAAATATTACAAAAGAAAATATAAGGATAGAATTTTTATCCGACTGTTATCTAATGTTAGACTGGAATTGCACATAATAATCGTTATTATCTTGTAGGTTCCATTGTAATTTACTACTGGATATGAAAAGTTATCGATGTGGGTATCAAACGAAAAGTTTTTTTTTTTTTTTTTAATTATACTAAACCGTTTTGAACATTTTAATACAAATATTAATTTAAATGAGTAGAGGAATATAACAGTTAACATAGACAATTGTATAATAGCTTATGCATGCTGTATTGGTATTAATTTTTGAAATAATTGTTAATATTTTATATATATATATAATATATATATAGCTAACACGGAAAGCTTATATTAATATTTAAAAGTAAAGCTTATATTTCGCAATAAAGCAAATATTGCAAAAAAATGATAATTCAAACATAATCTTTATTGCTCCAAGACGATTAATTAGGAATGTATTTCTTGTTGCATAAGCTTTAACTTGCTTTACTTCTTTAAGCTTGTCAGTTTATGGGATATTGACAAAATTAATGTTTTAAAGACAAATTGACGACAATTGTCTTGATCGATTTTCCTCAAAATCTAATCCGTTTTATGGTACATATGGATAATTTGTAATTTAAAATTATCAATTTCATTTTAAAATCAAAATGCTTAAGTAATTTTTTGGAACCAAATAGTCCTTTAATTTCAATAAAAATTTCCAAATGCAGTTTCTTTCTTTTGATCAACATTCTCGAAAACTTAAAAATACGGAACCACATCTCCAGTTAATACACGTTCTACAGATATTTTATTTGCAAATATTATATAAATAATTATCTGATAGCTGCATATTTTGACTATAAACAAAGACATTTCATCGTCACCGAAGTAAATCTCATTAGTTTAAGTGAGCAAACAAGTGTCTTGTACATAGGTATCTCGTGATCCAAGTATCCCGAAATCCATGAAAATTTCTATATTATCCTAAAAAAATTTTCCTTAATATTCATACACATCATCCTATCTTACTTTAGCAAATAAATTGACATTTGACAACCCAGGACATTTTTAATCAAGCCTCGAAGCATCCAGTATTATCTAATAATATTAAAGGTGAATTGGCTCTATCGAATGTTAATAGAATGATACATAAGAATAGCTCTTTGCATATATCGAATGTTAATTGAATGATATTTCACATAAGAATAGCTCTTTGCATAAAATATTTAGTAATATAGACAGTTCGGTCGCCCAGGAACTTATTTAATAACGAAAATCTTCAACGCAGAATCAAACAACGGGATATTGTTAACATTTATCCACTGTTTAAGTGTTGCAGTAACAAATATCAAAATATTTAAACGAAATGCTTGTTCTTATAAACAAATATATTGTAAGTCAGTATTTCGCGCAATCAAATATTTTAAATTAACATAAAATTTATTTGCAATAGTCAGCAAAATATTTTTGGGATTACTTTTGAAAAATTATTAAAATTATGATATGATAAGAAATAAATCATATAAATAGTGCTCAATAGACACACGTAGCAAAACAGACACCGAACACAGGTAGTTCAATGGAAAGTTCCGTTAGCACAGTTTGATTATTATAAGAAATTGCTATATACATTGTGTGTACATTCATTTTTAGTATTGGTTAAGTCTTCATACTTGATCAACCATTTTAATATTTTTCATAAATTTATCAAATATATTTTGATATAAAATGTATTTTTTGAAAAGTGTATTTTTAGTTATTTGTAGTTTCATATTTTGCTCATTTTGTTTAGCCGAACACAATACTGTGATAGATGCTGTAAGTATTCAATTGTTTATGTTATTTTAAATGTTTAATGTCAAGGTTATTTTGATTTTATACTAATAAATCTAATTGAAATGGATGGATTTCATATTTTATTCAGTTTCTTAGATAAAACAATAATTATTTATGAAGTTAGGTGTGTTTGTATTCCTTATTTGTTCAAAGATCTTTACAGCTGCAATTATTCTATTTTTGTACAGAGTGACACAATAATTTATCGTTCAACCTTATATTTCCATGAACAAAATCTTCTTCAGGTTGGATTTGGAGTAATGGAATTTTTCAATATAAAAAAATATATATTAACTAATTTATGAATTAAATTATAATCTCGACGTGGTTAAATAAAATTATAACTCTGATGTCAAATTTCTAATTTTTTACATTAGTTACCATTAATTTTTTTGTCCTTAAGGTGGAATTTCACAACATTCACAATGTCTTGTAAGATGCTTTACCGGATAAGATATGTAACAGAACGTGACAAATGATACGAGCCTCACACCTGTACCAAAAAAAAAACCTATACTTAGAAACAATGGGACAAGAAACTTTGAATAAACTATTATAAATATGCAAAATGATTTACTTAAAAACATTCATTTGATTTTGTTAACTATTTTGTTTTATTTGCATCCTAGAACTTTATAGGTAATGTCTTTCAAGGGCCCCGCTGCTCAAATTTGCTACGGGGCAGTGGTGGCTTTATTCGGCATAGTTAAGATATCGATTTTCATACATATTTATGAATTTGGTGTATCTAGTAGAACACTTAGAAAAGCTATCCATTTTTTTAAATAAACAGTAAATTCATTATATTTCTCTTGAATTTCTGCAATAACGAACTCCTACGCATTTCCTAACCTCTACATAGTTCATATGAGACGTAAATAATAAGCAAATAACATAGTTTTTGTTCGTCGTTGGCTCGTTATGGTGTGAATGAATATTTTTTTTTGAATCCTGTTCTTTAATAATATTAGATTGCAGACGTTAAATATTGATATTTTTTTAACATCCTTAACTCTTTTATTACTTATGAGTTTTAGTGACATATTGTTCATGAAAAAAAAACCTCTAAATGTACATCGATTAATAAAATTTTTTGTATTATTTAAGTTTAATAGAGAGGCCATTTCACCCGAAGTAATTCCAAAAGCACCAGAGGGCTTATTAACTGCTACATTCGATAGAGAAGTTAAAGTAAATTTAGGCAATACTTTAACGCTAGACCAAGTTAAGAAGAAACCAATTGAATTAACTTGGCGTTCATCACAAGAAGCATTTTATACATTAGTAATGACAGATCCTGATGCACCCAGTCGTCGTAATGCAACTTTCGCTGAATATAAGCATTGGATTGTTGGAAATATTCCCGGCTTAAATATCAAAGAAGGGCAAGTTGTAGCTGATTATCGACCACCATCGCCACCAAAAGGTAAACATCAGTAAGTTTTTATGGGAAATAAATTTTACTATTTTGAATACTGTTTTAGGAACAGGACCACATCGTTACATATTTTTAGTGTACGTCCAACCACGTGGTAAAATCCTATTTAAAGAACCATTCACTCCATCCGACAAAAGTGACGGCCGCCCTAAATGGTCCGTTAAGAAATTTGCACAACAATATGATTTAGGAGATCCTGTTGCCGGAAACTTTTTCCAGGTTGAACGCAAAAAGTAAAACATTATATATTTGTTGTTAACGGATTTATTCAGTTTATAGTACAATAAATGTATTTTTTTCCTTAGGCGTAGTGTTTTTGACTTATTGTTGAAACTTGTGCATATTAAAAAATATTAAATAAACAAATATTGTCATCATTCTGTTTTGAAATGAAACCTTCCCTAATTTATTTACGTTTCTACCACTAGCCTCTTTGTATTCGTGGGCTTTCATATCTTTCACTTTACTTCCATTAATGCCTCTAAATTAAAAACTCACCTAAAAAGTTAAAACTATCATATAGTATACTAGTAGTTCTGCTACTTTTTGTATAAATTTAGTGTTTTCAGGAACTAATTGCGAAAATCACAATCTTTCTATCTAATTAAAAAAATTATTTTATTGGTTCCAGTTAATTCACCGAAGTCGTTGTTTTAGCTTAATCTTCAACGGTATTTCATTTAAAAAGGCATGGAAATCGTGTGTACATAAACAACTTTTAAAGGTTTGTATTTCCCCACAACAGCCGTACCTCCGTTTAATATTAACCACCTAAACTACTATTACGTGTTCCAATGTAACTCACCCTCAAAATTATTATGACGATAGTGGTGGCGGACAATGTTACACCACATGCGTTATGTTTAAAGTTATAATACGATACTGTACACATATTCGGTTGAATATTTATATATACACCCTTGGATTACTGTATTACTTATACATAGTGTTCAAATATACAGCATCTTGTGATATTTTTCCATAAATGTTCCAAAAGTGATAAATGTAGTTTTTAAAAATTTCAGATTAACTATAGAAAAAGATATACCGATGACTATTCACGAATATTCAACGGTATAAAGTGAGAAATTTTAGGTGTATAAATATACCCTAGTTCATCTCTGAAATCGCCTATAGTTGTGTGTTGATAGAAATTATTTTTATTTTATACCCACTCTTAAAAAACGCCTTCGTGTCAAACATCACCATCATTAAAATTAATAATTATTTGGCATACTGCACATCAACACCCTTCAAATTCCGCCTATCGATATTTTACTTCTTTCTCTTAGCAAGTCTTCGGAATAATTGTTCCATGCATTTATTAGATTTTTGACCTCCAAATAGTACTTAAAATGAAAAGTAAAATTTTTTTAATCGAGCAATAGGAATTTTTTAATATGTTTATAGATTAAATACATAAATTGTCAGTATAAAATCTTCACTCTTTTGCGTAGCTATTCCAAAAAAGGAAATTATTTTAATTTTTTAACCGTTACTTAAACATACATCTATTATTTCCGAATATACCATTGCTAAAAATATGTCATCCTCTGCAAAGGTTCGTTGACTGAACTCCTAAAGGTGGAGAGTATAAGTAACAAGTTTTATAATTTCTCCACAACATTACCTCTTGAAATTGATTGCATTAAAACACTTAAATGCTTGGAAACACTTAAGTCACTTCAGTTCTTTTTGCCTGCTTGAAAAATAGAGAAACAAAACTATTGCCTGCTTGAAAAATAGAGAAACGAAAAAAAATTTAACTATGCTAACTCTTATCAAAGTCATACTTATTTTAATTAAGTTTGCGGGACATCGTTGCGAAAGGCGGTTATCACTAGTATTTTTTTAGGTAATGTAATCGATTGATAACGTCCCACGAGTCTTAAAACTTTACTAAAAACTATACCTCGCTAAAACTATACCATTAATTAATTGATTCATTTCCAAAAAAACAAATTGGTCTAATGCAGTAGATTCAAAGATCTCGATTAGAAGGCTCCATCATGCCAAATAATATTGGCAAATTTATTGGGACCGTTAAAAGAATAAGTTATATTCCCGATAATGTCCATGGACAAGCAGTGGAAATAATAATACATCTTAAAAAACAGTATATACAATGCGATTTCTTCTAATAATATTACGCATCACTTATTTATATTCTACGCTCTTCTATCGCATAGACAAAAAACATGATACATCGGAAAAATTTTCAGTGCACAAAATGTATACTTTAAAATATATTATATATATTTGCATCGCGTCAAACGGTTGTCTTTTAAACAATAGTATGTTGATAACAGTGGCTTAAGTTACCCTCTTTTTTGTCTGCACACTTGCATATGTATATAAACCAACAATCCATGCAAGTTGTGCTTTAACTGCTATTAACCAGAGTGACAACTTTAACCATATATTGCCTAGGAGTGTATTATTTTATAAAAAGCTTAGTTTTTTTAAGAAGAAAAAATAGTCTCCAGGCATGCCAAATATGTGGTAATAAAGTGAATAAATAATTTTTACAATAATTTTTTAGGGTATGATGTTTTTGGTACCTGAAAGTAATTTATACTTTTTGAGAAAATATTTGCTTTGAGTAGCATTGCTGATAAAAATAACCCAAAAAATTGGATACTGTATTAAAAAATTATTTAAAATTTAATTACAATAATGTTTTTCAACTTGTTAATTTAGAAATTCTGTACTTTTTGTTATCGGGAATTTTTATGGATAAAACGTGGGCCACTAGCTATTAAGAAATAATAAATTTCAAGTAATAAATTTTAATTGCAATAAATTTGACGAAGTTTAGATTACACGTAAACTTTAGTTTTCTTTGAAACATGATTTAGATTAGAGGTAAAATAATGTAATCAACCCTTTGTGATCATTGCTTTATTTAATAAGTTGCCTTACTATATTTGTTTAATATATTTCAATTTTCTCAATTTGATTTTTCTTCCGACTTATATCGTTTATGAACATTTTTTTATTCTACTGAGCAAATCTGTCCATTAAAATCATTCTACTTAAAAAAAGAATAATAAAACCTTTGATATAACTTAGTGTAGGTGTTTGGGATCGACGAACACCTGACCATTCCTCTGCGTTTTAGAGATACATCATCATTCAGACGATTTAGATGAAATTATCTTTGTACGCGTATGATTAACATTAACAAATGAAAATTTCTTTCGGAAAATTGTTTGCAATTCAGAAAATCAAAAATCGGAGCAAAAAATCGCAAAAATGGGATTAACTTACTGCCACATAAAAATGTAATTTTTTTACCAAATATCAAAGTTTATCCTAAATGCATTAAGCCCTTCCGGACAAACAGCTATTACTAGGAAGTTATTTGTTCATCATTGGCAGCATATGTTTATATTGATGTGATAATTTTGTAGCGTAAATATTTTTTTCCCAATAGTCTCTGCTATTTTTGTTATAATCTAGGTTAAACAAATGTCAAATCAAAATATATAACTTTAAATAAATTTTGTGGAAAAAATATTTTCCTCTCAATTGCCTCTGCTGAAATAATTTTATTTAACCAACTTCGATTAATTTCCTTATTGCAAACAAAAAATTAATGATAATAAAAAAATAAAACAAAAAGCGAAGGCACCTCTATTAACTAACTAAATTCCTCATACATTCGATCATTGTTTATGATATTTTAACTATATGTTTAGACATCTCAATGTTTATATAATTTTTAAGTTTTATTTACATTCTACAGAGTTAAAAATTATTTTACAAAAGGGTAAACATTTAAAGTCACGTGTTTTAAAGATTACTTTTAAACAGCGATCATTTCATTATATTTATTCAAAAATATTGAGGGGGGTTAATTTTTTATTTAAGGGCACTATACAACTAAGGCACACTTTTTATTTTTTTATTTCTTCTAATGTTTGTTTTGATTCGAAACAATAAAAAATATATTCATCTCAGTGTTTTGATCTGTTTATGTTTCGATAATATATATTTTTTAGTTTCCTCTGTATATATTTTAAGCTGTTTGAAAAGTGTGCAACACACGTAATGTCCGTGTGTTTATATTTTGTTATTGTGGGAAAAGTTTTTTCTTTTTTATTTTTAGTATTAATAAATTGAATGGACCCTTTTTTATGACGACTTTGTGAAAAATGAATGTACTTTTAATGGACGTTTGAGGAAATATTAAATATTTTATTGTTTAGTTGTTTTTTTTTTTAGGACGGGACGTTTTTTTTTAGGGTAGTAAGTGTCACATAAAAAGATTATGATTGCAATTTTATAAGAAATATTTTGCAGTGTGATATTTTATTCAATAAGGACGGTAATAGAAGTTTTATCACTTAACACTTTAATATTATTGCAGTAATTGTAATTGTTTCATGGAAACAAACTATTTATTATATTTAGTGCTATACACCAAGTGTAACTTGTCCTTGGACTGACCACTTACCTGGAGATGCTTAATCGCTTTTATTTCAACTTTCTTCAAAAGATTTTATAAATTTAGAAGGCATAGAAAAAGATATAAAACTATAACCATTGTCATTTTTACTTAAAACTGTACTTATTTTACCACATAATTTTTTCTTCACATTATCCTAGTCTGTATATTCAGAAATTAGCCTTTCTTACCTACTTATTTGGATAAAATTATTAATTTAAAAATAAATAAAATCTTTTAACTTTAAGTTTAACTGGATCCGATAACGGTACTGATGAAGCTGAAAGGCTTGTTAGAAATGAGACAAGGATATCGATGGATATCTGAAAATGTGACTTTTTGTGAAATATAAAAGATTCCGAAATATTTTTTGCTTTTTTAAAGTTTTAAGTTATATTAAGGCTAACAAAAAAACCAATAGCGCTGATTTAACGATTGGTGGGCTAGTTTCCTAAGTATTACTTGAAATCATTCCGAAATATTGACTTGCGTATATAAAGATGCTACTTTTCAACATTCATGGGTTAAAATTAAATCTTGTCTCCAATTTATATAATTTTTATAAAAATTAGATTATTAATTTAGTATACAATTTGATATGCAACTATTAATATATTGTTTACTATCTGAATATTCGGTCGTCGGTCGAAAAACCGTTTTCAGAGCCGTTTTCAAGTAATTTTTGCAAATCTATTCGTCCTTGTATTTAATAAATATTTTTTTGTAAGTAACTTGGACTTCTGCGCTTTTTCTTCACCCTTTGGAATACTGTTAAAACTACCCTCTAGTAGGGCACGAATCCTAGGTTTTAAATTATATGTGTCTTTTTTCCAACATGTATATTATTTTTCAATTTATTTAATGAAATTTAAGAGATTGCCAAGACTTTGTTCACATTCATATTCATAGTTTATATGAATATACACACACAGTCATCGACCCGAAAACTATAGAATTCTACTATTAAGCCTTAGGACGGGATGATGTGTCAAAATTTGCAAATCAAATTCATTACTACAATGCAGAGAAAAAAATTTTCTTAATATTAATAATATACACTGTATAGCTGAAAAGAATAATGTTATTTTATTTACGGTTTAATTTAAATTAATTAACTTTTTTTTTTAATTTTAGTACAATATTTGTACATTTTGAGAACACGTTTTCAATCTAAACAAATTTAAAATGAATACAAACACAAATGCCGGTTTTATTTGCACATAACAATTTCTATTTGTATGTTTCATGCATGGAATTGATGATTCTGATCAACTGATACATACACCAATACGTAGAGAACAAGCACAAAACAGCAATAATATAATATCTCGTCGAACCCTTAAATAAAATGAAAATTAAAAAATAGCTTTTATTGTAATAACTTAGGGCTATCACTTGATACGAACACGTGCAACAACTAATATTTAAATTGAATAAATTATTATTATCGTTTTATTTTATATAAATTCCCTTTTAATTAATCCTTTTTTTTTTGTTTGTTTGTTTGTGAACAAAGGAAGGATGTTACTTTATGTTATTGTATATAATAGAATTGTCTTGTGCATGTTATTGTCAAATTTTGGTTAATTAATGTGTAGTTAATTAGGTTTTATTATAGTGTTAGCTTATAAGCAGAGTAAATTCACCGAAAAATTGAAGATGATGCTGTTTCTGTTGTCAAGATGCCTTTCATATCCTGCTAATTAATCAATTTTACTCTAATATTTCAGTAGTATATAAAATATTTTTTATATATTGGATGTAAAATAAATACCGGAATGTCAGAATTATTCGAAAAATAAAGAGTTTGATAAACAAAATTTGCTTTAAAAGTTGAAGGGTTTGATAGTTAGTGATTACTTTTAAAATTCGTGTAACTTAAAGTTATTACAATTTTCAAAATTTCGAATGAAAAACCTTTTTCGAAACCGAAAAGAATGGAACGTGTGCAAAATTTCATGTTGCAAGATGTATGCTCTGGGTTAAAATTAAAAGGTCATTGGCCAGTTAAATTCGATCTTTGTGTACGTACATCGGGCCTTCATTATACGAAAAGTCAACTTTATATCAATACTCATTTCAAATAGAATTACGATTTCAGTCAAATTATTTAAAAATAGATTGTTCTTTGTAAGATACAGATAAAAGCTTCTTATGGCTACAAAGAGTTGACTTATTTCAGAATAATTTTCAAATTGTGAAATCCATTTTGGGGACCTTAATCCAATGGTTATTTTCTATGTTTGCATATTCCTAAATAGCACATCGCTAAATTTTCTATTTAAAAGACAGGTTCATTTGGTTGAATTGTGTAAATTGGAACCACACAACCATCATCGTAATGATGAACAAACATAAAATCATTACTAGTACCCCGGTGCGCTGTAGACTTCACTCAAAATTAAACCAAAAATAGCTTCTTTATCTTTTTATATTTCTCCAAAAAGGAAAGCGGTTAAGAAAAACCTATATTTTTCCTATCTGTCTTTATCGTTTCATTTCATATCAATTGTAAAAAACCCCGCCTTCATACCTTGCACAGAAAAAAAGTTAGTATTTTTAGAAATTATTTCCAATAAAAGGGGTGGGGGAGGGAGAATAAAATTAAAGTTATCCTATTACTTATTACTTCACATCGTATGCAAGAAAATCGAATCTATCTAACAATAGACTGATTAAAGTTTACTTATACCTCTCTATTTACGTTATTTCATTTAACATCAATTGAAATTACCGTATTTCGTAAGTAGGTCGGTATGGGAAAATGTATTTTTTGGGTATTTTCCTGACGATGAGAGTGATGTTTCACACTTTCTTTTTTCAAGACCTATATAGCAAATTTCCAAAATGTGATTAACATGCATATCAAATTTTATAACAATCGAACAATGTGTTCGAAAGTTATAGCAGAACAAATCTACATGAATCAACGAGTTATACCATTGACCGAACGTAGTTAGTAGTTCGGTGTAGCGTAAATTATTATAAACAAACAGACACTTGATGAAGAAAACATACATGCGACAATAGTAATATTAATTATAAATTAATGAAGTATTTTTTAATGATTGATAAATTAAAAAAAAGTTAAATTTTAATGATAATAATGCATGCAAATATAAATAAATTATAAAATCATTATTCATACTCATTTACATAATATGTGATATGATGGGATGAATGCAATATAGTACACTTGAAAAGTACCTACGTACGTATGGTGGTAACACCGTAAGTATATTATAACGAGTATATGAGAGAAAAATATAAGAGATATTATTGTTATGATTGAATGGTGAATTTTGTAACTGAATACTTTACACGTCATTAATAAAAATTATTCGACTCGTCAATTGCTACAGACTTTTTAATGACTAAGTTTTCATTCGGCGGTGTGAGGCTACTGAAAATACGCTACCGATGGTTGTTAATACTCACGCGGAATCCGTTAGTTAGGTGTATATTGATTTACATAGAATAATTATTAGATAAGCTAGATTTTATTCACTAAAATCACGAATATACTGTCTAGTTATCCAAAATTCGTTTATCTTATATATTTAAATGAGCAATTCTTGTATATATATAAATATATATATATATATATTTATATATATATAATTGGAATCTCGGAATCGGCTCCAGCGATTTTCATGAAATTAAGTATATAGGGGGTTTCGGGGGCGATAAATCGATCTAGCTAGGAATCATTTTTAGAAAATGTCAATAATGTTTCATGAGTTCATCATTTTCTAAAGTGTCATGACATTTAGAAAATGTCATGTTTATAATGAAATGATATATCTTCCGCCTCGACGTAATATAATTTCCAAAAAACACAATTTATAAAAAAAAAAAAAAATACCGAGCAAAGCTCGGTCATCCAGGTACTTAATATTAATCGTTGTATTATAATCGTTGAATATACACGTTATTGTTTTTTTTTGTATCTTAGGGCATAACGGTTTTATTATCGCATGCATCGTAAACAGAGTTTTGTGATAGTGCATTATATAATAGTAGTTGTTATATTGGAGAGAAAAGGGCCTTTTACGGGCAAGCAGATATTCCTATACATTTTTAACAAACCGGTTCAAAGGCCTAGCGAGTTAGGGCAAACATCTTTAACCGTTCAACTACTTGGAGATTGCGAGTTCCAATCTAGACAGCGGCAGCTGATCTATAAAAATAAAATATATAAAAATAAATATAATAAAAATTTTCGAGGCGACTGATTGATCACAAATGTCGTTGCTTGGATAAAAACAAAGCATCCGACTCCTTCCACATCATTAGTTTAAGGAATATATAATATGATCCGATGTAGTTTAAAATAGAGAAAGATTAACAATAATGAAATGGGTGACCTCTGTTGTAGACATTTATGTCAAAACATTGGAAGATAAACATCATTATTATTAATATTACTACTATTATGAAGAGATTAGGATTAAATGGCGAGAATCAAGTTTCAACCGAATCAAGTTCGATGTAGCTTTATTCGAATATTTTGGTTCGAACATATTCTTTCGCCTTGCGATGGTTGGGGTCTTCTTATATACAAATCGATGTATCCTCAACACCTGTCTTCTGTAATATATTAAAACGAGGAATATTATGTTTGTTGACGACACGCAGGCATCGCCAATTCTTATACAAAATAAACTTTGGAAATTCCTCTGTGCAAGTGATTACTTTTCATAACGTCTCTTTGTAAGCCCATAGTTACAACAAAACAAAAATCTATAAGAGCAGTTCTATATTTAAACTTTTCATCTGATATTCGTTCCATCCATTTCCATCCATTCGTTCAATTTTTATGGCCCTCTGTTACAAGTTGGCATGGTTAATCATGCTCATATTTGCAGGCTGCATCTGGATGTTTTATTACGATTTATGCCCAAATTTTTTTAAGAAAGTTTTTTAGAAATTAAGGCATCCAAATCGTGTTCAATTGCTTCGTCATGTGTATCATAGTTTTATTTTCTCTTTATATGTGACGATACATTAAATTCATTACGTTAAGGGCCTGATTTCATTTATGGTATATAATTTAACTGTATATCTGCTTTTAATTTTTTTTTTTTTTTATAACAATATCATAAAAGATAAAAATAATTGAGTAGAATTTTTCGCATATATGGAAAATTATATCTTATTAACACGCATAAAAATTACCATTTTACGGAAATAATAATGATCATTTTAAATATTAATATTGTATTTGTATGTATAATAACTATACAAAATAATCTGTTGTTGTTCTTAATAACATAACAAAACAAAAACAAAACTTAAACAGTCAGATGGGCGGTAAAGAAATAAATATCGAAATCAATATTGACATTGCTGTCACTAATCTACTATTTATCATTTTGATTAAAATAAGAAGATCAAGTATTAGGAAAAAGGTACAGTATTTCAGAGGTTGAATTATGAATAAAAATTATAATAATTTTGTTTCTGTAAATAGAGGTTGCCTCTTCCCAGGTTTTTAATAATTGGTGATTTTATTATTTTTTATATGCCCTTTCCAAATTTCTTTCACCACCACGGCTCTTTGTAACTTGCGCAGCCATAATAGAAAAATGGCGGCTGAAAACAGTTATCAGGTATGTATGTATTTTTTATTTTCTAAATCAAAAGGGTGTCATCGTTCGAATGCCAGAAACAATTATACTTCTACACCAACAAAACATTAGTCAACAGACTTCATTAGAAGTATTCAATTCACGTCAATCGTTTTATAGTCAAAGCTCAAAATTTAAAAATTGAGTTTTGTATAATGACGTTATAAGATCTTCTTTTAGGTAAGATAATATAACTACTGCCCAGCTTACTGTTGGAAATGCTTGAAGAACATTTCTATCTCACTCATACATTGTGTAAAGAATCTACTCTAATAAGGTGGTAAGCGTTATTCTAAACATTTTTTTCATACAGATATTTAAATATGTAATTTAATATACATATTTCCCTTAATTATTATAATTATGATGTCAAATCAAATGAAGTAACTGAAAATAAAAAATAAAAACAACGCTGAATGAATGGATTAATAATAAAAATATTAATTAAAAATAATATACAATCTCAATTATTTTTAATTATTTCTGTGTTAATTACTTTCATTTTTTTGTGTTCTTTTATTATTAATAATAGAATAACTAATAATTAATATATTAATGATTACTTACATGTTTAGGTACTAACTATTCGAATTAAATTACTTTAAGATTATGTTTTTATTATTAAATTATAAAATTAATTTTAAAATGCGTAGATGTTTATAAATAATAAAAATAATAAAAAAACATATTTGTTTATAATCTTACAGCGATTGCATCAAATAGATCTCAGTTTTTAATTAACAAAAGTATCAAAATCTAAAAGACAGACACAAAAGAACTGAAAAGGCGACACTGTAAATCGAAAAGTGTTATTCATTTTTTCAATGCACACAATATTAAACTGATGATAATGATCATTCACATTGGAAATTCCACTAAGATATTTTTCCAAATATTCTGATCTATAACTTGTATATACAAGGACAACGAGCAAAAAAGTGGTTTAAGTCATCCGTTTCTTAGATTTAAGATTGAGAAATTTTGATCACTGTTAAGTTCGATTAATTATGCGATTAAAACTAAACATTGTCAAAAATCAAAAAAATAATTATTTAATAAATCAACTTAACAGAAATCTAAAGTCAATAATATTAACAAAATAACATGTATCGACACTTAAGTAAGTCATCAATAAACAATAAATTTTACAGGTGTTGAAACAGCCCTTAGCTGTTTTTTGACCACCTAAGATTCGTAATCAGAGACCCCAAAACCCCGGAGGGACGAAATTTGTAATTAAAAAAAATTTTTTTAGCCCGGTCATATCTAGGGATGGTTTAATGGGGTTGCAACTAATCACAGTTGCACTTAAACAATGTATTTGTAATCAGTAGCCCCAAAAGCTTCGGAAAGATGTTGTCTGTGGTGAAAATTTGAATTTAAAATATTTTTTATTTCAGTTACTTCTAGGGAATTTTATTGAGTTGAAACCATCTTCAGTTGCTTTTGACCTCGGATTCGTGATCAGTGACTAGTAAAACCACCCAGAGAAGAAAATTATAACATATAAGACTCAAATACAACAAAAAACTTTACTTTTGATATTATATTGCTCAACTTAATAATAAAAACAAATAAATAATTAGTTTAATTAGTCAAATTTTAATTGACATTTGTAATTTAATTTATTATAAATGCCCATGAAAACATTTCTAAAATAGTTTTCTTCATCTCCTATCTACGGCCAATAATCAAAAATGTTTGGTTCCATTAGAGAAAAGCATACAAATGTGTTTAACATGACGCGTGTGGTTTATGTAATCAATAATTAAGGCTGGTAAAATTATTACGATATCTCAAAAGATAACATTTATTAAAATGCATAATAATTATTGCGTTAAACTATTCAAATCATTTATTAAAACCTTTAAAATAAAAAAACAATCAATTATTACACGTAATTAAAGATTTATTACATTTCATGTTGAAAGTAAAATATAAAAATTAAAAAAAAAATATCAGCAATCCTAAATAAATTGTGTAGGAGAAAGGTGCAACATTGCTATAGTGTTTAGGTGCCTAGTACCTATTTTATGTTACTTATTGTACGTTTAAACATTATTATAAAATGAAATATGAATAAATTTTAATGAATTGTATGAGTCAATTCATTATTTTATTATTATTGTTAAACACTTTTAAATTGTAATCATAAATAAAGTGAAACAATTTCATAACATAAACACGAATATTTAAATTATTTTATAAATAACTTTATGGTAATACTCTACTTTTAAATGCTGGAAAACTTCAGACGTTAGCTTTGTTTATCCGTGATGAACAAGAAGAATCTGAGTGTTACTCCATGGGCTCAGAACCAAAACTTACATTAAGAACCTTTGAAATTTTGAATGAGACCCCTATAATAAACATAATGCTGTGAACATTATAATTTTCTCAATTTTCGAGATCAATGAAAATGCATAATCTTGAACATGAAATTAGAGGCCATTTTAAAGAGCTTTGCGTAACAAAATGCTTTAGCATAAAATATATTTTCATAATATTTAGGTGTATTAATTTTGCGAGTAAAAAGTATTTTATTCATGGCGCGAATAAAGTATAATGCCATCTTATATTTTATTTATAAGCTCTGGTTCTCTAAAGTAGAGATATACATATAAAAAAAGAGATAGGTATATAAAAAACCTAGGTTATTTTAAACAATAAATAAATATTGATGCCAAATATTCATCACTATTTTTCTTACGGGACCAAAGTTTACCATTTTTTCCATTATAATAAGGCGTCTTTGAAACCAGGTTTTAAAAAATACAAAAAAACACGGAACAAAAGTGGCTGGAGAAGTGGCAATAAAACCTCATTTCATCCCGTATCATTCATCAGATTTTGCATTTATTATCTTCTGGTAGCAACACCTATATTATGGAAATTCGACAATTTGACTAATGTGCCTCATCTTTTTTTGAGTCCTTTTTCAAGGACGCTCCACTTATAATAGTTTTTTTTAAGAAAAAAATTGTTGGACATTTTATATTATGTGGTGTATTTTCAAATGACTTCATGCTAACGGGCTAATAGAAAGAAAATAATGATTTTAAAAATTCTTCCAAAAAATCGTCAGTAAAGAAAGCATACATTATAAAGTATATTAGTTTTCCCTAGGTTCAAGGTACCCTAAATTTAGAAGTACAAGTGGTTGCACTCGGTTAAGGTTATCCGTCTAGGGTATTATTCCGCGGAAACTCAAAGTGTAATTTCAACAAAAATCAATTTGAAGTATGGCATTATACTAGTGAAGTGCTTTATCGTTAATAGTGGTATGAAAACACATTCTACTTTCGTATTTCAGGAAAAGAGTTCTTGTAGATCGCCATGATCGATAAATCATAGAAAAAAATTGAATTTTGGTAAAATATTAACTCTCGAAGTAGAAGGGAACCTTAAACTAAAGCGATACGCAAAATACTTTGACAATTTGAGCTAGTTATACAAATCGTTTTCCTCAAAACAAAATTTGAAAAGAGCTCGAAACAAATACGAACAGAATTCAGGGATACAAAACTTATAAAACTCGTTAAAAAATAATTGAATTTTTATTATAAATCTAAAAAGACCATAATGTAGTATAAAACAACTTTTGCTTATACATATTGTGATAAACAAATTTTCACAGATTTCCCCCTTTGTTGTTGTCAATTTTCATTTCTTTGGCGAAGTATTTGTTATAGTTTTATGGATGAAAACGAACAAGCATCTTATAATTATCTGGAAACAATGGTTTTAAATCGGGGTACCTTAAAACGCTGAAATTATTTGAAAAACAATTAGATGAACATTCATATATTCGGGCGAAGCGTACAAAGGGAAATAAAGTAAAGAAAAGGAATGTTAATAAGCACTTAAAATAAAGTGTATTTTGGATAACAGCCGTGAGTAAAAATACAGCTTGCATTTAAATGATGACCATTTTTAGAATTTGGAGAATATGTATATGTACGTTACGTGAGTATTTCAGACAAATACATATTTTTCTCAAGTACTGTATGTTACTTCAACATTAAATCGCACTATTGTTAATAGTATCGATGATTGTCAATCATATATATACCTATTATCGTGATCTACTACAAGTTTAAATCGTTATCCCAATTATTTCTAACTGTCAATAAAAATAGCTTACATTAAAAGTAAAATAAATAAGTCTATGTGAAGAACGTTATTATGTATTTCTTGACAGATTATCTTAAATTTATTTGAAAAATCAACGGCCCAATTGCAAATGAGTAAACTAATGCGTGAAAAATATTCATCGTTACATGTTTGCTTCCACCATAATGTAAAACTTCCAATTTTATTTAGTGTTTCCATGGAGTTAAAAACTTCAAACTAAAAATAAATCTTTTTTTATTAAGCTTTCAACTTACAAAAAGTAAATTAATCAGCTACAAAACGCTTTCTAAAGTCCATAGTTATAACACATTTTTACAAAAAAAATTTAACTTTAAAAATAGGTTATACATTAGTTCTTAGGTTTATACTTAGGTGATACATTGAGTTCACAATCTTCCAGAAAGTTCAATATGTGTTTCGATGCTTTGGTAATAGGATAGACTAAAAATCAATCTACAAATATTTAACTTGTTATTAAAGATGTGAAACCAGCAAAGATATTTTAGTATTTTTGGATCAAAAAATGAAAAAAACCAATTTTTAACAACTTTGAAATTATTGTGTTTTTATATTCCACCTTTTGAGGTGTTGTTCACCTCAAAAACTTCAACGTTCAGAGTTTTAGTCAACAGACATCCATATCATGGGGTATTAAGCAAAATACTTCATGCTTAGGATTTATATGTATATTGTTTGTAGAAAAAACTGGTAATCATCAATTTAACCCAAAGTACTTAATTAAATATTGACTTTGCACCATACTTCAACAAACAAACAAAAATGTCTGGTCTGTTTCTTAAAGTCTACAAAACTAATTTGTGTAGAATTTGGCAAAAACTGTAAATACATAAATTATTATTTTAAAATTTATTTTTATTTTTTAATGGTAACACTTTATAGCCTTCAATTTTTTACTATTATCTTTAAAGAGGATCTTCACGATGTCGTAAAAATTTGTTGAATTTCACATGATCTAATCAAACACATGAAATACAAACAAAAAAATGACTTTGCGATACCATGATCATGATTTTCATCATAATCATGGAATGTTTTTTCAAACCACTTCTTCAATCAAATGTCTATTAATTTATTATTATTATTATTATATATATTATGATGTGTACTTTTGCTATTGTTTGAAATACCTAATTATCTTTTAATTTTATTAAATCATGCAATAAAAAAAATATTATAAAATAATTTACATAATTTAATTTATATTTTTATTTTTAATAAACAATAAAAAAAAGTAAGTAAGTATTTATTATTTATGAGAACTAACTACTTTACTACTTACATTTAACTAAGTAACAACTAAATAACTAAGTATATATAACTGACTTTATTTTTTTTAATGTTAACTGCTCGAAAACTTGTTGAACGAGAGAAGATGCCAGCTAACAAGTGAATTGTTTAGATTCTCGATATATAATTTATGATCATGTTTGAACTATTTTTTATCATTAGCACTCGTTGAATACTCTAACTATCCAGTCTTTACAATTATAAATACACAAATATAATAGTATATAATTATATACTTTTATTAGATAAATTTCAGGTAAATTTGTAGTGAGTACAAACATTTTATGAAAAAATGTTTCTAACAAAAGTTGCTTGATTAAAATAAATGTACTTTTTTGTATTTGAATTTTTCTTCAAATGTTGGGGTTTCATATTTGGGCCATGGCTCCATTTTACCCAATTGATCGATTTTGCTCATTCACGAACTGGATCTTACTTTTTAGGACTTGAATACACAACATATATTTCAACTGGCTATCTCTTTTCGTTTTTGAGTTATCTTCATGACAAACGGACAGGCGGGAAAATGGAGTTATTAGGAAATTTTTTGTAAACCTGTATAAAAGTTTTATTTGTGGTTTCAATATTTTCTAGCGTTTCAAATCTAAAACTTATGTGCTCTGACATATTATAGATATTCGTGTCGAGTATGAAAATCATGGTTATATTTTTGAAACTCGAAGTAAACAGCGCGATTGTATTGAATATATTGGTCATATTTCACATCTCACTGCTGAACTAAAATCGGTTAATGTGTTTGTATCAATGTAATTTTATTTCGTTGAAATGTTTCGGCTGATGGATGAAAACTAAAAATCTATCGCTAGATACGCGTTAATTGTCGGAGGGATATAGACTGTAGCACCTATTAAAGATTAAATACATGCAAGTCAATGAGAAAATAACTGTCGAAGACATCGGCATTGATGTTAATCGTGACAATTATTTTTATTATGCTTTCCTCAGATCGGTCTACATTATGTATCGGTCTACATTATGTAGTGGTAAATTTTACTTTACCACTATTTACAGTAAAGGGATGTTTTTATCCCTCTAAATGAAAATGAAATCATGAAAAAAGTATATGAAAATATCAGAATGAATGAAAGTTAACATAAAAAATATACAGAGATATGAAAAATATACAAAATAATTTCGGTATATACAATTTTAGAGAGATATAAGTCACTAGTACTGAACACCAAAAAAAGATATAATACAACAATTATTTATACTTTTATAGAAAACATTAAAAGTTCTCCGGTAGTTCGATAAAGATTTTTGATGATTTTCAAGCCATAATGGTTTTATTTAATTGATTTGATAGAATTGTACATCGGATACTCAATAAAATAATTTGAATGAAATGTAGTGCTAACTAACTAACTAAGTATATAATAGCATATAAAAACAAACTTATTAATTAGCAAAATCTTGGTTGCGTTTTTAATTATTCTACTTAATATTTTAATTAATTATCTGTTGTAAAATCATTATTAATTAATGATTTTTTTAACACAATAACAAAAATTAAATTTTTTATCTTCTATATGATTTGCATTTTTTCGTCATGGTTTTGTTCCTCAAAATATTTTTGTGCTAAAAATATTTTATCAGCTTTAAGAATTTATGTTTTTTTTTATGTAAAATAATAATGCAAATCGAAAATGAAATAATGAATGTGGACGTAATTCTGCGGATCCATACCTTACATTGAGAACGAAAGTTACTTTACAAATTTGCACCCATATAATTGGAAAATAATGGTTCAATTTTCGAAATGAGACAATAAAGTGCTAAACTCCAATTTTGGAGCCGAAGTTATTACCGTATAATACGTTATTGATTTTTGTACGAGGTCTGTCCATAGAATAGAATTACTCCCGCAAAAATTACACATTACTAAGCAGAATTCCAACAAAATCTTTATATAAATTATTCGACACTTTATTTCTTACATATTGCCTCTTCCCGCAATTTAGTTCGAAAAAATGCGGGTGTATTCTTTTATATTAAGTATTTTGTTTAGACCTCTATGCTAGGTATGAAACGATACCAATCAAACAAGTATCTATACGTCAAGTGGTTAAAGTATATCAAAACCAACGTTTCGGGTAGTTTTTTAACTCGATAAATAATTTCTTAGTTAATGATTCGTTCAAAAATATACAGATATTTGGGTGCTTCCGATTTCTCTGTAATGCAGCGTGATTGCATTGATTCTAGTTAGAATTTTTGCACCCCACGTATATCGTTGTTAATTCCAACGCTCAAAAAATTCGCAAGGTACAAGGAGAACTGTGTACCACCTTTCTCTAAAACGAAAACGTAAAATATTTTGATATGACTATTCTAATCATGAGAAATTTTTGTATATTTACATTCAACTCCAATAATTAACTGTTACATTATTTTGTGTTAAATTGTCTATTATTGGAATTAAATATTTTCACGTACTAAGATGCAAGTTGTTTCCAATAAATTTTCCACACATGTTGGTAATATATTTCCCAATTTATAAAAAAAGTTTATTGTATAAAACAAATTCCATTAAAACATAAAAAAATTGATTAGCTAAACAATGTACGATAAAATTGATGACATAACTAACCTTAATAACTAAGGACATTTTACAACACTAACACGACAAATTTGTACCTATCAGTTGTTAAAATATGTTGTAGAAAATGATGTTCAAATGATCTTAGAAGTACGTCTCATATCACACAAAATACTAAAATACAACCTAAAACTGTATAAATAAATATTACCCTTGTGAATATTCCACTAACATACTATCCATCCAAAATACTAGCAAGCAGTACAGTAAACGGGGTGAACAGTCATCATTTTCATCTTTAACAGGAACTCTGAATGTCTATAACACAGGGTGTTAAATTCCCTAAGAAATACAAAGAAATACTTACTACAAGAGATAAGTATGTACCGTATACATCTTATCTGATGACCAGTAATGCATGTCATTGTTGTAGGCGTTATTTTTGACCTCCCAAATGGTCGCTAAAGGGACCAAATAATGATAACATTTATTTAAACCTTTTGAGGGTTCTACTAACAATATAATTTTATTGTATGTGCGTATGTTTAGGTTATCTCATTTTTAGTATTATTTCAATTGAGTGACAAAAATTTTAGGGATCATATAATTATTGATAATAAATATTGAAAATATTGATAAATCTCATGTCAACTTATCTCTTAATTGAAACAATCAATTTTTATATCGTTATTGGTACTGTGAGTTGTAGGTGGGAGCAACGTACAGAGTGATTATGAAAAGTCTTTGAAAATACCATCGATGTTTCAAAACAATTATGTTCGACAATATAGTTTCGTAATGAAGTCGAGCGTTACTTGATTTTATACAAAATTTATAAAACATTTACCAAACACTACGCCTTGCTCGCCTCGCATATTGGAAAAATGCAGAGCACAAATCCGATTGAGAATATTTGGTGATTTCACACAATAGTTAAGTTAAAACGTTGTGCTTCCTAAAATGTTAATAAATGTTTGTAATATCAATAGCTAAATTTATTTCAAGAGGAAATGCGTTCATATTGAAAAGTTGGTTAATATTACGCACTAATTAATTTTATCCTCAGATGTTTTTGTTATTGGGAAATTGGTTTATCTTCTGGTGATTTCCCTTCTATATTTTTATACATGTGGTTAAAGGAGCGGAATAAAGAACGATTTTGAAGAGGCTCTGCAAAAAATCAATTGCTAAATTATTATGTTTTTATAATCTTAAACCAAAAGCACAATTCAAAGTTTTTTAAAACACATAATAAAACAAATTAACGAAAGAAGAAACATTTTGAAAATTCCGTAATAGTAAAATGTCATTCGAATGCAGTGACTGACACATTTGATATTAAACCTAGATATTAAACAGCTTTCAACATTGGCTTTATTATCTTAAAATATTATTTGTATGTTTTTTTAGATATAATAGCCTGGAATAATGTATGGCATTTTCTTAATGAATGTTCAAAATCAATTATAACGGAATTCTATTTTTTTCACATAAATTTAAGTTATTTTAAACGTTTATTTACTCGGTTCTCTTGAATCAATGATGGATGTTTAAAGACTCACTCGCGAAATTTTTTATTTTCGGATAATTATTATTATTATTTTTTTTTCGTTTTGTTGATACATTCGTTTGCATGTAAGGTTCAAATACGGGATTTAATAATATTTTTTTGCTGAATAAAATTCGCCTTTAATGAATGCATGCCAATAATGAAAAATATTATAAAAATTCTCTTTCATGAATGAATCAGATAACAGCTTTATATATAATTTTATATTTAAAATAGATATAATTATTATTCGCAGAAAATGCTCTCTCAATAATAATTAAAAAAATTTTCTAACCATTTTTTATTACATAAATATAATTTTTAATTATATAGAAAAGTTTATTCTTGTGTATAGTAAATTAAAATACAAATACAAAAACTAGATACAAAGTGTTCTAATAGTTAAGGCTCCATTATTCAGAAAATATACTTTTAACAATAATATAATTTATCATTTCTTGTATATGCATTGATTGAATGTTTTATTTCATCACAAATGGAATACATTTATATAATATCCATCCAATGCTAGATATTTGAATACCTACAAAGTAAATTTTGCTAGTTAGAGATTTTCTCTACAAAATTGATGTTTTTTGCTCCTCACATCTGTGAAAAAGATTAAGATCATTTGTAAAACATCGACAAGAAGAACATTCTCTTACCAAACTCTAGCATTGGCGTTTGGCAGTTTTATAAGAACCATATTTCCGCTCATAGAGAGATCGTAACTCGTCGAAAATACCATTTGGTCCTGAAATGTCCTTGAAACACCATGGTGACTTTTTTGATATAGATCTAAAACGAAGATTTATTTAGGTATTATTGACTGCAATGGCATAAAATTTTTATGAACATAGATGCAGAATTATTTGAAAACCTATGTAAGGGTATTGAAAATGAAATATTAAAAAATAAAAAAGTAAAAGCTTGATGTAATGGGTGACAACGTAAGTGCCCTGAAGTTGGAAATTTTGGACTAACTATAATACCGTGTGCATTTGAAAATTTCTAAACTGAGCAAAGACTTCATTAAAAATTGTAGAATTAATTTACAGGGGTTGCTTTGTACAAAAATTTCGAATTAATATCAGATGATCTTCAACACAGCTGCTCATTTAATACATCAAACCAAAATTTCACCTTACATCAAGAAAATACTCATTGTCTATTGGGTGGTAGACATTTACAGCCTTAAGGTACATACGTGAAATATTTATACACTTATTCTACGCATATTGTATTTAATAATTATTATTAGATTCGGTTAAAAAAGTAATAAAATTAATCATACCACCATAAAACAATAATTAACACTAATAAATAATTACCGTAACAATAAAAAAAAAAAAACAAAGTTATAATAAGTGTAGAGTAAGTATAGTAGACAACAAACTTCAGCTCTAAATGCCATGGTATAATTATTTTGTAAATAAAAATAAAAACAAAGTTATAACATGTTACATATTATATGGATTTACAATTACCCGCATTTAAAATTGAACTGAACATTGAGTGCGCACTATATGTAAATGCTGTTGTAATTGAAATAATTTTTTTTGAAGATCAAGAAATTTAACTATTTGTGATTAATCATCATACAGGTTGATACATTAATTAGTTTGATGTTGTATTTATTGATTACATTAAATGACGTTATTACTACCATTACATATTTACTGAATAGATTCCAAAATAACTTAATGATGTTGGAAAAGGGGTTGCGTTTCGCTGTATTTTTGATAATTATCATTATTGAGGTGTTTTCACTTATACAACTCCTTTTCTGTATTTAGAGGTGAAAAAATGGATAATGTGATATCCAACGAAGATCCTTGGAACAGGAAGTGCATTTCGGTATAACAATAAAGTGAACAAGTCGAAATGAGTCGACTACACATTAGGAAAAGATATAACGTTTCGACTAAGTCTAAGTCTAAAATTTCGAATCATCAAGGGTTACAAATCGAAAAGGGTTATAAGAGTCGGTTCAATTTTCCGATATTTTGATTTAACTGAAATTTTATTATACATCAGCCAAATGACAGCACAATATTATATAAAAACTTTATGGTTGTTGTTTTTTTAATTTTATAACTTTTAAAAAATGTTTACTTTTAGTTGCTCAGGATGGCAACTTTTACTATCTTTGTAGGTAAAACACTGATTATATGCCAAAATTGTACCTGCTATTAAAACTAACGAATGATGGTAGGTCCTACGAACGATGATAATTACAAAAATAATAAGTATTTACTTATTAACATGTTGGTCTGATGTCCACTGTATTACTACCATGCAATTATAAAATTTTCAAGTAAGGACTTTCTTTCACCATGTACGCTAATAATATTTTTGGATACAAACTTATTTAATTTTATATTAAATTTTGAAGTAAAAAATTTGCAAGCTATATGTTTTTCTAGGTTATAAAACAATTATAGCAAATATTTTAAAAATAACTTTTTAATTAAAAGATTAGTTTAAAATTTGTAATAGCAGTAGTATAAGCAATGGCGATAAGGCGGTTAATTAAGGATTTTGGTACGAAATACTTTTTATTTCTAGAGGCGGTGTTTCAAAATCTTCCAATTTATTTATGTAAAATGGAAGTAGTTATTGTAACAAAAACAGAATAAAAGATCACCCGTATGTGTTATGGGCATCATCAACAAATAAAAATATACACCTGTTTTAAAAGTAACACGTAATTTTGTGCCTTTGGAACTTTTAAATAAATATATATTTTTACAGTGAATAAATATTATTTTAATTTGACACAACAAAAATATGATTTAATTATATTGACATTTTAATGATTTACATTAGTGGCAATAATTTTAGAAATAACGGTTGCAAATGCATTCTATTTTCCCAAAAATTATATACGGGATGCATTTTGATATTCGTGGTGGTTCAGAAATGAAACTGAATATATGGCAATTTATTTGTCCCGTAGTCCAGAAGAATATATCATTTTTAAATACTTCTAAAAATTTTTTTCTAGGATAATTATGATTGATATAACAATTTATTCTCTTACAAAAATTCCTTAAAGTGGCCCGTTTTATGTTTCGGAGCCCGTTTTCTATTTAAAATTATCGATTCTCCACACCTGCTTGAAATTGAGATGTATTTTTTATTGATTTATTTTTGAAAGATCGTTGAAAAATATAAAAACCGACAGGTTGTCCTTTGCTGACAATTTGCTACGTTTCATTCATGGTCGAGCAACGGGCATCTGGTTTTATGACGTAGCGAACAAAATAATTTCTAAATTTATTATTGAATGATATTTCTACCATACTAATTGTCTGTCAATTTAAAGCCAGTGAGAGCTATCGATAATTTTATAGGCTTCGGAAACTTGCAACTTTATTTGATTTTGAGATAAATACCTTAAAAAAATTCTAGTATCGCAAATAAATTTTAATATAATGCATTAAATAATATGCATTCACATTACTTCGAGTATCATCAAGTTTGAAGGAATCATTAATATTTTTATTTTTCAAAAATTTTGAACTAAAAACATTTGCATGCAAAGATAATAGATTAAATACGACAAAATCCATTTGAGTTTTTAGTAATTCAAAACGGCATCAAATTTTGAACATAAAATTTAATTTTAATTGCATTTTATTAAAACTGTGTTCATTGCAGCTTCATTATCTCATTAATATAACTATTTATATTTATTTCCTAGGATCAAAAACAAAACAAATTCAGCACTCATTGAGCTTTATCCGACATGGAAAGGTGGGTAAATTTCGATGAATTCCAAACTGTCCATCTTTCGTATAAATGTCTAAGGTGTATTACTAAATGAATGTGAAACCTGGAAAGTCATCTCAGGGCTCACTCATTAGCTAAATATATACGTAAACAGATACTTACAGAGAATTAAGCACATCTTTTGACCAAAGGTGATTTCCAATGAAGATCTTTAGAAACAAACACAGAAAGTGATCATCGGTATAGAAATTAAGCGAATGAAAATGGATCGACTACATATTAGGAAAAGATAGAAAATCGCTAAAAATTTCAGACTCATAAGGGATTACAAAAACCTGAGAGCACAGTGTGATGGATGATGCAAAACAAGAATATGCATTTTTCCCGCTGGAGATTCTGAGCTACATTATTCTGTTATATCAAATTTAAGTTTGAATTTGGGTGCATTGGAATATAAACATCCCAAAAAATATCCTCACAAACATTAAAGTTTGTATTAAATCCTAAACGCAATCAAAAAAAGTTTACTATCAATACAATAAGAATATTAGACATATGCTTTAGCGCACTAATCGTTAATTTACACAAAATAAATGAAAACGCGAGAAATATTTACTATGTTACTACTATTTTATTACGCTCATAAATAAAATAAATTCATGAGGTATTGCAAATAACGAACCTCTTTTGTTTTGCTCTTTAAAAAATATGGTTACAATTGCTATTTTTTTCATTTTTTTAGACCAAGTCAACTAGACATTTAGTATATCATGAACTTATTCTTTGGTTCTGTTTTTTCTAGATAGGGTTTGTGAAGTTATTTAATAAAGAATGTAATTTATCAAAAGAGATCATTCTTGATTCGTTGTTCGGTCAAGTAAATTTAACTTTATTGAAATTATTTGTTATATGTAATATTGTAAGTCCGTATGTCTGTTTATCTGTATGTCTGTCCATGACGCGATCCTTTCTTACAATGAAGAAGTGGTAGACATTCTGTCGTGCTATATATTACATATAGACGAGTATTTTATGTAAACCCTATTATAAGCCGTCTGATTCCTTTTTAAAATATTCAAGGAATTTGTGATTTTCTTGTATGTACGAAAATAAATCACAATAGTTTTACTTACAATAATATTGTTTATAGGTTTTTTTCTTTGGTAGGTACACTTTGTTGCAAAATGAATTTCCCACATAAAGCTAAAAGGCAATGAACTTTAAGATTTGGAAAACCTAAATAATTATTAATTAAAAATAAATTTAAAAACTAGGTTTTATACATTTGAATTGTACTAAAATAAAAATAATAACGAGCAACTATAAGCTTATAACACCCTTCATTTAAATAAAATTGAAATAGTCTATAATAACGCTTTTCTTATGCTTAATTAATAATTTTCAGCTAGGTCAAAATTTAATCGAAATATCGCAATTAAAGATCGAAGAAAAGGAAGTGGAATTAAAAATAATAATTTCCTCCGATTCCCCCGTTAATTTTTATATCGGTTTGGAAAAAAACGTACTTTTCTAGTTTACATGAAAAACAGTTGTTATTTTTAGAGATTTTCCCGAAATGAAGGAGATGAAAAAAATAATATTTTTGACTCTGATTTTCCCTCACTATTCAACATCCAAGAACATACATTCCTAACTAACATTTAAAAAAACTTCGTATTTTTGGGGATTTAGATAAAACGAATAAAACAAATTGCTATAAAACAAATTGCTTGCGATGGAATCGATAGAAATGCAGATTGTTGTTATTACAGTACAAAACTCTTTCATGAAAATATATTTATATTTGTGTGCTACCTGTTTTAAAAAATTTTTTAATATCAATGTAAGAATGGATACCGTGATTATTTGTGGCAAATAAGTCAACACTGGGTTATAAATGGGATCACAAGTTTTAAACCACGCTTGAGTTATGTATTAGATTATGTTGCTTAAAATCAGTCGCGTCAAGCGTTGGATAAATTTATGAACCAATATGAAACCCAATGCTGAAGTATTGGACACAAATAATCTCTGTACCCCTTCTTCAATTGAATATCTAAAAATTTTGTATTATATAATATATTGAAATATAAATAGATTTACTTTGGTATTTTTTAAATGATGTACAAGAATTCTTACAAGAAACGAATTGTTTTTCTAAATAAAAAAATTCATTGATTATATTTATTGAAGGGACGAAATTGAAAGTCCATAAAAATTATTCAACAACGTAATTTATTAGTCATTTGTTCTAGTTCTTTTTTTTTTTTTTTGTAGAGGATGTCATTTGTTTCCCCCAGCTTAGTATCCATTATATGTTTTTTTTTTGCATTTAACAAATAGTTGTGTCCAATTTATCTGACATAAATCTGATTACCACCACATTGGTTTCTCGCCAAATATTCCCACTTTCTATCTGAAATGAAAACTCCTCAGTCTCATACCCAACGGTCAGTACTTCTCATAGCAATAGAATACACACAAAAAAGTTTGTGTACACTCGTTTAATAATACACTTTAACTTTGGTCTATTTGTTATATTCACTTAAAATTTGGTTTTAGATTAAACATGAGTTTATTTCTCTATCTGGTGTAGAATTCATATGGAAAAAAACGGAAAAAGGCCAGTACCAATACATTGTTATACCATGGTACATTAAGATAATATGCGGTCAGAATTTAGCCCTGCAATTTGGTTTTTCCCCAATTAAATATTAAGTATCTATTTGTTTTTAGAGACACTTGGAATATAATTCAAATCGTACCGGGAATCGAACTCGGGATCCTTATCGCGAAATCTTACCGTGTTAATACTCCACTTCCCCATCCTGTAATTGACTGATACTTAAATTTTTCTTTATATGCCTTATTCATGACTACACTTCAAACATATGCAAAGTTTAATAACTGCAATCAGCCTAACCTTTAGGGTCAGTGATCTTTGTGCGCTACAGATGTGTAAATAACGACCGAGATTTTGAGGTGCTCTGAAACAATTGTTTGTAAAATATAATCGTCGAAATTTCAAAATTGTAACAAAATACTCCTTTTGTACCACTTTTGTGACTGTAAATATAACAACCTAGTGGATTCTAAGGTTTTATTGTCACATCCTAATTTTAACATGGTAAAAATCAGCCATTGGGATTTTTTGCTGAAATAATCCAATAGTAATCAGAAAAATATACAATATTTATTCTTCAAATTTTATTGAGAGTCAATTTTTTTACTTAAGATTGTTCACTTCAGTTAGCTTGCGAGGAGAGGGTATTAGTCTGTAATCACACATTAATAATCATAATAATTATTAGTATATCATTTTTAAATATTCATCGTAATGTTGCTAGATGTTTAAATTGAACTCAATTTATGGATTTTGGGTCATACAAATAGTTAGTGGATCGCATTAAATCTTGATATTATTTCATCATAAAATGTCACATTCTATTCAGAATTTTAGTAATAATCCAACTGATATTTCTATGTCTAGTAAGTATTTCATATTCGTGTTTACAATTTTTAAAATCCAAATTCAACGGAATACTTGAATGTTACGTCAAATGTGACAATTGAATGAATTTATATTTTTGAATTGTTTTTAAACAGTTGCCACATTATATTGATTTCGTGATTTTCATTTTTATTTAGATTCCAAATGTCCTAAACAAGAAGTACCTTATTGGAATGTTTAAAAAAAAAAAGAAAGTAAAAGAAGATATAAAGAAATTTTTTTCCTTTAAATTTTGATAACTTAAACTATTTATCCATGTATACCGCTTCACTCAGACGCATGTAAACGAGCTATTCACTATAAATAAAATCCCTTTTCCTCATTTGTTTTCAATAATGATGAATGTAAACATAGTAAGTGGACACAATTTGGTCAAATAAATAACATATATAATATATGTGTATGGGAAGTATTCTCTGGGTTCCACCCGTGTTATTTAAGAAGAAAAGAAAACCAGCAAA
Organism: Chrysopa pallens; assembly: GCA_020423425.1. Taxonomy (NCBI): domain Eukaryota; kingdom Metazoa; phylum Arthropoda; class Insecta; order Neuroptera; family Chrysopidae; genus Chrysopa; species Chrysopa pallens. The sequence goes on along the minus strand of CM035591.1, from coordinate 99,692,002 downwards.
TGTGTCAATATGTCAGAGACTTATTCCGGGGGAATTGTCCAGCATTTTTTTATTACCCTTTTTTGTCTGTACTAAACAAATGTGTTTGTAAGAAGATTTACTTAATCGTATATATTTACTACGAAAATTTCAGTTCTTTTGTATAAAAGGTCACTTCTTGTAATTTTTTTTTCTTCTTGGCAAATTGATTATGTATTAGAAAGACATATTGGATTTAAATTGACCACCAGGGTGTGGTTGAGTTTGTTTTTGTTCTTTACCAGATACTTACTTTTTTTTTTTGAAACTTTTAAATAAGATTTTGATATGGTTTTATTTTTTTTATAATTGCAAAAGTAGGCTTCAATGTGTTTAGTAAATTTTTATCGATGACCATAGTTTTGAAGAAAAATCTAGAGCTTATTTCTTCAAAATCTTTAATACAATTATAATTTAATGAATTTTGGAAGCTCGTGTGGTTTGATTGTACTGCATTTGGTTTGAAACTCTTTCAATTTTGCCAAAATATTACGATATTTTATGATAAATTCTTTTAGTATGCTTATAAAAAAAGATCATTTACACAAGACAAAAATGTTAAGAGTTGCATAACGGGATACCTCCGTCGTCCAATGGCTATAAAAAACGCATTGAAATGCAATCACAATGAAAACTGCCTTATTCAATTTACTAGACCACTAATCTTTATTCCCGCATTTTTTGGTATAAAACGAGGCGTTTCCAATAATTTTCAGAAAAATAATTCAATTTCATCATTTAAAAGTCTTAAAATTATGGTTAAATTTTAATTTATCAGTAAAACTGAAATAATAGGTAAAACATTTTCTGATTCCAGTCTAATTTTATGGGAGAGAATACTAGAAAATTGAGACTATTATAACGCCAAATAGACCTAAAACTTACAGATTTAATGCATTGAATTGTGTAATATGCTAAGATTCGTTTTTATTTTATTTCATTGATTTACGATATTTTTAACATTATTTTCTTTAACTTAATCACTATAAATGACTGAAGAAAGTGGAAGTGAGGTCTTTGGTTAAACAACGATTTTGCATTTCGTAACTATCTATCTATGTATGTTCCGCTTAAACTTTCGAACGACATGTTCGATTTGGACGAAATTTGATATACATTGATTCTACTCAAAAAATTCACTGTATAGTTTTGGGAATATTTTTATTTTTCCGTTCGAGAATAATTCTTTATTTATTTTTTTGAATAATAAAAAAATAATAAAAACCGGTTTCGAACACAGAACTCTATGTTCCAAAAGTAGGTTAACTTTCACCAGACTACTGTACTATGAATTTTCTACCATTTTCTTCTTAACTTACTGAATATAATATTTAATTTGTTGACTTTAATAATTTTATTTATGTAAGATTATTTTTTGGATTGTGTCAGATTTGTTCAGATTCTGAATATTGTACGCATTATTTATATAATTTTTATAATATTAAAATCTGAGTGAAGTCTACAGTTCACTGAACTACTAATATATTTCAGAAATATATTTCAAAAAATTCCGTGAAATATTATCAATTTTATGAAGAATATGTCCAAAATTCCTGAAGGTATATTGCCCGTGTAAGTATAGTTTCAGTACGACTGGTTATTATAACAAATAATAATTTTGTGATGGTATTTTTATCTGATAATATTATTTCATGAACGATATCTTGTTGATACATCTATTTCTCACCATGGTTTTAAAAGTATAAGCGAGTGTACCTTAAGACGGTGTATTATTACTATTTCATATACATATAACTAAATATACAGTACAATTTTATATTATGTGTGTAAGTCCTGGGGTTCGAACACCTGCCTACCTTGTTGATATCGAGCATACCTATATATTTTAAGACAAATACACATAAAATAAACAAGCCATATGTAATTTTTTTACTTTAATTATTTTTAATTTTAGATTGATTAATTACCATGTGAGTGAGTATGTACTATGAATTTGTATATACTAAGTTGCTAGTACTTAAAGTAGTTGTTGATAAACATCATCGTGGATCATCAATAAACGAACGCAACGGTTGTGTGTGACGAGACAACAACGGTTATTATGATTTTGTTTTGTTCTTTTTGTTTTCAGTGTCATCTGTCGTTCTTTTGTATAGTGCTGTGACGTAAACAAAGTCAGATTATACGATATGATATGATTAAGTTATATTTTTCGTTTAATAGAATGGCTTTTTTGTACAAATTGTGTCGGTTAGTAAGTTGTTGTCCAGGTTAATTAATTTTTGGCAATAAAATGATTCACACATTTTTGCTCTCACCTGTTGCGTCTTAATTTTAAGACATATAATCGAATGGTTATGAACTCATTTAATTTGGATCGGTATACAAAACATATATATTTTTAATCATGTGAGGTAAGAGTGCACATTTTTTATTTAAATTTCTATTAAATTGTTATAAATACTTTTTTTTAGGTTTCATAAATTGTATAAAGGGAAGATGCAATAAACAAATTTTCTATCTTACCTATAAAAAGTGAAACTATGCTCAATAAAAAGAAGAGTCAAAAATTAAATTAAAATTGATTCAAAAACGAGTAATTTATATGCTTTAAAAGATTCTTTTTCCATTGCTTTCTTGCAAATGCAGTTGCTTTCTTGCAAATTCAGGGTGATTCAACGATTAGCGGTTATTTTCTAAAGCAAATTCGCACAACAAAATTTTTGAATACTAATGTAATTTATATAAAATTGTAATTCACAATCAACTCATATCTGCATACTAACATTATTTACCTTAAATTTTTAAGGAAATTGTATATAAGTATATATATGTGTGAAGGACATCGATAGGATCTCTTATCGTAGAATTACTCTCATGTATAATTGCTATGTAGATGAACATGAATGGCGTGATTTATGCACATCTCCTTCTTTGTTTAATTAAGAATTTCAAACACCAATATTTTGGCTATTTTTTAAGATTTTAAAAAAATAACTTCAAATTTATGTTCGTGAAGTAAAGTCTGTTCAATTGAAGTGATGAAACAATTATGAAAAAAATAATTATTTTAAAATATAAATAAAAACCGGTCAATCCGGGAATGTAACCGCAGTTGTAACAACTGCAAATATTATACAAAATATATTTTTATAATTATTTATCACTTTGTGATACTAACTAAGCATCTGTTTCTCCAAATATCTAAAATTGTGATTTGATACCTCAAATTCTTGCATAAACAAGAGGAATGGTAACAGAGGAAGGCAAAAGTAATAAAGTAGTTTTCAACATACATACGATATAAATTTTGTGTTCATGAGACGGAACTCTTGATTTAAAAGATTTGTAAATACTCAAGGAAAATCATAAATAGAAAATCATTTTTCTTGTTTATGTGTTCAAATATTAATAAATACGGTAGGTCATTATAAAAGCAAAAATCAGAAATAAAAGTGTTGTAACAAATAAAACCTATCATTATACTTAACACATAATAGTTTTTTCTTAAGATAGACTTCAAGTAATCTGTAGAATTTTCTTGAAAGTTTTGACAGTTAACTATGTATATTTCGAAAGTTATACAGAAGTATTATACAATCTTTATACATATGCTAAGAGCCTTATAATGCCTTGAAAGTGTCTTTTAAGCATTCACTGTTATACGGCCTTAGTAAACCTACATCAAGTTATTTTAAATAACAAAGTTAAATAAAATTCAATTGAAATAATTAAAACAAATAAATAATTAAAAACAAATCAAACTCCACTAATTCCTTTTTAAATATTATGGAAAATAATGCACGAAAACAAACATCAATCGAGATTCGGAAAAATTCAAAAAATTTACATAGTTAAAGTTTCGTAATGTAAGTACGTACGCATCGAATGATAAATATTAAACAAGAATACATAGAAGTTGTGCATTTGTTAATACCTACTAAACCACATTCACAGGTTTTTTAGCTCAAATGATGAATATATCAAATTATAGTTATCTTATCATATCTTTTAAGAATCGACTATCTCATACAAAACTTCAAGCCCAATCCTGATTTCAATGAGGTCATACAAGAATAACTACGCATCCATTAAATCGCTTAATGTATCTTTTTTTGATATCAGCAAGGTGAACTACCCGAAAATTTCCTGATTCGGAGGTCAATATTCCAAACAAATTTCAAACGCTGATATCGAGTTAGCTGTTATGGGTCGCAGTGTAACTTTTGGTTTTCCTACGCCTAAATAATCCCAGAAAACCTATAAATAATAAAAAAAGTTTATTGAAATTACCTTTTTTGTAAGGGTTTTTATTTAAAAAAACAAGAACCTCGTAATGTAGTATGCATTTTATTTTAACAAATGCATTAAGCTTTTGCGATAGTCAGAATTTGTTTCAAGTTATTTGTAGCTTGAAAAAAATATCGATGAAATAAACCTAAGTATGCATCTTTAATATAAAAAGTATTTAAAATTTTAATGTTTTTTTTACCACCAAAAAATTAAAATTCTTTTTCAGTTTGCATGGTGTGCTCAGGTTTTTGCGAGATTAAAATAAACAAGTGGACTATATGCGACCAACATGGTCAATAAGACGTACTGCTCAATGAGGACTATAAAAAACAATAATTTGTTTATTATTTAGCATATAAGTATTAACGGAAAACACCTAGACCGATTTTGCTGAAATCATTCTCAGTTTTAGATAATTACTCGTCGAATGAGAGGAATGAGAGTGGTTCCACGTCGATATCTTTAGTTGTTCTGATGTTAATTGAAAGGAAAAATAAAAGATTCCGAAGGAACATACATTTCCACGCACATAAAAAACATGAGCATCTCTCTAAATATGGTGAAGTTGGGTTCTAGTGATTAATACGTAAAGATAAAGCCAACTTATGTATTCACAAAATCGGTCCTTTTGCAAGAACTTCCCAATATGAAATTAAAAATAGTTTTGAATAAATACAATTATTCCTTTTTGAATTTATTTATATTTTTTCCTAAAAAGTTTAATTTTTATTTTTTACAAACTATATTTTAATAACACATATCATAATAGTCTGTAATATAATATACATTAAATAATATTTTTTTTAATATTTACGGGCGTTAAATATTATATAATAGTGATAATAAAATTCTTCAAATTATCATACAACGTACTAACATACTACATATTATGATGTCAGGTATATTATAATAGAGCTAAGTTGAGTTTTTTAGATCGTTTACTATGTCTAGTAGGCCATGTTCACATTTTACATAGGTATATTGTAGTGATATTATATACAACTTAGATTGTTATCAATAATAATGACCGTATATTTGTAATTATATATTACGAAAAATACATATAAAATAATATATATGAAACGAAATAATATTAATAGTAATAAAAGTAAAGTATGAACGTGCACATTATCTAAAGGGTTCAATTAGGAGTAGTGTATTATATCCAGAGATGGACTTTGGCCAAGCAGAAATTTTCAACTTCGTATTAATTCAAAATTTAAAATCGTCCGTACAACAAAGATACATGAACACGTTCAAAATTATGTTTTAATTTATGTCAAATATATCTTAATGGCATACAGAAAAAAAATTAGAACAAATTTGTCAGTCCTTTTTATAAAATCTAGATAAAAATCAAATCTCTCTCTCAAAACAAAAAAAAAAATAAATAAATAAATAAATAAAATAAAAAAAAACATAATTATAATAATAGAACGAGGTTTAAATGGGTTAAAAAAGTTATCCCATATTTTTATCCCTGCGTCAGCGTTCGCAGAAAAAGCATCAAAACGAAATTGACAATTAAACTAAATATTAATATATCTGAGATGTTTTTGAACTTCTACGGTAGCGAAGCGGCGAGTAAAAGTTACCATATGATAAACTTTAATATCTTTATGTATTGTATATTAAATGTTTTTCAATATTAATATTTATTATTGAAAATAGATAACGCTAAATCAACCACCGTATGTTGGGTATTTGAGCAATTAACTCTGTTATTTATTATTATATCCACGTAAAACGTATTACGTAATATACACTTTTTAACAGGTTTTAAATGCGCATTAAAAATTTTAATGTGCATTAAAAATATTAGATTTTCATAACAAAATTTTATCAACTACGATATTGTAATTGTATTCAATGTTAATGGCAGTTACGTACTCAATGTATGAAAATAAATATGAATATGATCAGTAAAAACATTGATTATAAAAACATTCAAAAATTATTCGTAAATATTTTTAATAAACTCAAACCGTGCCTTAAATTTCCTTTTCTTAGGAGAATATTGAACCCTAGTCGTACAAATAAAATATATAAAATCATTAGACAAAGATGATATTGTGTACCACCATTAATTATATAATACGCACTCTTTTTAATATAATTTACTATTATTGACGTTGGTAAATATATAATTTTCCTTTATACTTTTAATAATTTTTCTTTTCCCTTGTATTTTCAGGGAAATTATTCTTTAGGTATAATCATTTTTACATTATCGTTAAATATAAGAATAATATATATACAGAATACATATATACATATTTGTGATAATGTCAAGATGTATTTTGTTTTGGAATAAATGATTTACGATTGAATTGATTGAAGTTCTGAATTAAATCATTATTATTTACAGGGGTACCTGTAATAAAATGATAAAGTTACATCACTAATGCTAACGTTGCTCAGAAAGTTAATACGTAGTTATTAGAGGAAAGTATTTTTCTGAACAAAGAATATCTTGAGTTTACGTTTAAAGCAAAAAAGGCTTTAGCTCTACGAGTGAGTTTTGGCACTACCGTTACCGCTATACAATTTAACCTACGTTTATACCTCAATTTAGATTCTTAAAAGATAAGAAAATGAGAAACTGATAAGAAAAGATATTGGTTTTTCATGTTAGAAACTAATTTAATATGGAAGTCAATGGAAGCGGTTAAACGAATTGACCACAATAGTACCACCTGTCTCAATTTTTTATATGTAAGAGTTTTCTGCTTGGTATACATGAATGAAAATGATTTCATGAATAGGACCGGTTTCTAAAATTGTTACGGAAGTAACGCAACAATAGCGCGCGATGTTTGAAAAATTAAATTTGAGTATCCATATATATCCATAACAAAAAATTAAAAAATAAATTCATTAATGAATTAAAGAAAAAAAAATGCAATATAAGAAAACAAAATTGTAAAAAAACTACATAAATAAAAATTTAAAAAATTAAATCAAAAATAAGAAAAAAAAAAATTTTAATGTAATAATAATGAATGTTTTAATTAAAAAAAATACCCTTCGTTATGAAAATAAATTTCAAATAATACTATGAATTCAAAAGATATTGAAAACTTGCATATTTAACCCATTAAACTCAATAACTTATTTACTCCTCAAGGTATTTTTTATAATAGGATGGTGAAGAGGTTTTGGAATTAATTATCAGTTAGTTATATTTTACAAAAATAGTTATTACCAAAATTTTAAGATTATACATTTGACTGCTTAATAAACTGAATTTTTGAAAAACAGTAAAATCATTTATAGCTGGCAAGTATAATTTTGTTAAAACTGAATGAAGATTTTGGGAAGCTTTCGCTTCTTTATTCCAGTATTTCAAATAAACTGTAGATACTAAATACCAATTCAATTTTTCAGGCTTTGGTATCCATAAGACTTATTCTCTTGTAGTTGGTTGAGCTATTACAAAATTTTACCCATTCCCAAAACGCTTTGCTTGAAAAAATACATCATTTTTCAAGCATCTTAAAACAAAAAAGGCGACACTAAACTTTTTATTCAATAAAAGTTGAGTTGTTATTTTAATTAGTCTCTTAATTTTTCCATTCTAACAGATACCTACAAATCCAAAAAAATTTTCCTATTTTCATGAAAATATATAAAGTTACAGTTGATATACACTTCCATTAGAAGAAATTGTAAGTCAAAATCAAAAAAACGTTGGTCTCCAAGACCATATAATTTATGAGACATTAAAAGGAATAGGGGCACTAATAAAAAACACAAATCGAAATAAAATAATAAACATATTTTAATGCCATTAAGATATTTTATATTGATAAAAAAATTATATAAATAATAAAAAAAAAATATTATTATAAAAAGTGCAAGAGAGTTATTAAAAAAATAAATGGTAAGAATGAAAAAGGAAAGTTATAATATAAATTATTTGAAACAAGAAATAGTAGCCCTTTTTTCAATGATATTTTATGGTCACAGGAAGGAGCGTAAAGATAAGACGACAAACTAAAATATATGAAATAAAAGAAACTGAAAATTTTATATACATTTGTCATGTGTAAAATGGCATCAATCTAAAAACGTAACAGTCACCTGTTTTTTAATACCGCATAACATTATTTGTATGTTTTTATAAACTTCATTATAAGGGAAGTTATTGTATGCGACCTGAAAATAAAAACCGGGAATGTCGTCATATTTTCATGTTCCAAGGTCATCTAAGCTTGTGACATTCCACAAAAAAAAATTTGTCGAGAATTTAATAGCTCAATTCTTTATCGAAAAATTTATTAAATCAGTATTTTTATGTCAAATCAGTTTTTCTTTTAACTGTGTAATACAAAATATTGTAAACATAGACTCATTATAAAAATAAAATTAGGTGGTATGTTTTGCTACTAATCCTCAACACGTTCTATAGCCGAGATCTAAATGGCACTGGGATAGAGAACCGGAGAGGAAAATAAGGTCAATATTTTATCTGAATTAGACAAATGATAAGTGGGCAAAAGTCTTCTGACAAGGTCTGCGTATGTTTAAGAATGAATCCAGAACATCAATTACATCAATTAAACTTGAAAATAAATAGAACATACTATGCAATGAATAAAATTTATAATAAACAAGTAACAAATAGACTAATCTGAAAACTACGCTACTAGTATATAAGCGAGCAGTAAGATCTTTTAGAAAAGTTTTTAGTGGTTGCGGAAGACGAAGGCAGTCAATTGAACTACATGGTCTCCCAAGGGATATATGTTTAAAATACAAAGTCTTGTAAAAACCTTTGGTTGACAAATTTTAATTGGCTAATTTTGGTATATCTCGAATAAAGCTCTCAGTTGAAAGACTGACGATTCAGGAGTAAGGTCTGCTGTTGGTGGCTGATTAAAACTTTCGAAAAAAATCGCGATTTTGAAATACGAGAGTATGTCAGTTTTTTAAACTTGTGATTCAGCTTGATTTCATGATCATGCTGATCCTTAATCTCATTTTTCCAGATGACGACTTCTGTTTGCAAGTTAAGATCCTCCCACTCTTCATGCATCACGCTCAAATCACCAGAGTAGTGAAGCTTTTCGGCATGTACTCCAACCTTCCAACCCTAAATCTGAGTAAATTCAAAGACCGATTTTTTTACTATTTTCATCGTCTGCGCTTCGCACGCTGCCCTATTTTGAGGGCTAAGTTTTGATGGAAGTATTCAACAGAGTTCAAGGAATATTCCTCATCTTAGTCTGATGAGTAAATCCAAAAATCCCCTTATCGTATTCCTCTTATATATGCTCAATTTTCATAAACAAATTCAGATTATTAACACTTTTAATTATAATACACACAATCCTATAATTTGTATTGAAAATAATGTAATAATGGTAACATTACACTTTATTTCCTATTCAAATTTTTAAAAGGAAGTTCTCGGTGGGACTTTGAAGGGTCTCACCTATACTACTGCTTTTTTTATTTTTGCTATGAGAGACTTTTATCTGTTTTTTATTAGAGTTATAAATAATTTTTTTATATATTAATATATAAATACGATTAGTAATTATCTGTCAATTATTGTTTTACTAACATTTTTGTGAATTTGCCAATAAAATTTTTTTATTCATTTTTGGATTCTTAAATGTCAAACTTTTAACTGGTAAGTTTTTAGTGATTTTGTAATGAAATTTTTTCATTTCAGATATTTGGATAATGACTTTTCAAAAATCAAGAATTAATCGTTAAATGGCTGAATGAAGAACATATCGTTAGAGATTGTAAATAAAAAATAACTATAATTAAAAGGTAGTATATATTTTGTCAAAAACTGTAGGCAATATACGAGTATATTTCCTAAATTTTGTGTAGACATTTGGAATATTTAAAATTTTTATATGGGAAAAAGTATTTTGCCAATTTTTCCTGTAAGATAATGAAAACTAAATACACTCACCGGCAGAATTAACCGTTCATTCCTTCAAACTGTCTTTGCAACTCACTGTAACTAAGGTTGTTTCTTATTTTTATTTAGACAAAATTTCATTGATTAAACACTTCGAACTATTACGTCAATTAATGTGTGTTTTTTTTTTTTTATAAAACGATTTCAATATAAAAGCATTTAATTGTTATCATTTGATCAGATATTGCTAAAATCTGCAGGTTTTTGTTCTTGTTAGAAAAAAGCCATTAATGACAAAACAAAAATTCTAAGTTTATGTAAAGTAGGACTCAGTCATGGTGAGATTGTATTAATTACGAATGCCCAATAGAACTGTAAAAAATAGCGTTTCAGAGAAACTCCAAGGGGGCCAAGTCAAAGGCGTCAACAGCATCGTTTGTAATAACTCGAGTACCCAAAGAGATTGCTTTAGTATTGCTGTTAAGGTATGTAATATTTTAATTGATGTTAGAAATACGATTGTAAAGTAAGTCAACTTAAATGTAAATCAACTCCATTAATTTAAGATTAACCATTTTTTATAAAGTAAATAAAATTTAAGTGAAGGGTTAATTTTGTCGATGAGTGTATATAAACATTGAAAAAAATTCTTAAAAACATGCTTTAAATAGAGGCCAACAAAATACGTAAGTTCTCAACATGGCGCAATAGTTGAAAATAAGTTCAATTGAAAAAATAGTATAGGCTTAGTTGGGCCTTTTAATTCAAATTGAAAAATTTATTATTTATATGTTTTAGACTTGATAAAATCTTTTTAAATTCAAAAATAATTTTTTAGACAAGTTATTTTTAATTCTTAAAAATTTTGTTTCATAAATGTGGCTTATCATCTCGAAATTTTTGTTAGAAAAATCTACATAATGTATTAAAACCTCTTTGTTCTCACCGAAAATTGTGAAAAATGTAGTGGTTTTTTCTTCAGAGCCTTCATATCGACTTCATATTGACGAATATGTGTTTTTTGTTATTGGTATCCGAAGATGATTTATAAAGAGATGCAAAAACTATTTTCCAACATATGTTACAACTGGATGTCCTTTATCAGACATCGAACATCGAAATTGCTGTTTGTCACAATTTTCAGGATATCAGACAACGGATTTGAGGACTGTGGAGACAGTCGCAAATTTTACGTGCTCCAAAAATGAAAACGGCTCACTTTTGAAAATTTGTATAGAGATAAAAGTTTTCTAATCATAACTAAGCCATATAAAAATTTTTAGGAGTGTATTTGTCAATGAGTGGATACAATTAAGGACACAAAGCCTAATAATCTTGTAAACAGTTATTTATTCAATCTATTTGTGATACTTTTTTTTTGCATAGCATCATTTTTTAATAAAATATTAATTTTCATCCGGTAAAGAGAGGATTGAAGTTCGTATCTTATTTATCTTATTTAGTATTAAGGTTGTAATAAATCAAAAACTAATGACATACATTAAGATTTTATTACTAAAACAAACAAAAAATATATATATATGTGTATATATATATCAATATTTATTTAAAAAAATTCAAAGATTTATATATTTGGTAAACCAGTAGTAAACTACAGTTTTGTACAATGTTTTTTTAATGAAATTGGTAGTCTGTGTATTCTTATTTTTATTTTGTTCGAATGTTAGCTGGAGTATTAAAGTAGTTAGTAATATTGCTACTGTTGGATAAATAAATTGAGGTAACCACAAGCACATATTGAATGTACATTCCATCTTATACATTTATATATATATATATATATATATATATATATATATATATATATATATATATATATATATATATATATATATATATATATATATATATATATATATATATATATATATATATATATATATATATTAGATATGTGCTTAATTGTAATTACATGTTCTGATAGTCCGCCTTCGAACTCTGCCTCCAAGAATAAATAATCGTATTCTGTATATTTAAATGTATGTATGTATATATTACAGGTATTAATATATATATCTGTACAAGTTTAAGAGACTTATTTTTCTTATTGGTAATTTATGGTCGTTAATTCATTTGGTAATTTAAATCGATATTTAAATGTATTGATGATTATTTTAATCTCTAGCACAAAGTTAAAACTTAAATTGATTATATGAAAAATTTTATTTTCGAACGTTATTTGTCTTTCAATGAAACTGTGGAAGGGCTTTTTACTTTTCAAATAGTATTCTTAGTTTTTTTAAGAATGCAACTAGAACTGGAATAGTTCATAAGTACTGAGAAAATTCAGAACACCAAAACCGTAATTTGTAATTGTGCCTCTAATTATTTTAAATTTTACTTTTTTTTTTTTTTTTGTTTTTTGTTTTTTTTTATTTAATTTCTGGCTTTATCTACTTTCAGCTTTACAGCCATTAACTAAAGGGGATTATTATTTTTTTTTTATACAACAACAGTACACAGTTCTGCTAGGTGGTCACCCATCCACCAAATACAGATTGTGACTGCTGTTGCTTAACTTCATTGATTGGCCTATGCATGTCATTACGTTGCGTCAGTCCAGGGTCTTAAATTTGATTTAAATTTTATAATTATCATAATCAACTTTTTTACCCCATTTTAATTATTTAGTTTAGTTAATGGAAAAAGCATAAGCAATATTATTATTTGAATTTTTGCAATATTTCAAAGGCTTGACCATCTAATAAGTTCAATTTTGTCTTAATTAATAAATATATTCACGTCAAACTGTTTTGCTGTTATAATTTTTTTATAAAAATTCAATTAAAGTATGAAAAGTATTTATTTGCACACATATTGTTGATAATAAGAAAAAATATTTGAGATGAAAGTTCTAACTACAGTGTTTTCATATGTTCAACAGCTTAGAAGTATAAAATGTGAACCACCCGTAAATGGACGAGTATATATGTTTGAAATTTTAAATATGCCTATGTTTCTCGCTGATAATTTCCATTGATAAAAGAATTATTAAAATCGGTATTGTAGGTTTTAACTTTATCCGTTATAAACAAAAACACATATAAAAATAACATCTTTCCTTAATAAGACAAATTTTTCCTTAAAATTTTTTTTGATATTAAATTGTAATTCAGATTGATGAATAAAGTTCACTTTTTGATTTGATTTAAACAAACCTCAGAACGTAAGAATGTTTCTGTTCTTCTCAAAAAGTCTCAAATTTTTAGATGAAAAACATATATGATTTAAGTTTATTATATATGATCTAAATTTAAATACAAATAAACAGTTGAACCACCCCTGACTAGAAAACGAAATAGACTATATTTTTTAAATCAAGTATTCCGTATATGTAATTCTCCTTGACCTAAACTCATTACCGAACTAAAAACATCGTCTTCGGATCGATGTTATTTTATAGAGAGAAAAACAAAAAAGAAAATAAGAATACTTTTTTCTACTTTATCGACGTTATAGATTTAAGTCGTAAATTTTCCCAAATGGTTCATTACAATTTACCTATACGAAATAGATTTTAAAGAAAATTTTAGTATTTTAAATTAAAAAGTTTTTTGTTTTTGTTTGAAAATAAATTCTCAGACTATTTATAAATAAAATAAACGCAATTACCGAGCTATATTAACTGTATGAGAAAATATTTATCAACGAACGGGTTGATAACACAAAAGGGAGGTGGGTCTAACAACAATTTCATATCAAATCCATTACATAGGTGATCACTAGTGCATGACGTAAACACCACACACACAAATTGTCATCAACACCTGGATCAGTAAAGCGTACAATAATTATCGCATTATTTTCTACTTTAATTTTCTGTTATGTTTGCTCAAAATGGCGGTTTAACTTTTAATAATTTTAATTCAATTGAATCGAAATTTTTTAAAGGTTCTATTTGTAGCTACTAAGAAATATTATTGAAACGCAGCGTGATAAATATAACATTCAAAATAATATTATTATTTTTTTAAACAATTTTCGAAAATCACAATTTATAAAATCTATAAAAAGCAAATTAGAAAATGGAGTTCTTGTTCTAATAAAGGCACCATGGCGATTGATTCATAACTAGTAATTTCACACAACGAGACGAGATAATACTGGAACGTTGCCTCGTCACATTTTATTTCTTCCCTGAAAACGGTTTGTTAAAATTGGTTTTTGAACTAAAATAATACTTATTTATTATTAATGTTTGAGAATTTTATTATAAACATTCAATACAAAATATTAATATATAAAATTATTTGAAGTTTTGTTAAACATACATTTTTGTCTGAACAATTCTTATATTTTTTACTAACATCCGTAATTTGAAGATCAATTTATAAATACGGTTCCTTATTGAATGCGAATGACCCGTTGGATGTAATCTTAGCTCTTTACACGTTTTTGAAAATTACTAAACTATTAAGAAACGTAACTAATTGAATTTTATGATTTTGTAAATGAAAACTTGCCAGAAAATCGAGATTCACGTTAAAAAAAGTTTGGTCTCACAACAACTTAGTTAGGAGATAATAAAGTTTTTAAGATATCTATAAATAAATTAATGATTAATTCTATCCAATTCTTAAACGTAATAATGCTCTGGAAAATAATCAATGATTATGCCGCTGTTACACACAGTAATCAAACTTTATCCTGTGACATATATTTTCTTCATTGGCAGAACTAATAAAACTAAATGTGCCTGTATGTTAAATTAATTAAAGATTCATTGAAGTTTTATCAAATTGAAAAAAAAAAAATTTGACTCCATACAAAGTTTATTTCCCTTCCCAGTCAAATTTCAACCTTAAGTGAGAAATAATTTCCTATCACAAGCTATAGGTAAAAGAATGTGTACTTTAACACATTTCTACAATTTTACTACATTCCTATATAGAAAGAGCATCAATGTCTTCAGAACAGAGATCACAGAAGTAAACGCAATTGGTAATAAAAGTAAATAACGAAAGGAAAACATACATTTAAATTGAAATAAAGTAATTCAACGAAACACAAACAGAAGTAATATTGGTTTCTTTTCTTTTTTGTTGTTGTTGTTGTTGTTGTTGCTGTTATAAAGAAACGCAAAAGAATCGAATAACACGGTAATATTACGACTACCTTATAGTGTTTTGTTGTTTAAGAAGTACGAGGATAGAGTGGTAGAGTAAGTATGTAGTGTAATGTGTAGATGATCGAAAAGTGTTCGATACAATGTCTACTTGTTATCAATACACAGATCGCAACACTAAAAGAGAGAACATAAAACTAACGTAACAACATACATTCATATATAGATTCAATATTATTATTATCATCAAATATATAGTGTATAAGAAGAAATAGCCCATACAGTAGCTGTTTACTGTACTATTGTTATCTTTGTCGAATTACAACTTGCTTACTTTCTTTAATATACAGGTTGTACGAAAAGTCTCAACTATTGATTATATTTAGCTATACTTAGTATTTACATATATAAAAAATTGATTGAGTCACTAAGTAGTGTTTTAAGAACAATTAAACGAACCATCTATTTGCTAGAACTGGAGATATTCGGGGATACAGAACAATCACAACACTTGAAGAAAGAAACATCCTTTAAGTAATTCATACCATATGATTTAGCCTAAGAGCAGAGCTCAGTGACTAAACACCTATCATTTGAGCTATTGAATACTAAAATTGGATGAGTTGGAGATTGGCGAGAGTACAACCCACACTCATCACCTTCCTTTGTGTGATTTGAATGATTAATAGTATCAGGTTTGTTTGGAAGATGTCACACTTGTGTAGAATTTAAGATTCAAAATAATTTAATTCAAAAGAGAGGTTAAGAGACAGTGAGATAAGTTTCACAGTTAGCGGATATATAGCACCATGTGACAAGCTTTAGCCATTTATATATAAAAATTGATGAACTATTCTGAGTCTGCCCAGCTGTTTTACCCTTCCGATTTGCATAATTTTTTTAAAATGAAGAGTATTGGTGTCCAAATGCAGCACCAAGCATTGGATTGCACCTATCTTTTGCGTTTCTCAAGTTTTTGGAGCGTTTCATTCTCTAAGCGTTGTGATAGTTTCGTATCTCCATACCTGCAGTAATGAACATCAGGGTTTCGTCTTGTTACAGAGCATTCAGTAACTCAAGACCTTTTCTTTGAGCTATTTCACACTCAAGCAGAAGTTGGAGTCTGTTTGGAAAATGCGACAATTTTTCAAAATATAAGATTCAAATTCAAGCAATGACATATTTTTAACAATTAATGCTGCGGAGCAGCACACGGGTTTGTTAGTACTATATAAATAATATAGTTAGTATTATATGAATAATATAACGTTTTTATTCATTTTCCAGTTAATTCTTCGGATATATTGCTACCTTCATCGAGCTGCCTACAAATGTGACATTTATGCTCATGTGATGGAGGAATGAGCTAGTTTTATTTACTCAAATTCTTGAAATCTTGACTATTTAAGGTGTTTGAAAGATTTTTTGGTGACACCTTGAAAATTCAAGACTACTTTTTATAATACTGCTTTCAAAGCTCATAGCCTTTGAAAACGATTGTAATATTTATATCTGATAATCATATTTCTGCCTATAATATTTAATTAATTTACAATGTCTGCTCCTACAAAAATTAACTTAATACCGGAAACCACATGTAAAATTTTCTTGGGGCCAGTTGTATATAATCATTATCCTTGGCTATGGTTCTCTAAATACGTAAATGATTGAAAGTATTAATTACAGATTCCAAACTAAGTGTAGTTACGTGTATCATCAAAAACAGCTCTAAAGTCATGAAACTGTTTTATACAAGGAAAGTATATAATATTCAATTTTAAATGATTTTAAAAAGGTATTTGCAGTTCAATCGGAATTTGAACGATGAATAATTTTTTATTATTATTCGGTTTGTACTTCGGCATCCAACATTAATTTACATCCATGACGCCAAAATCTCATAAAAACGATGAAAATCGATTTACGTTTAATTTTTCTTTTTTATTTAAGTTGTTTTCCAGTTATTTTGCAGATATATTATCTGTTTATAAAGATTGTGTGACGTTACACAAAATTTAGTGTTGTATCTATCTAATCACCATGGTCTTTAAGTTGTCCGACTTTTCAACTTGTGTGAACACTACTTTGCTAATATGACATTAATGTTGTAGAATATTGTAATGCTAAAATTTTGTGTATGGTTGAAGACTTGAATTTTAAGTAATATTCATTCTTTAATCTAAGATCATTTCATATCAAAGATTTGTCATGTTATTCTTTAATTTACTTACAATCAGTACTTTGATCTTTCTACTATAATGCTTACGAGATATAATACTGTTATATGATATAATACCATGGATAATAATATAATACTAATAGTATCCATGGATCAAAGTTTTCAAAGTACTTCTAAAAGAATTAAATTTATTCTCAGTTTAAAACGAAATCGTTGTACGTCGAAGATTTTAGAAAAGGTTTTTTTAATACGTACTTTTGCCTTGAATTTATCTAATCAAAGAATAATTCATTGTTGTGAACTAACAAAAAGATATCTGCTATATAACTACTCTAGTAATATCCTACAGATGTTGTAGGAATTTTTCAATTTATTTCTATGATACATTTGGCTTAACATAAAAAGTTAATTTTATTAGAATCTCTAATTCTCTTCTTTATCTATTACTTTTATAATAATTGAGTCTAAAGTTGTCAGACAGTTTAAATAACATGAAAGTATCTGTCCAAATAAACGATTTATTGAGAGGAACTTAAAGAATATAATATATAAATTCATATTTGAACGTAATAAAATTTTGGTTGATCTTAAATAAAATTTGATGTTTTTCGCCTAAAAAAAAGCCAGAATGAGGACAAAAATGTAAAAAGCCTTATATAAGATAATGGCGTACTACGGCTCTACAATGCGAGTAAATAAATAACAAAGGAGACATTGTCCACATAAATGCTGAGCTGGAAGAAGATATATTTTAGTGTGGAGACGGTTTTGAATGAACTTCACCATGTATATGAAGGAATGTATTATGCATAAAATCCATAGAGCAACAATTCAGTTTAACTGAATATTATATATTATCAAAACACAGGGACTATAATGCAATGGAATTTTTATCGGTTTTTTTACCATTGAGTATTTTTACTTACGTATGTAAAGAAACTTTTGTAACTGGGAAAATACTTGGCATTCGAAATGATCAGTTTTGAATAATTTCCCTGAATGTTGAATAAATCCAAGGCTTCCCTGCGTTATTCTTATTATTTTAATTTCATACTCTGTTATGTATATTTCGAAAAATCTACTGATACGCGTCACAGAATTTTCTTTAACTACTATATACTTTATCGATGAATATTCAATTTTTTATTATAAATATTATAATTTTAATTTTTACGCAAACAAAACGAGAAACTAATAATACCAAAAACTAATAAATAAGTGACTTGATCCTGTAGATACTATACATTATGTAGGTTAATATGGTTATTATTTTGCCTTAAATGAATTTAGTAAATATTTCAAAAAAATCAACTAGTATAAGGCGGAACACCATATAAGAAAATTTTTATGAAAAACTTTTATTCTCGTTCTTAGATTGGCCTCATCCTCTTATAACTATTTCGTCATTTGATCCGAAGCATAAATATGAAATTTGGTGACTATAGCCCCTTTAAATTCGGAAAATTTCTTGACCGCAGATAGACCGAGAAACCAAATTTTTAAAATCCATGTTTGGGAATTTCAAAGCGTGTACAAAGCGCACTAAACTAGAAATACCACTCATTTCCGAGATTCTTTATTAAATAATTGAGGAAATATTTAGCTGTTGTCAAATAGATTGTTGACCATTTATAAATATGAACTAATCTGCAAACTTACGATTTATTTTTATTTTTAATTCGAAACTTTATCCAAATCATTTTAAATCATTTTTTTTATGTAAATTTATCTCTGTAATAGAAAATAAATCATATCTAAAAACTATATACATAGTAAATAAAATAAACACTTTGAGATTGAAAACCAAACGAAAATTGGATCTGATCAAGCTGTAAAAACCATAAAGAATATTGTTGGATAGTCCACTCATAATATTATATTTGGATTTGGATTGCAAGAATGGTTCGGAGAAAGATGGATGTAAAGTATGATAATATTATAGTTTTTTTTATGTATACTGGGAGTCGTACACGCGTTGGTATATTTTCAAATAATAATACACAGAATATAATGAATGATTTCACTAAATATTTTTCTATTAACTGTTCACACAAGCAATAAATTCAAAAGGAAATATTAATTTTTGTGCTATTTTTATTACTTTCGAATATTATACGCACTTCTTAGTTAGGATACTTTATTTATTTGCGCTTGTATTTTTATATTATTTGTCCTAAAAAGTCTCAAATTTAGTAAAATCATGATTGATGAAATACTCAAATAAAAATATGAATATAATCAGTTTGATGGCTATAACTATTTGTGTAACTAATTTTATTCCCAAATTCATCGACAGGTTTTAAATAGAAAACCAGTTAACTTCTCGTCATCAACTTTTACAAAATTAAATGTTACCAGAGCCATCTCCAAAATGATTATGCGCATGATTTGAACTTAACCAATGGTTTGTTCTGACTGAATAGCAACTCACAACGAAAACTACGAGTCGTGAAGTCTAAAGTTTAAGAAAACTATATTGGAAACTAAATTTTTCTGGATGTGGAAGAAATAACATTGAGCGAAAGTCTTTGTAACTAGAAACTAGAAAATGTGAATCACAGCTATCCAATATGGATAAATAATGCGACATTTCAGAATTTTGTTAATTTATGTAGGCCAAACGGGGATAGGTGAAATTTTGCATGGAGCTATGTCTTATTTTTAAAGGAAGGGACTACAGGATTTTTAATGGGACTACAGGATTTTTAGGGAGATTGGCTATCGATGCGGCAAAGTTATTAAACTAATTAAACGCAGTGCAGATTTTTATTGTTTGAATAACTTTAAACGCTGTAATTTGCATGTTTTTATGGGACTACAGGATTTTTAGGGAGATTGGCTATCGATGCGGCAAAGTTATTAAACTTATTAAACGGAGTGCAGATTTTTATTGTTTGAATAATTTTAAACGCTGTAATTTGCATGTTTTTATTTATAAGAAAATAAGTGAGTACCTTCCGGTAGCTACTGCATTACGCGCCCAGTATGCAAATGAGATAAAATAAGCGAACAAAACTATGAATGTGTAGGTATTATATGTTAGAATGAAATGCCTACATCACAACACAGACTCGTAAACATATAATATAATATGTATATACAACCCCATATATCTACGCTTCTACGTTACTATTCTGCTACGCTGTATGCTACGTTTTGCTCCAACTAGCAGCATCACACATCTAACTCATTTGTTCATATGGTACGTTGGTTTGATTTGGCTTAATATACATATAAACATAAACATCTATAATACAGGATGATTTTGCTGTATCGAAAATAACGGTCACTTTTTAACATGAAAAGTTAATATGTTTCTCAGCAAACCCTCAGACTGGCATATTATTGTATGTGCTCTTGTTCATAGCCATATCACTTTTGCAGAATACTTACCTTTAAATGTGACTCAACATGTTACAACTGTGTCTTGGTAGTGGATGAAAATGGTAGTTAAAAAGAATGATCACTGTCGAAGAAAAGTTTATCCTTTCAAAAATATAAACGATGAAAACAGAACGAACAAACGTTTCTCTCCAAATTTTTTGAACCATGACAGGAATGAGATAAAAAATTGTACCTTCGCTACGTTCGCTATGATGATTAATATTTTTGAAAAATGTATTAAAATATATAAATAAATTAAAAACAATTCAACCCCATGTAGAATAGAAAAAAGGATCATTGACAATACTTTCAAAGTTAGAATAAAAGCCCAGCATCCTAAAAATAAAAGAAATGTTATTGTTTTTTATTTTTGGTTGAGCCGAATATTGTTAGACATACTCAAGTCTGTCTAATATGTATGAGTTTCATAACATATGCCTAAAATTTTAAGATTTCTATGAGTGAATTGGAGTGTCACTTCTTTATTTTGTTAGGAAATAGATTGCTCATAAAAACAAGAGCGTTCAATTTTTGTAATTTGTTTTCATATATTCTTTTATTGGATCCAGATTATAAATAAGTGTCGAGGCTAAAAGAAGTAATAGGTTACACAGGTTAAAGCTATCGAATCCACCAAAGTTACTTCTCCTCTGATTTTAAAATGCACCCATACACCAGAGTTACCAGAAAGTTTTTATTCAAGTCGCCCCATCTATCATCGAAAGTCGCAAAATATTCTGAAGAATCGCCCAATGAACGTTTTAAAATACTCTACATAACAGACTTGAACTTACCGCGTAATTTGAAATACATTTTTTTAATTAAAATTCTGGAGAGCTAAAATAAATTTTTGTATATTATCTTATAATATAATATTACAGTGAATACGAAACTCAACAATATAGATTTTATACGTCTTTATATAAAAAAATTTCAATTTATTACTTTTCTCACTAAATAAAATATAACAATAGAGTGAATTGACTTAACAATGATTTAAGTCTTAATTTTTCATCAGATAGCAACAAAATTTAAGAAAGTCAATTGTGACATTCAACAAAACAATAATTTTTGTAACGGTTATGTACTTTTAACTTGTTGCCAACGCTAATACAAAAAGTAAAAAGAGCCCAATTTGCGACTTATCGCCCAAACTTAAAAAAAGGAGCGTACCTATAGAAAAAATCGCCCAATTCGCGATAAATCGCCCCATCTGGCAACTCTGCCATACACTCGAAAATTGAGCATTAATAAAAAAAACTACGTAACGTCGCTCCAAGCAGGTTTTTTAGTTAGATTTGCGCAAAGTCAACTTAGCTTATTGGCGAAAACTGAGAAGACATAAACCTCCTAATTTCACTGTGTATCAGTCTTATTGAAATCTTTAGGTTATTTTAACTTCTCGCGGAATGTTATTGTTAGTTCATAACTAGTTATCTAATATTCGCTTACATCATGTTTCTAGCACCCTGTGAATATATTGGACCTTTAATCCTGCCTCCTAGCTAATATCTTCACATCATCTATTTAGTATCCTCCTCTATAAGAGGCAACTATAGCACTGAAATTATGCTATGGAATGGACGATATGAATACAAGCGACGCGGGTGGACGTCACACGGACACAACAACAATAATAATAACAACATCACCAGCAGTAAGCAGCATCATCATACTACATACATATAGAGAATCAACAACATTATGGTGAATAAACGCGACACATAAACGTGATTTTTTTTTATCAGTGTTAAAAAGTACATACAGCAGTGATATGTACCTACTGATACATCGTCATCATCATCATCATCAGAGAGGATTTACCAACAACGTGCGGTATGGGAACGAAACAAACACTTCGAATAAACAACATTACATAAACCACAATCCAAAAGTTGTGAATATCGTCATAACACTTATTGTATTGGATTGTTGCAGTGGTGTCGCCTTAGATAATATACTGCTAGAAATGGCAGGCATATATAAGTTACATTTTAATGACCTATAGAAGATTAAGAAACAAATAAACACATTATTATTAACAGGGGCAGAAAATCACAAATGCGTTGAAAAGTCTTCAAAGTGCATGATCAAAAAAGTCTTCAAAGCGCATAAAGCGGAAACATGTTTGGTTTACATTGTCAATGAACTCTGGACTAAACTTAGTATATCTAGTGTAGTGTAAAATTTTTGCAAGTTTATATCTTCTGTATTTTCCGCCCCAATCAAATCTCCAATTACAAACCTATCTATTGCCTTTCAACTTTCATTTCAGACGCCAAAGATTTTAAATCATGATGTAACAGAACGGATGATGTATGGCCTCATTACTATTAAAGCAAACTTGGCTATGTCTTTCACCGAATAACCTTGCAATTTTAATCAAGGGACTCTCTTTGAAACTAACATACGAATGTATATCCTCAGTTCATAACTTTCGCTTAGGAGAAAAACGCCTCCCCATTTATCAATTTTTGGAGACTTATTTATTCACATAATTAAGTTCAGAGGTTAAAATTTATTTGACACTAATCTCGTGGTCCTTGTTTCATAACAACTGGGAAACAAATTCACAATAGTATGAAGTAGTCATGAAAGAGTAGTAAAAAAACTGGAGCTTTATTTGTGAAGTATTTTACACGGGAGGTAATGGACACAACGGATATTCCTACATATTTAGTATATAGTTTTTTTTTACATATTAAACTGTTGTGTTCTCATGGTCGATCCTTGTACATACCTACAAACGTAAGAGACATCTCATTGAAAATCCCATAAAAATATGTAATTTCGTTATAAGTTTTCTAAATGATGCATGCTATTGAAATAATTGCCGTAAACATTTAATCCAAAAACTACTTTCTTATAAATAATTTGTATATTATCAATTGTTTTAACTTGTAGATTATTTGCAAATCTGAAACAATGCTATTATGAAATCGTTTTATCGTTATATATTAATTTAGGTACTAACCTAGTTATTACAAAATAAAATTACAATTATTAGAAAAATACAAACATTTACCGCTAACTTTTAATATAAAATTTATTAAAAAATCATCTGAAATTATGTTCTCAATTGTGGGGTTATCAATAAACTAACTTAAATGAATTTCATGATTCCAACTCCCCCCCCCCCGTTCCTTTTCACAACAAGTCGTATTTTCGAGACTCCCCGTTATATAGTGTGATGTCATATATTTTGAAGTACATGGAGAAATTATTAAAAAGTTTTCGTACTTTTTGAAAATTACTATTTGTCGGTTAATTTTTTTTTTTTGAATTTGTGATAATCTTAAATATATTAGATTTTGAAAATTTATATCCCAAAATTTAGGATCCTTCCCTACTCTTTTCTCTTAACGTTTGACGTAATTTTTTGTTGTTCCTTTCGATGATTTTAAGAAATTTGTTGCGAAATTTTCTTGACAAAACATACATTTAAGTTATTTCAAATTAAGTCCATTTTACTTCAAAACTCTATACTTAATATACTTCAAATGATTCCTTCAATTTTCCAAATTTCATCTTCTAGGATTTTATAATTATACAGAACAGTGGACCTCAAGAACAGGATATTGAAGAACATTAAATAAATTGTATATTTGATTTTTTCCAACTTTCAGTTTAGTATTCCTATATCACATGAACTCTAGTACATTTACCATTACCACCCTTTGAAAAGTGTTGGTGGTATTTTTAACACCCCCAACACCAACAGTAATGTTTTGTATATGTAATTAGTTGGCGTTAAAGAAATAACTATAAGTACGATTAATTTATTTATTTTTTTATTTTATTTTTTTTTTGTGTGTAAATGAGTTTGTGTCTCTGATTAGAAAAATTAGGTTGAATTTGTGTGTTGTACTACTTTTGTAAAAGTTTTTTCATTCTTATCAGTTTTAAATTACATGTGGTGGTTTTTATTTTTTTATTTTGTAACTTATACTCGGGTCAGAATCAGATCATATAATTATGAATCCGTTTTTAATGTGTTCTTTATGCCTAAAATATCATTACTACCCTATGCAGGTATTGTGCGATAAATCTCCAAGCCACTCAAAATAGTCCCTCGAAAATTCCTCAAAATGCTAACTTTACTTCTACAAATGATAAAAAAAACCAGAATATGTAGTTTTTGTAACGGCATCGCCCCAAAAATGAGAAAACTACAAAAAAAAAAAACATATTTAAAACACTTGGACCTAACGCCTATCGAAGCGCGTGTGTCACAGCGGGGCATGGCATAGTGCGATTTTTTGCAACATACACAAATGAATTGGTCAGAAAAAATTGACGACACAACGCTACGCAAGGCTACTGGCGTGATGCAACAAACGTGTAGCCCAGAACCCGAGACACGGTTCCTCGCGCCATGCATCGCATATTTCTCACGTCATGTGGCGTTGCGCTGTACCACACTCGACGAAATATGCGCCAGGATTTATACTGATGATAGATTAGATTTATTATATTTGACGCATTTTTATTTTTATATAATGGCAAAATACAAAATATTTCATTTTCTAAACCTGATCACTCCCTAGAAGGAGCCAACCATCCAAAAATAGCCCTCATTCCTAAAACTACTTCTAATTACGAAAGATTTAACACTTTTGGGGTAGTTTGCATTTTGAAAATTTTAGAAAGCTTACTTATTTTTGTTTGGTTATAAACGTTAAGCTTTCTTGTTTTTGTATCAATGTTAAGCCATAACGTAATCAAATTAAAAACCGTACTTATGTATGGACGTAAAGTTAGCAGTTTGGGGAATTTGTTTGCAGTAGAAGTTAGTAATGATTTTAAAAACGAAAGGTATGCGTTAAAAAACAGTTTCATAATATTATGATCTGTTTCACAGACTTTGATTTTTACACTGTTTTTTGTAACATCTTTGGTCCGACTATTATTTTTACTAGTATTTTTATCTTTGCAAATATACAATTACAATGATAGGAAAGTTAGGATTAAGAAAAATGTATATGTTTTGTCTTTCATAAATTATTACAAGTAAATGTTAAGCTATTATTTATTTTTATCTCACATACCTTTCTCTTCTCGAATCGGCGGAATCACTTGAGAGTTTGTAATTCACTGAGAAGGCAACGATATTGTGGATACCGGGACACAGAGCAGAGTAAAGTAAAGAAATGGCGTGGAAACTAGCATGTGAAAGCTTCTTACACTTCTGCCTAGGGACGACACCATACTTAAGAATTACTATGAGATAATAATATCCGGGTATAGTGATGCATGGTTAACCTGGATTATTACACAAAATCGGAACATTTCAGACTAATAAAGATTCTAACCGGTCACTGCTGACTCTTATCCTCATGTTATCCTCATATAACTATTGAAGGTTGTATGTATGATACACCTTTTCGCCTTATATCGACCAGCAGATCCCAGCAGATCCAGATTGAGATATTTATTATTCAGTTTAACCGAAATGGAAAAATTCGAGAAAAAATAAATAAAGTGAAGCTCTATTTGTCTTTCGTATAGGCTAATGACTAGAGTGCTAATAGGAATGCACAAGTTTTGATAGAATGTTAAAAAAGGGAGTAGTTAGAAGGAAATAAAATAATTCAATTGAAGCAATTCGAATTTTGGACAATACTGAAAATGATTGAACCTATGCATGTTAGTTTATTGATTTAATACAGCCTGCATGAAAATTGCATTTCTAAATATTTATAAATTTTAGAATGAATAAAAAATTAAAAGTACTTAACGACCCCCCAATGACGTAACGTAATTACTGATCTTAACCGATCAACAAAGTTAAGCAGCATTATCCACAGTTAGTACTAGGATGGGTGACCATATAGAATTACTGTGTGTTGTATATAATATCCCCAATGTAGTCACTATATGACCGAAGTTGTTGAAAGAGTGACTTAAAAAAAAAATTATTTTATTTTTTTATTAAAATTAAATACTGTAAGAAATTTAAAAAACTTCCAATTGTTTTAAAAACTTTTATGTAATCAATGATTTTGTATAATCAATGATTTTAGTTACCATATTTTGTGTAATCAATGAATTACGGCAGTTGTAAGCAGTTGATGAAAATATCTATACACAAATTTGCCGTATATAACGCATATATATGCATATATACAACTCTGGGTATCAAGTAAATAATTGATACTGAGGAGTGAATTATCTGTAACATAGAAGTTGGTTTTAATAACACAACAATTCATTGGTTGGCTATATGCATACAGGGAGCATGCAGAAAAATCCGCCAATAGATTTGTATTTGATTTCATTTGAGCAAGAGGAACTGATTCTCACTACCTTTCGAAATGGGTGCCTAAAAAATTGATTGGTTGGCGTCGACTGAGAATGTAGGAAGGTAATGGGTTAGTAGTAAATTATTTATACAAGGTTTTAATTTAAAATTATTTTTTACATTTTAGTGTATTTTTGAATGGCAGTGTTGTATAAAATCACAAAAAATTTTCCATTTGGATGAAATTAAATTGCTAAAAATTGTTTTCGCCTCTTCACGACCCTTGGGAGAGTCAGATCCAGGTTTCCTTATCATGGTTCCATCCTTAGGATTTCTCCTCCCAAAATCGAAAAAAGAAACAACAAAATCGGTTAATAAACGATGACGTTTTCGCTTTTATGTCAAAATTTAAAATTAATTTTTACCAAACAATCTTGCATTGAAATATATATCTATTTCTTTCTTATGCGTGCTACGATAGTCTGACCAATTAAGTGTCCCGTTAATTATAATTAACAATTTGCCACTGCATGGATTATTAAAAAAATTTAAATCGTGCTACACACTTTTAATAACATGCTCACTTGACAGGTTCCATAGAAACTATTTCCCATTGGCGGTTATTATTTCCTAGTCGAGTTTACCCGACATTGATCGACAGAGTATCACGGTTACTAAAAATTAATAAAATTTTTGAGATATGGATGTATTCAAAAGACAAAAATAAAAAAATAAAATTAACTAGGTATTGAAAAACAAAATTCTAATAATAAAATTGTTTGTTATGGGTGTATGCAGAAGACACTTACGGTACCACTATTTCGAATATCTACTATACATATATCGTATATATAGTATATTTGCATCAATTAATGTTGTAATTTCGCCCCAACGCCATGTAATCTAGTCGAATGTTATTACCAATGGTTTGTCGACATCGAATCCTCGGTTGTATATTTAAACAACAAATAATGACGCACGTTATATGTGCATGTAGATTTTAAATTATCTATTGTCGATTTTTTTTTTTTTTTTTGTATTCGGATGTTTAATATTGTAGTCATAAATATCTTATTTGGTTACATTTTCTAAAATTACAAATGCAGTTAAAGCAAGGCTCATAGCTATAGCAGAAACTTATCGTATTTTCT
This sequence comes from Chrysopa pallens, assembly GCA_020423425.1. Lineage (NCBI taxonomy): Eukaryota > Metazoa > Arthropoda > Insecta > Neuroptera > Chrysopidae > Chrysopa > Chrysopa pallens. Next base: position 99,663,808 of record CM035591.1, on the reverse strand, counting down.
AAAATATTTTGATTTCTTTTGAAGTCCTTGAATTAAGATATAAAACTTGAATTAAGATAATTCCCATTGAGAAAATGAGTTTCGAGTTAATATGTAATTGGTATGTGAATCCTTGTTATTTGTATTTTTTTATTTTTTTGAAACAGCTATTTTCTTTAAACTTACCACTACTATCAGAATAATTTTGAAAATTTCTTAATTATCAATTAAAATAATTATTATAAGCTTTCTTGAAGAAATTTTTTCATCTGAATATATTTTCTAGTGTCTCATTTTCTAAGTACTGAGAACTAGTTTATCGTTAGCAAAATTTTATTGACCATGGTATTTTATTGTCGCTCATGATTTGTGGTAGACTAAATAACACCACCACATTTTCAACTTCGAAGGTTTATTTTGAGTGTAACGATTTCATATAAAATTGTAAAAGATTAAAACTATGTTGCATTTTTCATCACCCGTCTACATAATTTTAAGAAAGTAGTTTGAATGGCTTAGAACTAAAGTTCGATTTACATATAAAATAACTTGTAAACTGTTTTGTATCTCTCTGATTTTTTAATAATTGTAAACTGCTTTGTATCTCTCTGATTTTTGGATAATAACTTGACCTTTTTCTACATCGATATTTTTCTATGGGGGTGAAATTTATTTTAATATAATATAAACGGTTTTAAACATTAACAATTCTAAGATTAAAACATAGTATAAATTTTGTCAAAGAAAACTCGAAGATTAGATTTTTGTCAAAGATTTTTGTCAAAGAAAACTGAGATTATTCGAATAAATTTCAATATTTTGGACCAATTTCCTACGCATTTCGACTGCAAAGATAGTCATCATCAGTATAAATTAGCAAACAATCGAGTTGAAAATCGTCATCAAATTAGCAACTAGCAACATCTCGTCGGAGAATTATTACTTCTAGCTAATTCATACTGATTATACGTATTTATAAGACACAACAAATTTTTATCAAGAAAATAAGAGAAAAAAATCGAAATTTGTTTGAAATATAGTGAAAATGTTTAATATATGTTCTATAATTCGATTTATAAACTTGATTAACTGAATCCACCTGTTCAAATATAAAATTATTTGATCAGGTCGATGGCCCTGCCCTTTTTTATAGTCTTTGAAGATAAAGTTATTCCAATAAATTTTGATAAAATAATAATGACTGTGTTATATTACCGGATATGTAGGTGTATTATTATCCTTCCCTATTTTAAGTTGATTTTATTTTTTTTAAATTTATTTCATTAAATTTTAAATTGACAAATAAAATTACACAGAAATACAAAATTATAACAATAATTTTTATTGACAATAAAATATGTTTTGGTATTTGAGAAAGATAAAATAAAATTATAAAATATGTTTTAATTATTTAAATTTTTTATTTTTGGTTTCTTATTTATTTATTTTATTTTTATATAAAACTACAAAATTGTTTTTCTAATACATTATTAAATTGTCTCATCTTTGTTCCAATCTTTGATATTATATGCGTCGATAATACTTTGTTTATATGAGACTAATTTAAACGATTTTAGATTTTATAAACTCTTTTCTGATATGTTGAAATAACTTTATACTCTACTTATCCATAATTAATGGAGGAGAATTATTACATTTATAAAACAAATTCAAGAATTTTGCTAAAAATTCAGTTTTTATTGACTTTTGATCAGAATTTTAAAAATCTTTTTAAAATAAAAGTATTTATTTGAAAAGCAGTAACAAAATATGTATGGCGAAAATGTAAAATCTGCGCATAACTTATCTTTAAAACTCCATGCATGGGAGGAAGCGGGTAAATTTTTGAAAACATATTTTAAATTTTTTAAGGATTTATATTTTATAATGTAAGTATCGATAAGATAAGATCGAAATCTCTTTCGAAAAATTAAAATTATTGTTTATTTGTAGAAATGGTTTAAAGGATTTTAAAATTTGTTCAAACATTAAAGCAATGTGTCAATTAATATTAAATTTTTAAGTATTATTGAATAATGCACTTTTTACCAAACTAACGGAATCTTTTACATAAGAATAATTTGAAATTTTTAATAGGATAAATCGGGGCGAGATGGCTTAGTTCATTTCTATCAAAGTAGGCTACTATCAGCACGTACAAAATGATATTGAAATTAAATTAAAAATTAAGTTAACATTAAAAATCTGTTAATGGATTTTCCAATGGAAAAAGTTTCTTTTTATGTGTACCCATCTAGTTTCGCGATGATAAAATTTGATTAGAAAATCGTACTTTTATGATTTACCATGATTGGTATTGTAGATGTGTTACATTTTTATATCGATGTCATCAGTCGTTTCGTATTTTTATATCGATGAAGCCATCACTCTCGGTTGATTAAGGAGAGTGGTAACACCTAATGGAACTGTATGTGAAAGCTCAGTAACAGTTTTGTTTTATTCCGAGACAACAGCTATTATTGATCTAATGCCTTATGAAATCAAAGAAAGGTGAGGTATTAAAAATGACATAAAAATAAAAAATAAAATAAGGCTTATAAAACTAACATGATGTTCTCTTCCATACACCTCAGGCATCTCTCGACAGACATCGACAAGCATCTCGCCATTCGAGAGATATAGAAAAGTTTTTTTATAAGTGTTTTCATCTTTGTTGATTACTTTATGTTATGTTACTTTATGTTTTTATAGCGTCTCCTAAAAACTACGGCCATATCTCTCGGGCTTACCCTATGTATGAAAAATTCTCACTAAGCGTTTATTTTCGCTTTAAAATAATAAAAATCTCACTAAGGCGATTAGGAACCGTTTCAATAAATTTCCAGATATAAAAAGGGCCATTTCTGCAGACACATCTCTTTTGTCTATATAATAATTAGTATAAAAATCGAAGTACGAAATTATAATACATATAAACAAAGTTTTAATATATAAAGTGCCTACACACAAAAGTTGTATCGTTAAATAGGTAAATAATGGTATAAATTTTATTTTAACAAAACAAAAAAAAAAAAGGTTCAAAATAACTACAAGTAAATTTATAAAAAACAAAAACTAGAATTGTTATCAAAAGTAAAGAACTTAAGACTGGAGAGGACGTGGTGTATAAAATGAAACAGAATAAACGAAACAAACATATTTATTTGATGGTGGTCGTCGAATCTAGAAGACTCGCTTTCAAGAGTCTCATACTATATATTATATAGGCTACTTGTGTTACACGCACCTCACATGTAGAAAAGTCGTTCTGTTCTCTGTATAATGCCGTTTTTATTTTTATTTTAAGTTTGAATATTTCATTCATTAATTTTTATTTTATTTTATTTTTTTTATTTAAAACATGCATTTTGTATCTAAAATGTGTTAAAAAATTATCTAGAAATACTTAATTAACAAAACTCATTGATTGTGTCGCTTTTATAAACAGAAAAAGCACTCCAATATAAATACTATGTTTTTATATTTTTATTACATCCATGTACGAACAAGTTACCCATTCAAAGTATAAATGGTTTTTTTTATGACAATGGTAGTTTCATATAAATTTCGTGTAACTTATATCATTACATTTTTCATTGTTTCCAAGTGTTTAAATAATCGGTAGAGTTTACAATTTTGATATGCAGTGTTTGAATATTTCGTAATACTAAAATTTGAGTTCAGATTTGGGTGCTCATCGTTCGTTACCTTATACAACGAAATGTGAAAAGTATTACAGCGTTCACCTTGCGGGACAATGAATAAACTATTTTCTTTCACATCAATTACATACATGTAGCCACAAATATTGAATAAGTAGATTCAAATTTGGTGCAATCGGATGTGTCTAGCTAAGGGGATGTAAGCTAATACTCGGTGAAGGTTTTAATAATATCGTGTTGAAAACATAATTGCCTTCTCTATTCTTCCAAATGAATATTTTCGATTTATTTAAAATATCCATCCTATGTTACAATGGAAAGCACTATAACTTGTGGTTTGTATTGTCGCAAAAATTGCTTGAATCCTTGAATAATTTTAATTAAAATTGGAAAAATATCTAATCAGAAGATACAAAGAAGTGATAACTTTAGCACTATGCATCCAATGCATGCAAAGTTTAATGTTATTGAACTCGCTAAACAGGCTAATCGGCAATAACTTTTCGCAGTTTCATATTTATTTTAAACTTTTCATTTATACTATGCTAGACAAACAGACTAGGCCACGCGTTGCTGTGACAATTTTCACAGAAAAAAGTTTGAAAACCAAATTTTTTCATATTATGCAACGATATTACATCGGCTGCCAATTTGTTCCATACAAACTTTGCCCTCGTTTAGGAGTACATCGTTTAGGAGTCACTGCTTAGGAGTACAATTTCGGAAAACACTTCTATGTCGGAGGCCCAGTATTTGGTAAGGCACTATTCTAAGAGTTCACCAACAAACAATGACTCAAAATATTTATATCTTAAAAAAGTACACGGTTATTTCATTTCCTTATTAGCATGTTGATTCGAAATAAGATCTAATTTTATTACTAAAGTATAAAGTGAAGGGAAAATTAAATTTTGAATCGACTTCAAAATATGAAAAATAATTTTTTTATGAAATACTACCCTCCATAATTTTTTTGCTCGCAAGTCAATCGTTTCTCAAGCAAAAAATCGATTTATTGGTGTCAACTTCAGAAGATTATGAAGGAAAATTAATGGTAAGAGCGCTTTTTTTCGAAACAGTTTCATTCCTTTGCTTTGTTCATGATACGCAATATTATGTTGCTTTGTTTTCACGGAAATAAAGTAGCTGAACTGGATCAGTGAAATATAAACTTATATATAGAGGTGATTTGAGATTTTACTCTACAAACTCTTCTTTTTGAATAAAATTGTTTAAATTCATTTTTAATTCTTGCCTTTTGAAATTACTTGGCTGATGATTAGTGGATATTCTTTAGTTATATGTTGTAGCTACGTTTAGGTATAATTTTTTATATGGTAGCTTGTTGGATTTAACAGCGCCAAAATAAAAAAGGCAGCCAGTTCGGATTTACAAAACTGCGGGATACAAAATACTTTTATGGTATGTGTGTAATATGTGTACCAAATTATATTTGTACCGTGTTTGTTGCGATTATTTATAATAATAAAATTAAATTGCAAAATACAGAATTCAGTACCAATTGAAATACTCACATGACTGGCGTGCCTATGCATTTTTTAAATTATTTATTTCAAAACTATTATTAATTATCACGATTGAATTATTTTTGCGACATCATATTGTAAAGTTTTGATTATAATACTATTTGTATATGTTATGCACATTCAAAATTAGTCAAGAGCTTAAATTGAATCGCGCCGTCGCCACCAACCTGAAAAAAAATAATTGAATAATTACAAAAAATGACATTTAAATGAAGTTATTAAGTTTTTTATTAAATAATTTTTGAGAAATTTCTTATGTTAAATCATACACCATTCACAGTATTATATACAAGATATACAAGTATTTCGTAACCATAGAAATCAAAGAATTCATTTTGATACAAGATGCCGTTAAGGGATCCATCTTATGAAAAATTTACACTTATTTAATCTACAACAATCCTGATAAAAGTTAATATATATTTGAAGTTAAATGGGTATTTAAATTGTAAAAATTTTGTTTGAAGTAATTTTTCTCTCCTCAACTTATTTTTCGTGAAACGTTTATAATATTCAGCATAACTCCTCACATATTCCATAACACAGATGACAGTTAAATATTCTTGTTGGCCAATAAATTATAACAAAAAAGTAAATAATTTTCATAAATTATTATAATTATATCTGAATATTATATAAAATAGTGAGTTGGATACTATTATTATTATTATGGCAAATAAAAAACAATTCTTTATTTTATATAATAATAATAACAATAATCGGAGTCTTTTGGATCGTATGAATTAAAATGTATGATCTATTAAATTTACATACTTGTCCTCTTTTGTCTTAGTGATGAGGATTCAAACGATACTCACGTTGAAAGTTTCGGTTTATTTTATTAAAATTTCTTTGTATCTTTGTATTTGTTAAATTTTAGAATCTTTAGAATTTTTTCTGAATTTTAATCCATAAGTTGGTTTCTCGTTTGTCGAGAATTCGAAGACTTAACACAAGTTTGATATTAATCATCAAACATTTAAAATATTTGTATATTGATTTTCTTAAAATACTAAAAAGTTTTTATGTTCCCCTCTACCTTTTCGATTACCTACTTCCTACTTTTATGCTTCTATAATTTCCTAATTTCCAAAGAAACTTTAGCCAACTGTGTTGCAATTAAATATAACCTCCAAAAAGACTAATTGTGTAAAATAGGGCCATATACAAGGATTTGTCGTTTATGGCCGAGCAGAGATTTTATATTTAGATCAATTAATATTTGGACTTAAAATTATATAACCAATAACTAAATTCTAAAACCTTATAAACAAATCCATTTCATATTAAATTTATTCAATTTTTCTATCGTTTGGATTGACTTAATATAAGATTATTAACCTTGCTTCTTTTATGTCATTTTACTAAATATAGACTGTTTACTAAATATAGATGCTTCCTTAACTCGAGGTTTTCTGCCAATTCACAATAAGAGTTTTTTAATGAAATTAAAACCTAAATATGATTCAAGTTTGAAAAATTTCCCATATTTTGGGGATCATTTTAGATCCCAGATCGTTCAACATATTTGATGTCTATATGAATATTCTGCAAATCAAAAAAATTGAAACGCAATTATTTCTTACATGCTCAAAATATTTTAATACGTATTATTGTATTATACTCAGACACCATTGGGAAAAAGTGAAATAGCTGAGTTATCTAGTAGAATTCAAAACATTTCATGTGCTAGTTAATACAAGAGGTCCACAAATTTTAAAAGCTCGTTTCTGTATATTAGAAATTTTGTAAACACATTAATTCATCTAAATTCTATTACCGATGAAGCAATCGTATCATTTTACGATATTAAGCTTGAGAACTTAGAAAAATGAACTACAAGCATTTGGTTATACCTATTACAATATACAATGATTCAGCTAAATAATTGATTTGATTGATAAATCATTGATTATATTTTTAAATAGGAATGATTGACTCTCTTAAATGAAAAACTCAAAATCATTCACTTAAATTCAAAATAAAAAAACAGTTAGCAAGAAATCTGACAGACAGACATACATATAAGTAAGTAATCTTTCATTTTGATTTTCATTGTAGTCCAATCTGTTTAAGATAAAATGTGTAAAAAAATCTGTATCTAATGTTGTTATTTCATTATATTAAAAATTGTGATTTGTCAATTTTAACGGAAAAATTCTTTACTTAAAATAATAAAAAATTTCTCATAATTTTCGCCCCACTATTTGAAATAAATTAAAAACATACATATGCTTTGAATGTATATCAATTATAATTACAATAAGAAACATAGGTGAACTATTTCATTTTGTGTGGGATTGTCAGATTCTACAAAATCTGGGTATAAATTTACACGGTCTAGTCTATAATTTAACTGTCCCGAGTATTAGCTTGTAAATATAGATGGAAATTTAATATGTTGTAAATTTGGATTTAGACCCATACCACTAAGTTTGCTATGCCAGAAAGCTGTAATCTGTATATACACTCTATGGTTAGAAATTTTTGTTTATGTTAGCGGTGACTAACTAATGGTTATAATCATCTAAAACTCAAACTGACACAACATAGTCATTCTAAGCCAATTTTTTCTAGTGATTTTGTTTAATGATGATTTTTTGATAAATTGGACTTAAACAAATATGACAATAGTTAATTTACGTAAAGGAAATGCTAGCACTATTGGGGTATATTTAAGGAGATGTATAATTAACTTCCATATATAAGGTTACGTCTTCCGTAACGGAAGCTATTCAAATAAAGTACTTGATCTGTCTTCATTAGTAATATAGATATTTTTCTTTTGAAAATATGTTTGGCTTTCCTAAGTTTAACAACTCGGATATTCTATTTTCAAATGGATTAGTTACTTGCTGCCTGATTAGTAAATTAATAAATTGATTCACTTATTTCACTTATTAAGTTTTCTGTTTTAAGCATAAAACTTGAATTTTTTTAAGATCAACTTGATGTAGTCGAATTTTTAAATTGCTGTAACAAAACCAATCTAACAGATATTTTCATTAGTATTATCAAGAGCCTATCACTTTTTCTTGCTAAAATAACTGGAGTAATAAATTAAAATTTAAGATACCATTATATTATTTGATGATATTGACTTCACGAAGTTTTAAAAGTGAGTGTGTAGTTTGGTAGCATCCTCTTGAAGACTAAAGTATAAAGTAGCTGGTTTAAGTAACGCTGCAGTTACAACTTGATGAAGCTAAAATGTAACCAATGTAATATGTATATAAACTTAAGAAGAGATAAATGAAGACATTTGAAGATCGGAATTGTTTGATTAAAACCACATTACTTCTTGGATATGTTTTGTGTTACCTTTGTGAGGAGTTTTGTATTGCTTGCTCGCTATATGTGAGGTGTGTTTGTTAGCTGTTGTGTATTATTTTTAAAATGTTTGTGAATGAATTTTGTAATAATATCCATGTATAGAAACCGGAGATACTTACTTATACATAAGACGTAGAGATTATTCATTTTGAAAATATTAAATTCAACTAGAATTTATTTATTTATTTCAATATATTTCAATATATTTAAATATTTCTCTTTTTTATATAATATAATTTATTATTACAAATTGTTTTATTTACTTAATAAATTTTATTGTTTATTTATTTATTTATAAACATGGATTTTAAGCTATAAATTAAGATTCTTAGTATTTTTACCAAATATCTGTTCCTGGGTTTCTTCTTGGTCAATCCTTCTATTATCGTTTGCACTAGTGGGCAATCATTTTGTCTACTATAGATATCTATGCTCAAAATCGATGAACATTTCTACGCTAGATATTTTAACGATTTTTTCATATTGTATTTTATATTGCGTAAGAAATAGTCGACTGCTGTTTTTTGAATTTGAGATGGCGTGTTTGATGCGGTGGACGCGGGTACGCATGAATCTTAGTCATTTTAAACTAAATAAATACAAATTTTCACTCACAAAGTATATTGCTGTGTATTCTATATCAATATTCCTAATAAAACAGACATCTGACTATTTAAATACACAAACTATTTAAATGGTGTGCCTAAGAATATACGAAAATTCAGTATATTCAACGAATTTGTTTTAGTATAAATATTTGATTAGCATTATAGATCGCCACGCGTAAGCGTGAGGCTTGAAAATTCACAATATTTTGCATTAAATATTCTGCTTCCATCCTCCTATTTGAAAAATTACCTGAACTCAGGAAAGCTCGTTATTTTATTGTTTCAAGTTTTTCACCAACTCGTCCACTCAACAAACGATTTATTTATTTATTTTTTTTCTTTTGCATTACATCATTTAACGTTTTTTGGTCCCTTTTTCTAAGATTTTCCCTCATAATTTGCTGTTTTTATTTATGTTTTGAATTTTGTGGAGAAATGATCTTCTTATTGGAAATTGGTAGTTATTAAGTTTGACTTATTTCCATATATTTCATTGAAATAAATAATTAAAGAATCTTTATGGTAGACCAAATATTTTGATTGAAATCCTTTAATTTTTAGCAAATCGAATTAGAAAAATATCTTTTACGGAATCCTGGGTCATTTGGTTTTAGGATCAGTTTAACTATTTAAACCTCAGCTAGTCACTTCAAAATCGTCTTTATAAAAGAACTATTTTAAGCTTTCTATTTACTTTGAATTTTTGGAAAGCCCTCTTAAATTAATTAACAAAATGAAGCATTTAAATAATATAAAATGTATTTAGAACCATATACATTAGTGTTATAAAACACATACAATAAATTATTTATCTCATTAACATTCCAATGATCCATCCTCCTTTTGACTCTTGCTTAACATGACTGAATGGACCTCACGATTTTCTTACAAAGTTGCCATTACAACAACAATATAATATAAAACATAACACGGTTTGACTTGGTATCATGTAAGTTGTAAATTCAGAAACAGATCAACGTAACGTGTTTGTTTTTGTACATTGTGAAAGAAGAGTATTGATAATTAAGTCATAAGAATATCATTAAGAGAGATACTTAATTCAATTATTTTTGTGATTCTGTGAATGTTGTAATGAGTTGTATTGTTTTTGAAATGTAGAGAAGGATTTTAATTGTAGTGTTGTTTTTTATTCTTGTTTTGTTTATCATAAAAACAAATTTTCTCATGGAATATAATCTGTTTTTTTGGGAACCTGGAAGCTATATTAATTTGAGTAGCAATTCAAAATATACAAGTACAATAAAATCAAATTTTCTTAGATGCAAAGATTTAGGAAAAAACAGTCTAAATACTCTAAGGAGAGAATTAGCATAAGAAACTACAAGAGCTTAAGAACGATTATTTGTTACATAGAAAGCTCAAGGGAGAGGAATCAGGCAGTATTTTTGAAACTTTTTTTGTTTATTCAGGCGATAAAACATAAATTTTATGACATATGTGTCTTTGTAAATTTTGTGCATGTTCCCAATTGTTTTTTCAAATTATCACTCATACATACATTAAAGGTTAAAATATACTCCTTCAAAAACTTTATTAACAATCTATTTAATATAACTGGTCAAGTGAGTAAGGGCACTAATACCCATTTGACTACTTACGGATTTGATTGGAGGTTGCGGGAATCCAGACAACGACAATTTCATTAATAATAATAAAAAAATGGGGCGATTGTCACTCTGTCGTTGCTAACTTAAGAACGACGTAACCGGCTCCGTCATTGTCACCTTGTGCTAGAAAGCATCTTTGCTTTCAAGCGATGTAGTGTTGTAAAAAAAAGGTACATAGACCCAAAATTTCTAGGTACAAGGGCCACGGTTATGGTTCTCATCTTAATATACTCTTTTCCATTCAATGTGTAGATTCCAGTATATACTCGTAGATTTGGACGTACATAAATAGAACACAGAAATAGTTCAGTTTTATAGCTTACTATTGGCTTGTTGTGATTTTGAAGAATTATATGAAGATATTTATATGAGTTAACATATTATATTACCAACTACCTGTGAATAAGTCTCTCAATCGATAACATCTCTCAGTTACGTTAATTTATTTTAGTAAGAAAACTAGACTTATTCGAAAACTAAAGAAGACTATCCGGCTTCTAACTTTGTAAAATTAATATTAAAATAATAAAAAAATATATAAATAAATACAACATTTAAAAAATGCGAATCATCTTTCATGAAAACAATCAGATTTATTACCATTCATAACCTAATCAATTAGATTTGAGCCTATACAAAATGTCTTCTTTAACTTTTTTAATTTTTCTTTTGTGATCAGCTTGGACGACATATTACAGCTACTTGGGTAAGGCCATAGTCAGTACAGCTCTAAAAAAATCCTTAAACTGCAAAGTGATACGGATTTCCTCAAAAATAATAATAAAAGTATAGTTAATATTTTATTTTATAATTCGATAATTAATTTTCATAATAATGATGAAAATAGTATTTTAAAGAAAAAAAAAACTCTGCTCAAAACACATCAAGTTGAATCTGCTTAAATACTTCTTCGGTATCATTATTATACTAACACGTTTTTAGTCGCCAAGTGTGCTGCTAATAAAACAACAATTGAGAATCATTATTCATATATCACAACTAAAATTAATTAACTTCATTTTTTTTTTATCAAATGCTATTCATAATAATTTTAACAATGTTAAATAATATTGTGGGTTATATGGTTAACTTAGTATCGACTAAAAATACAAATCGAAATCTCCTACTGTGTTTTGTTAATAACTTCTTCTTTTTTTTTTTTTGTTATTAACAGAAGCTGAACAGTCAATACCTTTTTTCTATTTATAAATAGTAAAAAACAACAATAATCAACGTCGTAAAGAAGCAAAATGATCTGTAAACATGATTATAAAAATTCTAATACAATCAATGGAACAAAACAAAACACTTTCGTATTTTTTCTATTGTGTTTTGTTTACTGAGTTTACCATTTATTTTTTTATTTTTATTTTTTTAATAACTTTAAATTGGAACAAATGAGTAATGGTTTTTACCTCTATATATGCCACAATCAAGAGGTTATGGACTCTTCAAATTTTATGCTACCATTCAAATTCTTCCTCATCATCCTCTAGTTTATTTAGCCTTTCCCATACTGATTTTTTTCCTACCAAAAGATTCATTTTTAGATTTGTCTAGTGGGAAGTATAAATTGATTGCGGAGCTTGTATATTTACTTATACATATACAATATTTTTTTCATATCTCTAGATTTTGGAACAGTATTTTTCCCCAAAATATAATATTCGAAGAGTCCTATTAAAAGATTTTACTACTACGGTTTACCTTTTTTGAAAAATGGATGACATTATCTTCTTGATCATGTCTAAAATATTTCTGTGTAATCAAATTAAATCAATCATAGTTGCACATCGCTAGTGATTTTTTTTATGGGAAACTGCGACCGAAAATTATTGACTATGAACCTGAAACACTAAGTATATTTAAGTAATATTCAGGAAATTCTACAATTTAAGTATATTTAAGATATATACATAATGAAAAGTTTTGTTTATTTGGAATGTATTTTTTGAATCACAAATTTTAAACTATGTTACAGTGTTTGAGTCAATATTTTTGTGAATGTATGTACGTCCATAATTACGAATAAATTCGAAGAAAAAAAAAAACTTAAAAACGGCAAAATGTTTTGAACTTCTTTCTATTAATAAATAGTCTTTCAATTAATATTTGTTGTATTTTTTTTTCTGAAAAGGTAATTGTACAGACTTCGAGATCGTACCCAGATCAATAAATGGACCTCAGACAATTTTTCAGATAATTTAAGTCCGTTCATATTATACAAATGAGACATCTAATTGGAGTATTCGTAAGCATAGTAGATCATAACATGCTTATTTAAACTGAGTATTTAGGCAAATTAATAGGACTTTTTTTATAGTATAAGAATACATTATTTGAATACTATTTTTATCTCTAACTTCAAAAGTTATTTTTAAGGTGGTAAAGATGTATTTGAAGAAGGATTTACTTACATCCAATTTTAAATTCTCCATTATGCAAAAATTTCAACCATGCAACATGGAATTAATGGATTGGAGAAGAAATTTTGTGAAACCAAAAAGGCAAAACAGATGCACCAGCTTTAGCATAAGACGTGGCTAAATTATCACTAAATGACTATACATCAAATAAAATCACAGTTGTACAATACATATTCCTAGAAATCAAATAATCTATAAATTTTTGTTTTCAATACATGTATTAATATTTAGGTATGCAAACGCAATCTTAATACAAAGATCTCAAATATTTGTCTAGAATTACAGGTGCATTCTTTTATCTTGACGAATGTATCACGTAAACTTGTTTAATACACGTGTAGCTTGTTTCATTTTTGTGAAGGATTCATGATGTTAATTAAGACTTATGATAAATGAATAATATATTGAAAATAAAAATATAAAACTGATTGTTTATTATTATTTAGTAATATGAGTGTGATATATATATAAGTGAAGAAGTAGTGATATTGCAATGAATGTAAAGGTCTATGTGAGTCTGAAAGTGTTCTTGCTGTTAAATTGTAAATGATTAATGGTTCACAAAACTGTTCGTAAACTTTTATATTGTATACTTTAGTTAAAAATAAAGTATAAACAAACGTATTATTGTTGTTGCTGAACTTCTTAGAAAGAAGTTTTAGTTTTATCCCCGAAAAATAAAATTTAAAACTTGACAAACTTACGTTTTGATGTATCCTAATTAATTTAGATATGTATATACGGCAATAAATCCAGAAAATTTAAACAATTAGTTTAAAATTTTTGATAAGTGTGAAATATAAATACAAAGGATGCCATTATATATCTATTGATATAATTTATATTATAACATAATTTGTTATTTAATTTCTCAAACTATATTTTTTGTTTTCTTATCGTGCTTAGAATAACATATTAAAAAATATTTATGAATATTTATCGCACGATCATTCCCAATTACAATCATCAAAAAAACGAATATTGCCCCAGTAAGGTATTTATATAGGTGCATTAAGGTATTACTTTCTGCAATATGCTAATTGGAAATATTTATTTTTAAGTAAAATCATTTATTTTATCAGGAAGTTTTTGGTGTGAAGTCTAAAGGACATATTCATCACTGGTTATACTTTGGTATTAGTCAAAAGAAAAATCATTCACCATCATCAAGACTCAAAAGTTAAAACTAAATTTAAATAGGTAATATTCATATTGTATCTTGGCCTAGATATAAACTATTTTGTATAGATTCAGTTTTTAAATTAAATCTTTGACACTAGTTTCCTTATTTTTTACTTTGATCTTACTTAAAGTTTTGCTGCCAAGGTTGAAAGGATAATAATATATTATATAAGGCTCTTTGAAGATATTATCAGCTAAATACCAAACATAGTAATATAATTTTAAGAAGCCAAAAACTGAAATTGATTCTCGATCTCACAAGTCTCGGATAAAAATTATTTTAATAAAATACTACATCACCAACTAAAAAAATACATTGTATAAATGGTCGAACAAACGTAACAACAAAAATGCAAACCAGACTTACATATTGCCGGAAGATGGTTTGATAAATCCGTGTGAAGTAGTTGGACGTTACAAAAAACTGTAAACAATATTAATTAAAAATGTATATTAAAAGTCGTTATGGACCATACAAGTTATATTTTAATTTTCGAAAAAAAATTCGAAGTATATCTTGATATTTCGAAATAATTCATCGAGTGATTGATTTTCAAATGTAGTTCTAAAATGTAACGAAATTCTTGTACATCATTCAATCATTGAAAGGTTATGTTAGATGAGAAAAATTACTTGTAGGATACACGCAGAAGCTTGTTAAGCATGATGATATACCAAGCGTCTATTTAATATGACCACTACTCCGTAAATTCATCTGCAGTTTTTTGTTCAAAATCAAAAGAAGAACCGAAGACAATGGCTCACTATAGTAAAATTTATATCAGGATTCCATAGAAATATCTGAGAAAGACAGAAAAAAAGGGCGATAATTTTCTGTTTCACTGCACATTGCAACTAGGTATTGATTTGCTATTTGGTCTAAGTGTGCCTCTAGGTATGGCTGCTGAATTTCGAAAGGGATTAATTTTTATTCATGACCAAACTCCAGACTAGAAAATAACAATAACCAAAAAACATGTAGGGTAAACTATCCAAAAGTGAACCAATTTTTACTTGCATTTCTATTTCTTCAGAAGTTGTATAACTATACCTTTAAAAACATACTCATTAGAAACCTTATAGTTTTGACTTGCAATTTATGTATTCAATTGCATATTAATAATCTATTTTTGTGAGATATTTCTATTTTTAAAAGCGTTTGGAATTGTTCACCTTGTACTGGGAATAAAACACATGTTCTTCAGACAACAAACCAACAAAGTGGAATTAGTTAGTATCTTTTATCATATAATTTATAAAGTCTTTTTGGGAAACACCTCACTAGGAAGAGAAGATTATCCAAACAATAAAGCTTTCTGAATAGATTTGATTAAATGATGTTTTAGTTATTCTAATATAGTATCTAGTAAAGCCTGTTTCTTAAACTAAGATGTGTTACAATAAGTTTCAAATCTGTTTGAAATAGCCGAAAAATATCTAACAATTACACCAGGTGTTATTTGGATGACATCTATACAAAAAATTATCAGAATATAGGAGAAAAAGCACGATTGACTCATCTTGACAATAACAACATTATAGAAAGAGTATATATTTGATCTTTTACTTGAAAAAATCTATATTTTTATTTAAAACTCTAAGGTAAATATAAAACCTACACTTACATATGTAGTATTCGTAAGAGTACAGCACTTCTTGAAAAGGAGTAGATTAACTTACACTACAGTAAAGTTATAGTTGATGATGATGCATTATCATCATCTTCATCACATGATGCATGTGGCTGGCTGGTTGGCTGCCGTCTAACTTGATGATGAATGCCATTTGAATTGTTTGTTTTATAATATACAAAGATTAATTATTAATAGGTCAGTTAGGTTAAACACTACTTTTAGCAAGTTTAATTATTTATTTGAAAAAAATTTATTATATCGTTTTTATTAAAAATGTTTTGTTATACTTTTTGAAATTGCTTATTTGAAATATAATATTACGATTTTTGTTTATCTGGTATCCCGCTGTATATATGGAATTAATATTTTAGATTTTCACTTTAAAATTGATTTACAATAATTTATGTTTAGGTAAAGAAATAATCGACTATTTTTTTATGTGTTTAGTTTATTTTTGAGAAATTGATATAACTTTTTTTATAATTTTTGGCTTATCGAAGATTTATCGATTTTGGACTTCTATTTTAAGAAGTATTTTCAACTTAAATTTCTTATCGATCAATAAACGAATGAAATAAAACTCAGGATTATTTTAAAATAAGATTGGTCCATGTAATTAAATAATTTATATTGGTGAAAATTATATACCATAATTTGTTTACACTTTATTATACTTAGTCCTTATGGTTTCAAAATATTAGCGCCATAGTGTAGACGAATAAAATGTTCTTAGATTTGAGATATCCAAACACTTTCAATTCAAACTCAACTTCTATATATTAATGGGTAATACTGGCGCCAGAGAGTACAAAAATACTAAAATTTGAATGTCCCCAAACGGAAACATATATTTTTGGTATAAAATAATAAATTTTATGTACAAATGTTTATAATTCAACAATAAATATTCATACAATATGATTTAAACTTTGAGGAAAAAAACCCAAATATGGTGTTTTTATTTTTGATGACAATCAAAATAATATAATATCTATTTAAGGTTAATTAAAAATTATGGTCACATAGTCAACATTTGTGTCTTAGTAACAGTAGCTGCTACTTTTGTTATAATCATTTTAAAACAAAATCACTACTGTAGCCTTTAAACTCTAGTAGCAGTTGATTTTGAAAAAAACAAATAAATAAATATATTTCAAGATTTGTGGTTTGTTTGTCTTTTTTTGGTATTTGGTCGCATAAATACATACTAAATGAATTTAAAATAAATCAAATGCTCACTCAACGAACAGTTGATATGTTCAATTTACAAAGTGGTTTATAAAAATAGTCAAAATATTATTTCAGAAAGAGTAGATTCATTATACCAATCTATATGGAATCTATCGCTTGGTATCTGCACTTATAATAAAGAATTGTAAATTAATTATTTCGTGAAATTGTGCATAATACTTTATAAACAGAATAATGTATTTGAAAATTATTTATTTCGATTATTTCTAGGATTATCACTGAAATTGTGCTTTTCCAATTTCTATGAAATGGCTAGATCATGTTCTCCTTGTGTCAATTTTTAAAATACTAATGCAGTTCGATAGGCTCTAAAACTTACGGCATTGCACCATTTGTTTTTTATAAGTATTCAATTCGCTATTCAGATTTTTTTTAAAGACAAAAACGTCTTCGCAGTTCGATTTCGCTGGATCATTCAGAGCTATTTTACGTCAACAATACACTAAATCGATCTACATTGATCCAATACAATAAAAAAACTACTCGAGGACAACTACCCTACACAAAAGTGGGAAACAAATTTTTTCACGTTCATCGATACGTACATCCCGACCCTCCCCCACAGAAGGAAAAACGTTAGAAGCATGTCATTACGCAGTAATTTTTTTGATCTATTTTATCATATTCGTACTTTAATGTGACACAATTTATTATTGCTTAGTTTTCTGTATTTGTAAAGCATATTTTACTGTTTTGGTGTTAACATCATTCAGGGAGCTGCAAACACTGAATTCGCTATACGAATTACAATATACACCATGCTTTCGAGTTTGGAAACACGAATTCGTTGTGGGAATTGTGTTTAGAAACACAATTTTTAAATGGCTAAAATCAGAAGAAAAACAGAGAAGGGAAATTAGTGCAATCTCTTCATTTGTGTTTGATTATACATTATAAAAATGACAGTTTTTTTGGCCAATTTGCATTAGATACAAAGGTCCTCTTTCAACCTGAATGTCCATTTACCTTCTGTGTAGATATGTTTACAAGCCTGCCCGTCTATCCATATATACCCAGATACTTCTTGTATGCATATAATGTTAACGTTGATGGCTTGCGGTCACATCCGTACATCCATCAGCCAATCAAATTTAAGAAATGAGCTATTGCTGTTTTTTTATTGTTTCTCCCCCGTTCTTATTATTGTTGTTTTTGTGAGTTGTTAAATGCGCTCGATGCGTTTGTTTTCAATTGTAATCATCTACAATTCTGTCAACGATGATATTGTTCGTGCTTTGCAAGTTTAATCACTCGCATACGACAATGTAAAGATATTGTAGCTATTCTCGCTGCTTATAAAAAATATTTTTAAATGTTGGCTTGATTTTTAACTATTTTACATAAAATCTTTTTTTTTTTTTTTAATAAGACTGTTATAGAATTTCTATTGTTTTTAAATGATCGCAAAACGACATATCAGAATCCACCTACATCATTATTTTATGTTTATCGATATATAAATCGTATTAAAAACAATTGGCATTCTTTAGAGGCGTCTGCATGTCTGTTTAAAGGCATTTAAAAAAAAATTGATTGACCGCACAAGATCCTTTGTTGTCCTTCTGATTTTAGGCTAAAGAATGTAAAAGAAGAATAGTTCAATGGCTTAGCATATATATTTGAAATTGAAATCTAATAAACGTAGTTTTTTTAAAGGTAATTTATGACATATTTCGACGTCAATTGAATGGTCAGAGAAATTGAAACCAAATGAAACGAATTAATCAGAATATTAACATCAACAGAGTTCGTCTTGAAGATCAAAATTAGGCTACAGGGTCCCCCCTTTCCTTTGTCTAATGGAAGAATGTCTAATATTTGTTTTTGATTGATGGATCAAAAGACTTCTATATTAACATTCTAGTATTATGTTCACTATATCTACAAAACTGTTAAATAGATACATAACTAATTTGAGTCATATTTCATTATCAAAAGACTTGATTTATTATTAAGTATTAGTCATATAAATGAGGAAAACGTTTAAAATCTTTAACTGATATAGTAATTAGGAAACACACTATTTTATTTATTATAAAATGTGCCAGTATTGTATTATTACCCGACTACGGTAAAGCCAAAAGGATGGGATGTTCTTCGTACCCTATACACGATTGTGGGTATGTACGTATGTTCCACCATTTAATCTAAACTACTGAACCGCTTTCGAAAACGAAAATATGGTTGAAGTAATTAGAAAAATGTGAAGGTTACAATTATTTTTTCCTTTGAAATGTGTCATATTGGATATCAAATAAAAGAACTCAGTTAGTACATTACGCATATTATTCATAGCATTTTCTTAACTCCAAAATATTGTAAACTAAAATATAAGTTATATAATATTATTTATTGAATGTTAATCTGTTCCCGTATAACTGCCAAACAATTTATTAGAATAATAAATTAATAAAACAGCGCGTTAATTTTTGAAATTAAAATTTGTACATTGCACATTCAACACTAACGGGAGAAAATGAATTTTACGAATAACAAATTGAAAATTCGCTTAACCATCAACTATTGCAGTTTAAGAATTCAAATATTAGTCTTCGCACTTGTACTATGATTCGAGTTTTAATGTGAAACTATAAAGTTAACAGTTTTTAAATTAAACATTACTCCTATATGCTCTGCACACTACATTTTCTAACTTCGGGAAACAATTTTTCTTGTTTTCTCCTTTTAAGAGCACATTAATGTAGGAAGATTTTAGTTCTTTTAAACTTTTTCAATTCAATACCTATATAAGCATATAAAAAGGAAATAATCAATTCCAATAACTTTCATGAAAAACTTACCTGTTTTAAAAAGGTAGTTAAAAGATTATTAATCTTAGATGGAATTGAATATGACTAATATTCAGAAAAAATTTCTAAATGTCAAGAAGAAATTCAGCGCCGATTAAAGTGATTTTTCAATTAGTTTCTACTGGTAAGACAATAAAAATATATTCAAAAGGGAACAAACATTCATTTAACTTAAGACAATAAAATAATTTATTATAAAATAAAGGCAAACATATAGCCTATTATAAATTTTAATGCGCGTCTCTTCATATGTACAACATTTTGAAATAAAAATAATTTATATAAAAGAACATTATGACTTGTGTACACATATATCTAAGTACGTTTTATGACTTTTGAACGTGATTTAAAAATTTGGCGCCGACTCAATTCACTAGAGATCTTTAAATAAAACTTAATAATGCTATTCAAAAAATACATTAACCTTGAAAAAATTTCTTTTCTTTTATTAATTTCCGCAAATATTTAATATTTGTTCACAAAAATATGCGTTCTCCTACTGTTTTTGTAAATTGATTGTGTAAATGAGAATTATATTTTATTTGTTTTACAGAAAAAAACAAAAAAACAAAAAAAATCAATTTATGTTATGTGTGTGGGTAAAAATATGCTAGGTTTATTTTGGAAGATAATCAATTATTAATTGATAAATAAAATGGTTATTTTGCTGGATTTAATAATTTCACGCAAATCAATCAATCAATTTTTATTATTAATCATAAATTTTATTTAATAACATGTTTTTCTGATTTTAAACTGCACAAATTTTTTATCGTACCACTTCCATATTAAATATATTTTTTCATAGGTTCATAATTTATGGACATGCGGACTTCTTTTTAAATCTGCAATACAAATATGACCAGAGATATGCAGCCGAGAAAAAATACTAAAAATTACTTAATGGAATACGGTGAAGAATAAAGTGAAAAAAGAAACCATGACGCATTACATTTATGTGAAGAAGGGGGGGCTGTTTCGAGCAAGAAATTTTTGTTCTTTTTATTTTGAAAAATATTTTTGTCTTATATCTTATATTAACACCGTTAGTCGGACTACAGCCATGTCTCACAGCTTGCGGAGTGTTTCCTCATTCATCTGACTGTCTCTACACGGTCTTATTGTCAACTGATGAAGAATTTTGTCTTTTCTTAATTATAGTTATATATAAAAAAAATTGAGAAATAAAGTAAGTATACTGCATAATATGTTTCGCTGTCTCAGGGTGCTCCTTCACCTTGCATTTTACAAGAAACGAAACGTCAAACATTTAGCAATATTGCGAATATCAGAAATTTACATTCAGGCGCTTATCAATATTTCAGTTATGTAGAATAATGTCCTTTACTTTTTAAAAATAGAGAATATTCTAAAAATGTGGAGAAACGTTTTATAGAGAAGAGTTCATATGTAGAATGTTCCACTTTCGCAGTCTGACTGCCGGTGTTTTCAACATGATATCGTCACCTGACGTTGATTTCTATCGTTTTTAGATCTTCAAATATCTTCTCGAAGAAGATTCATAAAATACTCTGTTTTTTTTTTATGCATACTATCTATATACGTAGGTGACGGAGATAGCAACATCAGCCGTGCAACTGATTATGTTTTTATACTTATTGTAGCATTTAAAATTAAGTGAGAAAAAACGCAACACAGTCTCGTCTGCTTGCGATTGTATAAATAATATCAGTCATCAATATGAGACATCAAATCTTGAACCATTTGAGAATCACTATATTTTTCATGATCTGAGGCTTAAATTTATTTTGAATCGTCACTTGCAGGGATATGAAACATTTATATGCTTGTACGGAAGTAAATATGTATTTTATATTTTAAAGGTTTGTTATTCTTGTTGCGATAGGCTTCTACATGTTATCAGTGCTATTGTAGGTACATTGTGCACCAACACAAATTTGATTAAAACAGAAAAATATATAAATATAAATATGAAACATATATTTGTTAGAATGAAACACAAGTATATTGAGATACACCTATATGGTTTTATATACCTCCGAATATAACATGATAGTTTATCACATTCAACTGGGAAATTGATGCGTGATGATTGGGTAAAATAGATTTTTGATACATCAGCATTAAAATATCATCATTTCATTTTTTGGAGTTTGTGTTCGTTTCGTTTCGTTTTTTTTTTCGTTGTATTTTGATTATTTGATGATTAAGCATAAAATTTTATTACTTTTTTTTTTTTAATCAATATAGATTTGTTATGTTAAGTATAATATGATTATAAATTTATAATATCAAGTTTATAAAATTCGTAATCCTATAAACTAAATAATCATTAGTTTCCTAATTTAAGGAAACTATTTAAGAAACATATAAAACGGTTAAATTTTTGCGAAGGAAGAGTTATGAAAAAAAAAGTAAGTATCGTATTTAAAAAGTTAGTATTGTCTTACTGTTATCCTATTTCATTTTCTATTAATTAAAAAAAAAGTTCCAATAAAACCCCACTCCGCAACAGATTTTTAATTTTAAGAACGAAAATGGCGATTTATATGAAAAAAGAAACTGAAAAAGATGCTTTATTAAATTTAATTTAACTGAAAAATTTGTCCTTATTCTTTCTTTTCTCCTTTCATTAATGATGAAAAATTAAAAAACCATTTTCCGAGTTTGATTTCAGTTGAATCAAATTAATTTTTTATTAAATGAAAAAAAAAAAAAAATGGGGTAAAAGTAAGATCAAAATATGACACTAGTTTTAACAGAACTACAAATATAACGTTCTTAATATACTTCAAAGTTTATATCTATAAAATAAGGTCATATTCGAGAAACTTTGGAAAGACAAATTTTCAGGTTAGATCCGGTTGAGACTTAAGACTTAACACCTAGGAGCATCGGGTTACGGCAAGATGATTTCCTACTGAATGCAAAATCAACACCAACTCGTATAAAAAAATTCACAAAACAATGAAATTTGACCTAAATCTTTTGGTAATGACTGAAATATATCCATGGATTTATAGGAACGATTGTTATTTTCACGTTAAACTTAAAATCCAAAGAATTTGAATGATTTTTAAAATAAATGGAACAAAATAGAATGCAGCAGGACACAGATCAAAGTATCACTGACAAAACATAAAGACCTGTTGTATGCGCTGACAATCATAGATTTCAAAAGTAAATATAAAATTACTACAAATATATTTCAAGAAATATCCTTGATCACTTAATTCGTATCATTCAAGATAAGTGTAAAGTTAAAAAAAATCATCCTCTGTAATACAATAATATTTCACAAAAAAAAATCTAGATATATATATTATAAATTAATTAAAAACAATTTGAACCCCCATAGTACACGTTGTCAGTCCAATTTCAATTTAACATGTTAATTATAATACCAATCAAAATCAGGTATTGTGCATTTATTTACGATTATTACTATTTTTTTTTTTTTTGGTTGTATTCTATACCTTAACAATAGTTTGACAACTGGCTGAAAATTTGATTGTACGTGATTAGTAAGATGTAGAATATTTAGTTGCTATCATAATTGAAAATAAAAATTAATTTACCAAAACTAATCGAAAACCATTAACTTTTAATTAATAATACCAAAGTTTGGTATTTTAACGATTTATTATTAAAATAATTTAATTATTTTTTCCAATTTTTGATACTGTTGTGTCCTCAAATTTTAAACGTAGTTAAGCTTTTTTTTTTGCTCAAACACAAAACTGAATTAAAAACATTGAAATATTTATAAAAGCCACAGGATCCAAACAACGTAGAAGAACCTTAAAATAGTAATTAATATAAAATAAAATTGATAACTCCAGATTTCTAAGGAAAAAGTTGCACACAAATCAACGGTAACAACTGAAAAATTTACTATTAATTTCACTGATAATGGGATTTAATGCGAAATTTACTTTTAAATTGCACATTAATCGTTTTTGAAACTCAGTTTGCAGCGTTAAGCCTTAAATTTCAGTTATTTATTTTTTGACTAGAGGAATTTATTTTTATAATATTGATAAACTACAAGTTTATAATTTTTGTCTAAATATACTATCTAAACTTTTATGAAAAATTTCTGAATAAGCACATCATTGTGTTGCATAATTGATTTTCTGCAAACCAGATTTTCAGGAAAAATAACATTTTCTTTTAATTAAAAGGAATTTCTTTAACTCTATTTTTGGATAAACCACAATTCATTACGTTTCAAAGTAATCGTCTTCTAAGCAACAATTTTCCATGAAAACCGGTCTTATAACTTAACAAACACACCTTTAAAAAAAATAGATAATATAACGACGTAGCCTTGAAAGAACCTTGGAAATAAAAAAAATGTAGTTAAGAAAAATATTTATTTTAACGTCTATGTTTTTGCTTTAAATACAAATATTTAATAAAGAAACTTAAATTGACTTTTTCACTTAATTTCTTATCGAAATTTTTTTCAAGTTGATTGAATTCAAAGTATTATGGATATTTACTTGTTTGTTTACAAAAATATGCACTAGGTGGTAGTGTAGATGCTGCTGACTAACTACTTCAAAAAACTCAAAGGAATAAAAGTAAAAAAAAAAACGACTTAAAGGTACATTTAAAAACCACTCATTCACTTTGCTTCTTGGAGATGACGAGTCAGTTCGTCAGTCAGTTAGTCAATCTGTTCAAGACACTCCATTTACTTAAAAATAAGTTGTTGGAGTTTGATTTAAATAAATAAAGATTTCTTTTAACGCGTTCATTTTCTGTGTTTTGTTTGCTAAGCAATAAATGTATAGCACCCATATTAGTGGTGCAGCAAAAGCCTCTCAATTCTCACCAATAAATCCATAATAACCGTTTTACACATTGAAAACGAAAAAAAAAAAAAAATGAATAAACATGTCCACTCGACAAGTCATCTCTTTAAAAAACTTTAAATGTGTTAAAAAGTCATCTCTTTAAAAAAAACTTTGAATGTGTTAAAAACAAAATCTTGAAATTGAAAGTTGATTTTATTTTTTATTTAAAGAAATAAATATAAAAAATGCATTAAGTATATTCTGAGTATCAAATATTTTTGAACACAAAAGACGAAAATTTTGCTAAAATTGTTTAACGATCAGCGTTTTAAATATATACTGCTATACCTCTTGAAATTAAAAAATATTTTTAATATTTAAATATAAACTGCTCTATCTCTCAAAATTAAAAAAATATTTTGTCTGTTATATAAGCCTTTTAGCCAAACGATAAATTCATTAAATAACAAATGCAAAATTCATTTTCTCTGACACATTTATAATGGATTTTACGTCAAATATCAAGGCCTGGTATGTGAACGTATCCTTTATCGAAAAAAATTGAGTATTGTGAAGAAAAATACGTTTCTTAGATTAGATTTTCAAAAAGAAAAAGTTGTTCCACTTTCAAAATTTTAAGCCTATCAGAATAAAACAACAGACGAAATTATATACGACCGGAACACATTTGGAAATATAATTATATACAATGAATGCATTTTAAAATACGTTTAATGTTTGATATTTTTATAATCGACATACTTACATACAACATGCCAGTTTGTATCGTTACCTTATATTGAAGGCACTAACAAAATTTTGGTATACGTTTTTATAGACACACTTAATTTATCCATTTCTGGTTTCCCATCCGTCTTTCCGTTATCACGAGTCATAAACAAAAAGAGGTAGCAAAATGAAATTTTGCTGACGTGTTCTATACAAAAACAGGTGAGTTTAAGTACGTGAATGAGCAATCTATTGAGTCGAATGAATGCTTGGCCCAAATAGAAAGAATAGATGGAAAGTTCCAATAAAAAAGGTGATTTTTTTTGGAAACAAAAATTAAACAACTTTTGTTTGAAACAGTTTTTCAATAGATGTAAGTATTATATATGTATATTTCTAACTGTATATACTAGATGTTTATAGTATTTTATGAATGCTAATTAAAAATTTTCCAAACATTGATATTTAAACATATGTCGAGTATCTAAACACTTAACTCAGTTATAAGTTATCTTCACTTGTTTTAACTTCTAAAAAATAACAAATATTGATATAATTTTTAGGATGAATTTTTTTTTTTTTAATTTATTAAAATTGGCTTCAGCTAATTCAGCCATATAGCCAAATAAAGTTAACATTTTTTATTATTGCTGGGATGAATTTTGAACATTAACTATAAGTTAATGTAATATGTATTATATGCTATAAAAATGATTGTGTTTTCAGAAATGGTGTCTAATATTTATTGACAAAATATCTTCATCTGAGTCTGCATATTGCTGGACCTGGACAGACTTGAGTGTGATTCATTCTGTTAATGAAAAAATTGTGTTAATAATAGGTAAAATACTAAGCATCCTGTTTTAGTACCCCCTTTTTTATATTGACCGTAAGACTGGAGCTAGTTTAGTTTTTTAGTTTTTTATGTATTATTTAAAAAACTCAAAAACTATATAATAAGCCATTTTAAAATTTAGTTTACTCGGATTCTACTGCTAACGTTTTTAATTTTCTTGTTTTGGGAGCATTCATAAAGAGTTAAATTTTCATCCAAATTATGTTGTTTTCCAGCAAAGTTGTTACTTCTTCATCGAATTTGGGTTTGGTGACTTTTTTCAAACTTACATCGCTTATAAAGCTTTTTTTTAAAAAAAAATGAATTCAAAAGATTTTTTTTCTTATTTAATATATAAAAATAAACACTGAACAAATTTGTCATAAAATTCTCGATAATTATCTAACACAATTTCAACTTTGGTAGATTTAAAAAAGTAAGCCGAACGCAATTCCAAAAGTAGAAAACTTTTCTGTATTTGCATTTCATAGTATTAAAATCGAGTTTATTACCACACGTTTTTTTAATAAAGTAACCTACAAAAATTTTTTTTCTTCACCTAACAACAATACACAATACATAATTATGACATACCAAAGATGGATATATAATGTCAAATTTTGAAATTGATCATTATTCTTTTTTCGTTTTATATTCAATTCGTCTGTCAAAGAAGAACTAAAATACGATTTCATAATTTGTAAAATCGTGTATCATAATTTTATTTTTTTCAAATAAAAACCACACACGCATTAAGCTACGTAGGCGTTGAAATGAAATTAGGTAATACTGATTACAATTTTTATGAATCATACTTCCAAAAGGTAGGTAAGTCTTTTATTATAGAATATCATAATTGTTTAGGTACACTTAAATTAAGGGGGATTTAAACATAATATTGCAGCACCCTCCATTATGTGAAAATATTTGCACATGACAAGTTCACGGAGGGCTTATCGAAGTTTTCCTGGAAAAAAAATGTTAATATATAAAATCGAATTTTGGTTTTCACTATAGATATTTTTGTCGAGAAAAACTCTTCGCCGAGCCCTCAGATTTCATGTCAATATTTTGAAAACCAAATTTCAAAACAATTGTATAGGTATTTGGGCGAGAAAATTGAAAGAAATACAACGCATATTACATGTTGTTTAAGTTAACAGCTTGATAGAAGCACGGCCCTTTATGTCAATAAGAGTTATAAATAAGCACTCTTAAAATAAAATTTAACAGTCCACAAATTATTTGTGGCAATGAATGAAAAATTTTGTTTAGAGGTTTATATTATCACGAAGATGAGAAGTAAGAAATGCTTTTTGAATTTTAACCTATCAAAGGGACGAAATAGGGCTCATGTTTTTTTATATTGATCAAAGGATCAGAAAGCTAAAAATATTAAACTAGTCAAGAAAAGAGGACATTTAAAAACCGAAATGGGATAATTACTATGGCAACATTAATTCTAAGCGTGTAGTCGGAACGCAGGCATAAGTGTCAGAAACGTTGTTCTCAGTTGTAGTATGAATATTATCAAACATAAATAATTCTATTTCTTGGATGCATTTTTAGTATCAGCATAATTTTGCATGCTATTTGCTTTGCTAATTTGATGGTGCAGACCAAATAAGTAATGATGAATAATTAATTGTAACACGTTTAAATAGTACATCAATTTGATGAAGTGGAAATCTGAATTTCGAAATTTATCGGTTCTTCGTATGCTTAAAAACCCATACATCTGAAATATTTGGGCACAATGAAATACGAAAAGTTGTTATTGAAGCGCTAAATTTTTCTACTTGCATATGCTTATTCAATTCACTTTAGTACAACATAAAGAAATGATTCATATATATTTTATTTTTCATTTAATGATATAAAAATGTTTCAATAATTTTTTAATAGCCATAATTATTTTATTAAAGACAACTTTTCATACTATTAATGTGATTATATATCTATTTTTTTTTCAACTAAAAGTGATTTTTTTTTTCATTTCAATATCGACAACTATACAAACTCATTGCATATGAATCATGGTACGAGATTTTTTATTCAACTGACAGGAAATGTAAATTAATACAATAAATAAATAATAATGAGTCATGTTTAATATATTTTTTTTCGCAATATATGTATTTATTATTATTATTATTATTTATAGATGCCATCAATGTAAATAATAATACAACAATGTTTTATTGAGTAAATCATGAACATTATTGTGGTTGAATATTTCACCTGTAAATTTATGGAGTGTTTCTAAAAAGTATGGAAAGCATACCAAATACCAAGTCTATAATTGGTTTATGCAAAGCAAAAACAAAATCAATTAAAAACTCACTAAAGCGACACTATTTTGGTCTATTTACAAGCCGGTGGTTGCTGTTGAGTAGTAGCGACTAATAACAGCGAAGACAGCTGTTCACACACAAACTACAAACTGTGGTTGCAAGCTATAAAAACCCAAATTTTAGGTAATTATTGTAAAAGAAATAATTCAATAACATTAAATTTAAAACAAAATAATTGTTTGTAAAAATAGTATTTACTTGATTTTTATTCAGCTAAACGTTTTATTACAAGTAATTAATAAATCATTGAAAATTTTACTAAATACAGTCAGAAAAACAACCATAACTAGAAGCTGGTCAGGGATGAATATATTCGCACTTAGCTAGTAAAAGCTACTAAAAGAATCAAAAGATAGGGCCACATAATTTTCAACAGCGCTGGAAAAGTTGATCACCTTTTACTTCATTGTTAAAATGCAAGGCTAGTGCTGTTATTAGTCAAATATACGTTTCCCACTACACTGTTTAAGCAGCAACAAGCTGATGGCTACCACTAGCAGCTTATTTATCAGCATTATGATACCGCTGCATAAATGACTAGTTAGAAGATAATCTGAACGTACTTGAATTCGTAAAAATCGAGAACCACTTTCTGTCGTAGGTGTTTTCATGACTCTTCTTGCCATTTCAATAAAATAAAAGGGAAAATTGGACCAAACTAAACACTTTCGAATTCAAAATAAGCAATCTAAAAATATGGTTAATTTGATCTCTAAAGAGAATTAATTAATTTCTCTAATTAAAATTGCAGGTAAAAACTTTAGTTTTCTCATTTTATATTTCCTTATTTAGTTTTTTTTTTTTTTTTTTGGGACTCTTTTGTGAACTTATAATACGAAAATCGAGGAATCTTGTGATTTTTGGAAAAATGAAACGTCACCAGAAAATTAAAATACTAGAGAAGCCGAAAACATTGAAAAAAAAAGTAATAAATTATAACTTATTACGCTAATATACGAATATAGTTAGTGTATATTCTTAAACATTGACGTTAACATAAAAAATTATAATATCCAATTGAATCGAAACCGTAAAACTATTTTTGAAAACGTCTGAAGTTATTCATTTGAAAACCAATAAAACTTATCCGAAACTCAAAAACTATACTCAAAAACTAAGAAAACGCGCTTTTTTTGATAAGTAAATTAAAGAACATGAAAGAATTTGAGTATTTTTAAAGAGAACTTGGACCAATTTCTTATATTAAAATATTTTAAGATTTAACATAATCAAAACTGCCATAACAAACAATTTATGACTTAAGTATGGAAATGCCAAAAGTTATTTTTGAAAATTTAGATAATTTAAAGTTTAGTTTCAAAAAAACCAACGAAGAATAACTTGGATATGAAAATAAATAAAATAACAATAATTTATAAATAATTTAATCTGAAATAAATATCAAACCTGCTGCTTCTGTTTTAAAGAGCAATCTTCACAATAGATATAGATAATAAATATTATAATATGATTGAAATAAATTTTTATATTTATTTCAAATGTTATTAATTTTAATACACTGTTGGAGGTGTTATATATTTAAAGTTCATATCAAATATAGATAATATTTATTATAATTTTTTAATATTATTTTTAACTTGACTACTAACTATTATTACTAGGTACTACTTATTACAACAACTAATTCCAATAAATCATATTTGACTTGTATAACTAACTATAACTCATGGGTACAAATCTCATCACGAACAACGAATAAAATAATTGTTTTAAATAATAATAATAATAATAATTTATTTATTTATTATTTAAACTGTGTATGTGTGATTATTACAATTGTATTTTTTATTTTAGAATAAAGATTTTAAATTATGATTATTACAACAGAGTTTTTTTTTTATTAAATAGTTACCTATCAATTGGGGGTTCTTTTTCTTGAAGAGATTAATAGGCTGTAAATGTTTGTATTATTAAAAGTAAGTAAAACTTTTTAAGGTAGAACGGTGTTATTGTGTTACGTTTTACCGTACCCATTGGTAAAAAATACTAATGTATTTATTCATAATTGTGGTGTACAAATCATTCATTGTGGGTAATATTTTGGAAATAATACTTTGAATCAACTTATCCGTCTTTTTATAATAATGGTGCCATAATGGCGCTATGATCTATCTTTTTAAAATCGTAAAATTCACCATAAACTCTTGTGAAAAAAAATTTCGTCAAAATTTTAGAAATAAGAAACTGTTTTCTATTCTGGAATTAATCGCTATTAAAATCATACGCTTTTTATACTCGACATTCATACAATATGTGAGAGTATCAATGTAAATTTTATTGCAAAATTTGTAAAGCTAGCAGACATTGAAGTTTTGGTAAAAGAAGTTCTTAGAACCATTTAATTTTACCATTCCCGCATGTCTGTCATCCAGATAATTCAAAAACGAAAAGAGATATAAAGCTGAAATTAATAAACTTACAAGACTTAACTTTTAAACTATAAAAGATAAAAGGTTCGCAACGATATCGGTTCAAATTTAGCTAATAAACACATATATATGTTTATAAGATGTTTTATTAACATAAATACAATTATAACTCTATGGGCTAAATATTTGGGGTACTTTATGAATTTTAATGAATAAAAATTTTTCTTTAATTGATAGTCAACCTATTGCCGAGTATCTAAACAAATAACTCTGCTAGTTTTTATCTTCACTTATTATTTTATTGCCCTGCAAGAAATAACTGGTTGTGTCGATTCAATGACGAAAATCACTAGGTGGTATGTATAAATATACTGCATATACATGTATGCGAAAATCAGAATTCTCAATTGAAAAAGTCATTTAAATTTTAAATTTGTACAAACTTAAAGTTATAAATTACCGGTGCACCTAATTAATTAATATTATAATTAATGGATATTAATAAAAATGTAGATGTATGCAAATTAATTGTATAAAATATATGCCAAAGTTCTTTTTTTTCGTTATCAAACAATAAAACGTTAAAAAAATAAAATTTTTGAATGAAACCGGAAGTATAATTAAAAAAGATCATGATGATGAATGAATATGGTGTATCCCAATAAACGCTAATTAATTTAAATAATTAGATGAAATAAATAAATATAAAATTACATGATTTAAAGTGAATAAAATATATTTAAAATGAATAATTAAATTAAAATGTATTTACATACATCATCATAAATATTTTTATTTAAATTTTATTTTTGTTTTACATTTTAGTATTCCGTAACTGAACTTGTTTTTAAGAAAATAATTTGTTAATGTCAATTTTAAACTTTTCATGGGGTTTAATTATGATTAGGGCTACAAGAGTCCATAAAATTTTTTATGGACTCTTGTAGGGTTACAACCAAATTGACAGACATCCTTTTATATAGTAGCACGAAGATCATTCAATGAAAAATGTAACAAACATTTTATCCACGTCATTATAAAAGTTTCACATTTTTGAAGTGTTCTGTAAATATTTAATCAGTGTACCATTGAAAAAATTCTTTCAGAATAATTTTTATAAATACTTTTTCTGAAAAAAAAATTATAATCATTTAAAAAATTTATTTTATAACGTAGAGATTGAAAATAATACTCGGCACAGATTTGCTTCTTTTTTAAGTTTTTAAAATCTCAAATAAAATTTACTAATCAGTATGTTTCCTTGAAACTTCAACGCAAATATTAATTCATTTCTTAATGGAAGAAGATATTGCCTTGACGTCGATTGGAAATGGAAATGAAAATGAAAATATCGATTATTTTCAAACAATTTTAATCAAATTTCGAATGCCAATTTTGATAGTTTGCACAAAGCAAGTAAGGAAAACAAGGGAAAGTATGATAAATATTAACTTTGAGAAAACATTGAAGAAATCTACGAAACCAAAATAAAAGCCACGAAATATAACAAAACATAGGTAGTTTCGTTGGAAATGTCATGACACTGAAATATATGCAGTTTATCTAGTCGTAAAATTGAATTCTTATCACCGCCACAATCATTATTTGTTGCTATGGGAGTGTGTAGTGTATAGGTGCAATCAGCCTATGGGAATAAATGATAAGCTGAAAAATAACGTGCAAAATATTTAATTACAGCACAATTTCTTATCTGAACACTTAATCAAAATGCCAACAATGATATTAGAAATTTCAGAAGCATTCAATTTTTAGCAGAATTCCAAGAGGAATTTTGAGAAGAAATGTGTGTACTCAGATCCTCGAACCGCTTTATTTTGTTTCACACTTTCCTTACTACTATATTTTATTTAAGTTTAGTTTATTTTTTTTATACACATTTTGATTTAAAAATTATAACATATTATTATTATTAATTAAAATATTTCGCACATATGATATTTAATTTATCAGCCAACACATATCATTATTATTACGAATGTAAAGTTCGTATACAGTATACATATTAATAAAAATAATATCTTAATTTATTTATTTATTTATTATTAATTATTAATAATTCATGTTATGTATTCATCATCATCAACATCATTATATCAATTGATTATTTTAATTTTGTTTAACATATGTTTTTATTGTTTTTGGACAATTATTGTTGTGTTTTTTGATTTTATTTTTATTTAAATTTATGCATATTCTTGTTAATGTTTGTTACTTTCCATTAATAGTTTTTTTTTTAAAGCTAATATTTTATTGAAATCTATATTCAAATATTAGATGGCGTTGATTGATATGTTTACAACCAATTCAACAACTTGTAGAATGAAATTTCAGTGTAGACGTTTTGATTAGAATTAGCAACGATTGTCATGGGAAGTGTTGTATCCTTTACCAATTCGTGGAGTAAAAATCCATTGTAATCATCCGTAAATGGCAAAGGTATCAGAATAAATATTAATTGATTTTTAATCACAATAATATACTTAATAATTTAAAATAAATTCCGGCTTGAAAATTTACTCTTAATCATTTAATTAGAACCCGATTTATAGTTCATTCTTTTTTGTCTTTAATGTAGTAAGAAAATTGTAAAAAAGATAAGAATAATAGAAGCTACATTGTAATAATAATACTCACACAGAACTCAGCGAACAAACTACTTTCTTTTTTTCTAGTAAGCATTTCGAAATGATTTTATTATCCATAACAACCATTCGAACCGTACGTCCATTCGAACAAGATAGAAAAACTTCTAAGCAAAATAGATAGTAATGAAGAGGTGTAGGTTTTTGTGCGTCATATCAATACAGAGCTGAAACTACCGTGGATGAAGCAATGTTCGACGCTACGATTTTTAATTTAGGAATGAAAAATAACGGGTAGAACTTTGTATCACGAAAATAATCTTTTTCTTTATAGATTTGATTATAATTAGTGATCGCACATGGGTCACACATACCCTTCAATAAAAAAACATATATAATGGAATTATTTACTTTTTTTGAAATATACCTAGAGAGTCGAAAAACCCTTGATATTTGTTTTGCTAACCGTTTTAAGTTCAACAATCTAGGAAAGAGCAACTAATAATTGTATAAAATATACCATAGTTCTACTAATGTGAAAATAGCGGAAGCCTATTTGATTCCATCCCTTATATGTCATCAACTAAGATCTGACATAGGAAACATGAGAACAGCTGAATGGATTTTTCTTTAAATAAATAACCGCAGTAATTTGGGGAAATGTTTTTGTGTGAAGAAAAACTGCCAGGAAACTTCAGGAAAACTGAAAGAGTTTCTTTTGGATGTGCTTCGAAAGAACTGTAATCAATTTGGTTAAATGTTTTTCATGTGATATAAAAAAGAAATTGTTTGAAGAATTTGAATAAAACAGAAAACATTTTTTCTATTACACGGATATACTTTTTTTTTTTTAAATTTTAATTAATATTTTTGAGAAAAGCTTAAATTATGCTAAAAAAAATTGCTTCATAATCCTATTAATATCAAAAATTAATCAGACAAATTTCGATCCATAATATAATATCTAACCTATTATTAACAAAAATCAGCTGGCAACTAGAGTTCTGATCTCGATATTTTCATTCTTAAATAAGTGCTTCAAGCTATTTTTTACATTTTTAAGCAAATTATTTACAAAATTCTGTATCTACCAAAAAAATTAAAATTTTAATGTACTAGGTAAATAGGAAATTATATAGGCAATATTCCAAATAATATTAAAATACATATCATATTCTAATAAATTTATTCATAAGTATTTCCTGTTAAATGACCCAAAAAATAGTTTTTCAACCGTACATAGAAAATGTAAAGAAAAAAATAAAACTTATCAACAAAAAACAATAATCAATCATTTGAACAAAACACATGTAAATAAATCAAACACTTAGAATATTGATGATATTAAAATAAATTTGAATAAAATAAATTATATTGATTTATTTAAATAAATTCTGTAATGAGTTGAATAATATTAATAATTTTTTTTGTATTTAATAAACAGTAGCAAAGTATATTTATTAATTGTATATATCAGTAGTAAAGTCGTGAATGTTATTAGTAGCAATGTTTTATAATAATTACAGTGAACATTGCTTCTGATTGGAATATTAAAGATATCGACTGTGCTTATTGGTTTTATTTTCATATTTCTATTTTAAGGAAAATTAGTTTTTTGTTATAACTCCTTATGGACTTAAACAGTATATTTTCGAACCATACTAATCAAAATGGATTCTAAATGCATATTTACATTAAATTTTTAAAATCGAAAATTTTCGAAATGCTACATACAAGGCAGTATAATGATCAGAATTAAAATTAAAACGTCTTTCATTTTGTCGACTCACCATAGAATACTGTTCAAGACTGTACATAGATTGAATTCCAAAGTAAATATGATACAAACTCCATAATGACCCTTTACATCTTCTTTTTGTAAGAAAGAAATGTAAATAATCATTAAAATCTATAAATTCTTCAATTTTGAATACATTTTAGACAAATTTTTGAACTTTGTTATGTTTTTAAATGTTTTGATAAGTTAAATTAAACATAATATTAATTACGTCATACTAATTCACATTCAGATTTCATTTAAATCTTCTTTTTGATAAGATGAGATGGAAAATAACATTTTTTTGTAATCAAGCTTTTGTAATCAATCTTCGTGTTTTCTTATGGTATTTAGTGTAATTTAATATTTTAATAAGCAAATTCAGAATCAGCTAATTACTCTTCCAATTGTTCTTTTTAGATCGCACTCTGTTGGTCAATAATAATAATTGAGAAAACAATCTTCACTGTAATTTCTCAATCATATATTATGATAACATAGTTATTATACAAAATTAATATTGATATTAATTTTACATATTTAATTTTGTATAATTTGTAAATTATAATTTAAAACTTATGGTAAATATCCATTTAATATAATCAAATAATAATTAAACTTACTTAACTTTAAATATACTTATTACATATATTATAAGTAAAACTGATTTTTTCTATTAAATATTAAAATGATACATTTATAATATTATTATGGGTGTTCGATATTTTAATATTTATTGAATTACTTTTATTCTTTATTGTATAGTTCAATTATTTTATGTATACAATTGATACACAAGCAATTTTCATAGTTTAATTGATAAAAACTTTCATAATTTTATAAACACGTCACTAATTTGTATCTCCGTATAAATTACATATTATACATATTTTCAAGAAAAAGATGGAAAATACTTATCATATTTTTTTCGTTTTTTGTGTGTTAAGAGTATATTAGGGCGTATTTAATAAAATTTTTAATAAAACATTTTATTTTTATATCAAATAATTCTTATCTAAAATTTAAAAAACAATGTGTATCAAAAAATCCTGTCAAACGACAGGGCGGCATAGAAATAGCGATGTTTTCCAATGATAACGTAACAAAATATTTCTAGTAAATGATTTGTATATTAAATTTCGATTTATTGCCCTAATTTTCTAGATTAAATTATTTTTATAAATACGTATTTCGACTACAAAGTAGTCATCATCAGTATGAATTAGCTAGTTGTAATGATTCTCTGAGATTTTACTCGTTGCTAATTTGTTCAGACCGTCACAAAATAATTTGATCTAGGAAATTTAGGCAAAAAATCGAAATTTATTCGAAAAAATCCTAGAGGTCTCATTAATAATTATAAAAAAAAATATTTTTATATTGTATTCGTATCTTGTATCAGCCAATCAAGTTTCGATAGGTTTTCTTTATACGGTCTCGTTTTTTATGATTAAAATAATTTTTGTATAGCAATCTTTTATAGCAACTCTTTTTTTAAATAACTACTTATTTTCACTGAGCTCAGTGTTCAAAAAATAAAAGTCGATTAACCATATACTTACAATTCTCGTTTCGTGTTTCGACACGTTTTTTAAATGTGTATTTCATAGCAAATTATACTCATTATCTATATAAATTTGGTATTTTAAATAATAATCCATAATTGAAAAAGTAATAATATTATGGATTTTTATTATAACCTGAAATATAGTGCGAGAACTAAATTAAAATTTCCACTTTATAGAAACTTTTTGAACTTCAAATTAATTGATTTGACTGTCAGTGTAAATAATATTAAAAATTTAGATTTCTTACAATTCTGAAATCGTCGATATGCGTCACTGACAGCATAACTTCAAAGTTTTAGCTTCCCAAAAGTACTAACCATCATCCTTTAAGAAGTTTTTATTTCATAAAAATTTGTTCAATAACTCAATTGCAAACTTCAATAAATTATATTATAAAAAAAATCAAAAGCTAGTTGTTAGTAGTTATTTAATTTACATGAATGTAAAATGTAGTAGACGACTTTCAATTATATAAATAAATAAATAAATATAATATATATATATATATATATATTATAATTAACTACATACATAGGTAAATAAGTAAGTATATGATTATTAATAAGCATTTATTTATTTATTTTATTTTATAATATTTGTTTATTAATTTTGATATTGATAGCATTTTTATTCAGTATTCATATACTATTTCATTCATAACAATTTATACAATTCATTTAAATAAACACTTGATAATGATTGAACAAAATTATTTTTACATATTATTAACTACATTAGTAAGTACTGAAATTGAAATTAACTTGCATTACATGTCCCCTTTATTCATACTGAAATAAGTTGTTTGATTTGTTTTCGATTTTTAATAAGTTTTTATTTTCATTTTAGATTTATTTTTATCTGGAAGTATGTTATTATGTTTGTTAGTGATTTGAAACCAACAAGATTGATTGTGACAGAAAAGGTCACTAGATTAGTTTTGTAAGCTGCCGAATTTCATTAACGACCGATTATATGCTATAATCGACATCTATATCTAGACAGCATGTAATATTTCGAAATATACAATTTATGTTAGATGAATGTAATTATTTATTTTATTTTTGAATATTAAAGCTGGCCCATGTAAATCCAGCCCCAAGTTTTATCTTTAAAATTTATGCCGGTTCCGGATTCTCATAATGACTGAAATCATTTGTTTTCTGATAAACTGCAACTGCACTTAAAAAGAAAACATCAAAAAGAAGAGGCTCCGAAGAAAGGAGTCATATTTGGAATTGAGTTGACTGATATTCGAATAGCAAGAAATAGGGAGATAAAAAATGTTTAAGTGAAAAAAACTAAATTTTCCAAATTATTTTTAATTTGTTTAATTAATCTTTATTAAATGATACACAATACTGAACATTTAAATTATTCCTTGAAATTGAAAATATCAAAAACAAGAGGCTCCGAAGAAAGGAGTCATATTTGGAATTGAATTGACAGGTATTCTAATAGTAAGAATTAGGAAGATAAAAATGTATAAGTGAACAAAAACTACATTTTCCAAATTATTTTTAATTTGTTTAATTAATCTTAATTAAATGATACACAATACTGAACATTTAAATTATTCCTTGAAATTGAAAATATCAAAAACAAGAGGCTCCGAAGAAAGGAGTCATATTTGGAATTGAATTGACAGGTATTCGAATAGTAAGAATTAGGGAGATAAAAAATGTATAAGTGAAAAAAACTAAATTTTCCAAATTATTTTTAATTTGTTTAATTAATCTTAATTAAATGATACACAATACTGAACATTTAAATTATTCCTTGAAATTGTATCTCTAAAATTGAAGAACATTAATTATTTTAATATTTGTGCTGGTCACTATTTATAAATGTGTTGTTACCTTTATCACAAATTGAAAAAATACTTTGAAAAATATAAATCGTTAAACGATAATTGAATTTTCTTGTTTGAATTCAGAAAAAACAAATATATATAATTATACATATTTTGAATTTAATCGAACATGACAACTTTACCTTCTTTTTAATTAATATTGAAAAAATCTGTTAAGCAATTATAGTATTCTTACCAGTCGATAAGAGATGATGTTGAATATCTTACATTTCTGAAGATTGTATACTTACTTTCAAATTTACAGTTACAATTAATTTCAATAGAAAACTTAACTTAAAACTTATTAAATGAAAAATATCATTATATTTAAAACACAAACAAAAAGAATTAATCATATTTTAAATATTAAGAGTCTAATTAATAAGTTAAAAAGTAACAAGTTTTAATGGAAACCAGAAAATTATGATCGGATTTGGAATAGTTTATCTTGAGGAGAATGATTGATAATTCCACGGTTTCTTGAAGTATCACGAGATCTTGATAAAAATGTCTATACACACATCCGCTTCAAAAAATTCTGAAGTAGTCAGAACAGAAATAAATCTATTAATTATGATATTTCGAAGCTGGCGTAGAAATCCTAGCGATGTTAAATACTTGAAATTCTGATAGATTAAATAACGGTTGAGTACATAACAGGCGGAAATTTGTCAAAAATGACAGAAAAAAACTATTGGCAATAATAACATTTTATTACATACATGCCTAAAATTAGTATATCAATAGTAACATACATCCCTGATTGTAACCGTGGCGGATGTCAATTGACTTTGATAATTTTGTCAAATGTGCATAGTGAATTTTTGGAATAGCCAAGGGTCCAAAAAAGGGCGTCAAGAAAAATAAAAGGAAATTTTCCATAGAAGCCGATCAATTAGAGCAATTGCAGATAACTACAGCAAGGTAAGTAACTCCGAATAATTTTTTGATATGAAGACAAACAAATTATTTCATTTTTATGTTTGCTATCATCAATTTCTACAAAATTATACACTTTTATTAACTTTTGTTTTAAGAATCAAATTATAACCAGTAAAGATAAGAAAAGATTTGATAAACAACTGACGAAATTTTTATATTTTTTACGAAAAAAGATATAGAGAAGTGAAAAAATTATTCAACTATCGCGAATCGAAAATTAATTTGAGTCAATATTCATTTATCATTCCATATTAACAATTTATCTTTTTAAATACTTGAGGAAATTGTTTTGTTTATCAAGTAGACAATGTATTGAAACGCACCACAGGTGTTAATGACGACATATCTTCTGTTACCCAGTTATCACAGAAATATAAAAAATAATTCTTCCGCTTTTTTTTTTCGATTATTCTATCAAATAACAAGTCTTTCGAAAATAGAAAATTTTTTCGTCGATAGTGACTATATCGCATGTACAGTTTACACTAATTTAGGCTTGTTAAAAATGGTCTCTGATTTTTTGCTACATTTTTCAACAATCTCAAAAAATAAAAGTGTAACAAACTAACAATGTACCACCATCACATCTCACACACGAATAAAACAAACAACATATACGGATACATACATAATATAGGTAATACTTACGAACTGTGGTAATCTGATAAAATTACTACAAAAAATAAACCAAAAATCCAATATATAAACTTATTAACTAGTTTACACGACATCACAATGCTTTCTTCTCCTGGTTTTGTTTTTTTGTTTTTTTGTTGTTATTTTTGTTTATTTTGCTTTTAATCTAAAGAAAATTATTTCGAATAAATTCAAATTAAAACAACACTAAACTAAAATATAGTTTTTAAAAGTTGTATGCCCACCAATGAAGTTTACAATCATTTATCAAGAGGACACACAAATCAAATGTTTTAATTAACAACTAAGTTTGGTTGATTTGTGTATATAATCATCATTTGTAACAAAATCAGAAATAAAAAATGTTTTTATTACATACAAATTTCCATATGAGTCTTACTTTTGTGTAAATGCATTGAACGACCTGCTTTTTTTCTGTTTGTGTGTTACAGAACTATCAAATTTTGATTATAAATATCTGAAGAGTTTTTATTTTAATCAATTAAATCATAAGTTATAAAATGAATTAAAATCAATATATTTTACCAAGGATAATAAGCTGAAAAAGACTAAATTTTAGTGTCATAATTAATGCCAAAATCATTAATAAGTGAAAATAACAAGTGAGTTAACTGTTTAGACCTTCGATATATTTGACTATCAATGTTTGAACTTTCTTTAAAGATTAGCATATTGATTAAAATACTCTTAATTTACAGTTCAAACTGCTATAAATACATTTATAAGAATATTACGTGGAGCAATTAAACATGTGTTTATTTGCTAAATTTGAGTTGAAATTGTGGTGAATCAAAACAATTTATGAAAAAAAATTTTAGAACAAACATTTTTATTTTGAAATTTGTTTTCCATTTGTTATGGTTTAAAAGTTGTCGATTACGATTTTGTTCATTTACGAACTTAAACTCACTTTTCCGCTTTGAATCAAAATCAGTTTTCGATTATTTTTCGTTTTTGGGGTATCTTGATGAATGACAGACGGAATCACGGAAATGGACAAATTAGATGATTCTGTGACAGTTCAAATTTGTTTATTATTGTCACCATTCTTTACATTTATTTCAATTAATAATTTCAAATTTTCTATCGGTCTGTTTCTATTTAAACTATACATTATTATAGTAATAAACACACGGCAGAATAAGGAAGAGATAAAAGCATTTCTGCATAAAAAGGCCTTCAGAACTTTCAGAGTAGAAAATTGTATAGACATGACCAAACTACACACAAAATCATGATTGAACGTATATCGTTCGCATTTGTAATAAAAAAACCTGAAAGATATTATTTACTTCATGTTTTCTTTTTCTCTTTTTTTTGAAAACAAAAGACAACAAATATTTTAGAAAATGTAATAAATGGTTTCTAAGAAAAATCATTGTATTCGTTTACAAACAAACATACGATAAATATAAACAATATATGTGTTGTGGTGATTTATAACATTTTAATTTCTAGTTTTTGTATTTTAATTAATTAATAAATAATAGCATTATTTCTTGATAGATAGCTTTCACATAAATTAATTTAATTTATTTATTTTTATATAAAATATTTTATAATGAAATCTAGATTATTGTTATTTTTTTCATTTTATCCACCATTGATTTTTATATATTTGACCTTAGAACGAGTATCGTTTCAAAGCAATTTTTAATTAATTAGCGTAG
The DNA here is from genome assembly GCA_020423425.1 of Chrysopa pallens. Classification (NCBI taxonomy): domain Eukaryota; kingdom Metazoa; phylum Arthropoda; class Insecta; order Neuroptera; family Chrysopidae; genus Chrysopa; species Chrysopa pallens. The sequence goes on along the minus strand of CM035591.1, from coordinate 99,621,590 downwards.
AGCAAAATCGTTTCCAGATTATGTAATAAATAGAAGCAAGAGATATAAATACTACCCATATATTCGCAGGTATATGGGTAGGTTGTAGATATCTGGGCATGTCGTATATGTCTAGCCAGAGTAAATGAGTAGACGTATACTACGGCGATTACTTCTATATATATAAAAGTGTCGAAAGTTGTATGAAATTTTAACCGACTTCATAAAGAAGAGGTTCTTAATTCGACTGTATTATTTTTTATGTTTGTTAACTCGGAATTTTCGACTGGTTAAGCCGATTTTGATGATTATTTTTTTTATTGGAAAGCCAGTGTTTCCCATGTGATCCCATTTCAATTTGGTCCTTTGTGACCTATGATATATATATAAAAAAAAAAAAAAACTGATTTATAATTGATGGGTCCGATAGACAGTAAAACCATTATACAGATTTATTCATATTTACTCTGAGTATAAGAGTGTATGAATCGGTTGTTGTCTTAATGTTGTCTCAATCTTTTTTCTATAGGACGTTGCACATAGATCCTTGTATTTCGCATAGTTTAAAAAGCAAAAAGAATCAGATTCATATCATATTAAATCCCGGTAATATTGCTTTGCATTAAAACGAAACTAGGATGTGTGCAATACTAATGAAGTAACTGCTTATATATTTAATAAAAATTTATTAATTGAATAAAAAACCACTCCTAGTGATAAAATTTAATTTATACCTAACAAATTCACATTAAATTCTCCTATTACAACAAAAATGCATATTTGTTAAAAATTGCTGAAATATACTGACCTTGACACAGAATCTAATTACATATTTGAATACATTTTAATATTTTTTTTATTAAAATATATCATTTTAACAGATTTCAAAAACGTATGGAAGTCTATAAAAACTACCATACTCTTGAATATTAAAGTACAATATTTATAGTTAGTAGAAGGTTTTCAAAGTATAGATTTTTTTTAACTTAGACATACTTTTATGAAAGCGATCTTTGTGAATCTAATCCCAAAGTATTTAGTGCTTCTTATTTATTGAACTCTCACTCAAAATTTGTATCCTTTTTTATTAAAGAATTCTAAAAATATTCCTAATAAAAATATTGGGATGCATGATATATATGGGAAATTTTATTAATAATTTTATGTAAATAAAATAGATATATCCTACATGAAACAACATGTAAATACCGTTCTCAACCGATTCACAAAGTTAAGCAACAGCAAGCACAGCAGGATGGTTTACCCCCTGGGAATGAAGTGTGCAGTATTCACTTAGGACCTTAGCAGTACATTTGTTTTAATCAAGCTCGTTAAGCTAAAATCTTTATTAACGATTAAAAACAATTTTGAACGAATCTTGTTCAATTAAAATACAAACAATGTTGGAAAATCTTTACCTCAGACTAATGATCATATACTTAATAGATGAGTATTATACTTTATTATTTTATAAACTAATTATCTATTATCTTCTATTATCTTCTAATTATGAATTTGAAGCTAATTTCTGATTATTTTTTCTTGATTTTTTCTCTATTTTTTATATTTTGAATATAAAAAAATGTATGGAGTTAAAATCGAACACGGATCTTTGAATCAGCGAAACTGATCAACCTTATCTCAGCAAATATAATTTAATCAAACTCAATATAAAGCCCCGTGTTTGTTTCGAGTATAAAGCCCTTTCAATTTTAATATTTCACCTAGTTTTATATTTTTACAATTAATTTTGCTCATTGAAACCTGTCTTTTTTCATGTAGATTTTCTTTGAACCGATTCTTTTTTGTAAATAAGTACACTTTAAACTTATATAAAATATTATTTATATGTGATTAAGTCATAGTTCAAATAACAATAATACCATACCTACCTATCTAAACAAATACTAATTAAAAATGAAATAGCCTATAATTATATTGTTAAATGTTTTTTATATAAATATAAAAAAAATAAATCGTGATATAACTACATAAATTTTAGACCAATTACTAAATAATTTTTATTTTTAAAATATTGATTTGTGTTCAGATACATATTGATTTACAATTTTAAGCACCTATATATTTTATTTTTTCAATAACACCATTAATTTAGCCTTCATATATTTTTTTATTTATTTTGAACAGCTTAATTAACTAAATTGTCGAAAAGAGTTCATAAAATATTGACGGCAAAATAATCTTATTGTTTTTATTTATATCGGTCACTATTTGAAAATGATGTGAAATGCGTGTGTAATTGGAAAGATCTGCGAAAAAAATTACAAAGTACATCATGATATTAAATTATGAGTATGATTTAAAAGACTTGTATTAAAATTTTAATTTTAAATGAAATATTATGCCAAATTAAATAAATATTTAATAATGATAAATAAACCAAACTAATTGTTTACCTTAAGAAAGTCAAAAAGCTGCATATGACATTATTGTTGCGTACGCAATTATTACTAAGTCAACAAATTATTAAAAATTAATTAATATGATTTGATTTTGAAATATATGAGCCCGATTAAAAATCTTATGGAATAGATACATTAACAATTTTTGGTCTGTACCTAGTATTTCTATATACACAAAGGTCGACAGCTCTGAAATGGTTCCAGTTTTGAATAAAGATCTTATTTCTGAAATCAACGATAATAATATACCATTTGTCCTACAGTTAGTTTTTTTTTATCATTCTGTGTTTATCTGTTTATGTTCGTCTGGAATTTATTTTAAACTATGTTCTAGATGGCCTTAATACTTAAAATTTCAAACGCACTTCAGAATTGGAAGACAATGCAATGTGGAACCATAAAAATTTAATCGAAATATGGAAGCCAACTAAAATTATGTTTAAATTTTCTCGTCGCCTTCGATCATATTTTGATACTCACGTTTTAATAAAAATCTGTTAAAAATAAATTAAAATGTTTGATTAAACAAGTTTATAAACAACCGAGAAAGTGCAAATAATTTATTTTGGCCTGATTACAATTTTTTCAACTCCGTACTGAATCCAAAAGTTTTCCTAAAAATTTGAGTGTGGTGCAAACAATACATAACAGTCAGGAGTGTAAATATAAAAATGAACCATTATAAAATTATTTTACATGGATCGACTATAAATTATTTTATACTTTTAAGTTCGTTTTAAAAACATGATTTACTTAATATTTTCTTTTTTTAATTATGTAAATTAAAGCAAATATTGCACCGGATGTAAATATATTTCAAACAAAAGATATTTGCTTTAAAAGAATATTCTTTGCATGTATTCAAACTCTTCTGCTATCTCTAATGCTTTGAAAGATCAGCCACAGATTCTTTGTAGCCACTTAATAGATTTTGCTCATTCACTTACTTGAATTCATTTTTCAATTGAAAATACAACATCACTATCTATTTTTCATTTTTGAATTATCTTGATGACGGACAGACGATAATGAGGTGAATCTATAAACACCCACACCCAATTTTTTTTAGTTCATTCAATTCCTTATATATTTGATATGTATCGGGTATCAAAAAGTATTGAAACTAATATCCAACAAACCCAATCAAAAATAACATGTAGCATTCTATTTTCGGATATTAAAAAATATCACTTATAATATTTTACAAACTTACTTCTTATACATTAATAGCATCATATATTTTGGGTCAGTCAATCAATAGGTAGAATGCGGTACTTGATTTTTGTATAAAAACTATGTGAAATGTGCGTAGGTGTTGCATGTGTATGGTCCATTTCACATCCAGTTGTTATAAAATAATATTTTTTTAATAGATTTAGCAAACATGTTCATAAATTTAAGGAATTCTCTTTTAAATATGGTTTAGTATTATTAAAATACTAATCTCAGGATCATTACTTGTCACCTTATTTTACTGAAACAATTTTGTTATAAAAAATTATATAGTATATATATATACATTAAATAGTAATATATATATATAATTATATCATACGTTTGCAATCTTTAAGGAAAATATTTGATACATATAGATATCTTTTCAATGAGGTGAATTAAGAGGTTACATGGGTTTCGTCGGGTAAAAAAAGGCCTATTTTCAATATAAAAAATTATTTATTTAATTCAAACTTTTTTCTGTCTTATAGATAGATACACATTTAAAGAATAATATCTGAGATTTAAAAAAAAAAATAAAATTTCATCTAAAATGAAAAAACTAAAATACGTGTTTTAGTTAAGACTATAAACTCGTGCTTGAACGAAGGAAAGAAAAAAAAGTAAATACTGGAATTTTGGCAGACAATTATTCAAAATTATTCAAAAAAATGAAAATTTCGGTCAAATTTGCTTGAAATTTTTTTTAAGCTATTGCATAGCTTCTATCGCGGGCCTTGAGCGCGGGGACCGAATCCAGAAATTCCGTAACGAAAAAACCTGATATGTTACAAATCATCATTTCCATAGAAACCAAAATCTAATTTTGAAATTCAAAATAAAACTTCTTTATCTCTTCTCACTAGCAGTATGACGAACTGTCAACTATATAAAGTGTGCATATCGCATTCTTCAAGTATTACCGGAATCATTGCATAGCTTCTATCGCGGGCCTTGAGCGCGGTGACCGAATCCAGAAATTCCGTAACGAAAAAATCTCACGCTCCCCACTCGACGGGCAAGGAGGTGCGGCTTGACAAATCGAGACAAGCTGCTCCGAAATCGGACGAATACATAAGCAGCTATTTATGAGAAAGTATATAGGTGTATAGGTGTAAGAAAAAGTAATACTGCATGAATAAAATAGTTAAATAAAAAAAAAATTATAATTGCATAAGTTGATACAAAATGCTATGCAATAGCTTTACCGCGGTAGTCCTGGAGTGCCACACGATTTGTTTTTTTTTTTTTTAAATAGTTCTAATTAATTTGGAGTAATTTTCCAGATCAACTGGTTGAAGCTCTCGTTGTTATTTTGTTCGAAACCACCAACACACCGTTCCAGAAGCTCATCCTTACTGAGATCATCATGTATTGGTTTCATAGAAATCAAAACTTCATCTGGTAATGGAGTATACTGACCCTTCTATACCTGACTTGGAGCGCACACCTTCCAAAGGCTGTATCTCTGAAACTATTATTCGGATCGACGTGAAAAAAATCGATTTTTTGAACCCACGAATTTAATGAACTTTTTCTATAATAATTTGCTTTATACGCGACATATTATGTAGGAAATGTCTGTGTATATTAGTTTTAGTCTAAAGTTGGTAACGTTTATAAATATTGAAGGTAGTAAGTGTATTATAATTGGCGTCAGTAGTTCTGTTAGTTATTTTCACTTGCTATATTAATTTACTTTGAATTTTCGTATTTTATATTAAACTTTGATTGAATTTTTGTAATTTCGGAATCGTAAAAGTGAAGTTATTCTCAGCCAATGAAAAAATAACGCAAAATCTATCTAAAAGTGGCATAGTATGTTGAATTTCGTCTTTGTTATTGCATTATGCTTCATCCAGCCACGTGTGCTGATTTTAGCATGAAAAAAAGTTCGTTTGAAATGCCTTAAAACTATCATATTGCATTTTAGGAAATTTGTAATAAAATAAAATTGTCAGCATGGAGCCCATTCAACACAGCTAGGGCCCAACGCAGGTCATGTTTATCACTATGGTCTAAAATATTATTAGCCATATACGGATATACTATTTCCAATCTCTTCATCTTGCATTTTCTCATAACATAATCAATAACTCATAAACGTATTTAATTAATCTTTAATATTTTTTTCATAAAAATATTTTTTAAGTCCTACTATATTTGAAAAGTCGAAGGTCATTTTAATAATATCTGATCGTATTATTTCCTATATTTAAGTATTTTTTTTTGTATATTAGATACTACTTCTAAATTAATAAGTGTATACGTAACCATCTGTTTTCTTTCTCTTGTATTATAAAAGGTATAGGTATCCAAAAACAGAATTAGATAAAACTTGCTAACATATTTTTTTTATATGATTCGTAATATTGCGTAAAAATTTTTTCTTCACTCTGAAGATAAATGTATTTGTATTCTTATTTAACTGTTAAATACTTGTTATACAGTTAAATTAAAGTATCACGTCATTAAAAATTTATAGTTAAAAGTAAGTTTTGGTCACTACTACTTCGAGTATTATCAGTTTTTAATAATAGGTATTGGTAATGTCCATGACAAAAAGTGGGTTTTAGACACCCGCAAGGTCCATACAACGACAATGAGAAGATTAACAAACTAATTTGTTAATAGTCGATATTCACGAAATAGATCCCATTACAAGAACTTATATTTAAATGTGCTGGAAAATAATACAGATATAATGCACCACAATCATCGAATTTACCACGAATGCAAATGATTCACTGTTTAATTACAAGGCTGGCTTAATTAATAAACTACTGATGTGCTCTGCTGCATATGCGCAAGGTTCATTATTTGATTAGTTTGCTTTCATTATAATTTAGTCTGGACAACGTGTTTATAGTGAGATGAAATACAAATGTATCGCTTAATTGAAGACAATATTTATGAAAAACTTCCACACGGGAATTCTATTGATATATAATATGTTTAAATAATTCATAGCTACAGTGGTGATAATCATTAGTCTTATCAGTCTTATTTCTAAAAAAATATAAGTATTCCAGAATGCAATTGTTTTAGGTATTTTATAATTTATCAATTTATTAGATATACTTGCACCTCATGTCCATGACATCACAAAACTTCATAATATTTTCTTTAGTTTTAATAATTTATATATTAGCCTGTCTTGTATTCCACTCAGTATAGCACGTTTCAAAATAGAACATGATTGAAAACACCACAGGCCATAAATAAAAACCTTTTCTTATACAGAAAACTGTTTAAGAATGAAATTAAGGTTTGAAATGTCATTTCACTGAAGAATCTGCGATGAAACAGCTTTGGCGTTTAACAAGTTTCTAAGTAAACAATATTTCAGTAAAATAAGACAATTATTCTGAAATTATTATTTTAATAATACTAAACCATATTTAAAAGAGAATTCCTTATTTTTATCATTGCCATAAACGAATAAAGTTGATAATTTTAATTTTCCTAAAATATTCAAATAACGATAATTATTGATATGCATTTGGGGATACGTATATATATATATATATATATATATATATATATATATATATATATATATATATATATATATATATATATATATATATATATATATATATATATATATATATATGTGTGTGTGTGTGTGTTTGTATATTGAAGTGGGGGTAAGTAAATTGGCTGAAATTTCAGACATCAATTTTCTCCACATCGAAAGTTTTATGATTCAAATACCAAAATTTATATGAATAGCACTTAAAAAAAAGTATATACTATTTTTTTAAAGTTATTTTAGAAAAACTTTGGTTTATTGAAATGATAATTTTTAATCCACGTTTATAAACAAAGCGTAATTGATGGTAAATCTACGGCATGTTAACTACATTTATATCATGTCTTATCAAGATATTTTAAGATATTTTATTTGAATTGATTATAACTGATAAGATAATATAAGCAGGACATTATATTTATAAAAATATGACAATCACCTGTTGATAAAACGGTATATTTTTTTCCAATTCAAAGAGAAATGATATTATAGTCAAGCATAACGGTCAAAATTTCGCTTGAACATTGTTAGTTTATGATCATGTTTTTTTTTTCTTTTTCTTTTTCTTTTTCTTTTTCTTTTTTTAATTTGAAATCCAAAATTTAATAAAAAGTAATAAACTCAACAGAGTATCGTATTTCAAAACATCCTCTTCCATAAATAAAGTACTACTAATTCTTTAAATTTTCTTTACAAATAAATATATATAATTGTTAAATGTTCGAAAAATATTAAAGGTTAGAGTTGGTTGAGTATGAAAATCCGACGAGAGCATTGTCTGAACACAATATTAAGTACTTATGCAACAAAGTATTACAATTAACAAATCCAATAATACACCGTAAATCTGTATCGATCGAATACTGATTTTCACAACATTTTCATCTAATGAGTTGTAGTTATCAATTATTACGTAAAGATTGTACCGTGAAAAACATTCTGGGAACAAAAATAGCGGCTAAGCATTCTTGATCAAAATATTTATGAAAAAAATCCGAATATCTTATGAAAAAAAATACCATATCTTATCCAAATAGTTTTAAATTATTGATGTTAGATGTGAAAATGTATGTAGGTATGCACAAAGACGAGTTGCTCTTTTAATTTTTTCTTAAGTTGATATGTAATAAAGACCTCAAAAGACTCCATGAATAAAGACAATCTGTAATGTAATTTACATTGTATTTATTTTCAATTTTCGCGCATACATAACTCGAAAAATATCTATCCAAATGTTTTGTTATTTTATATGCACAATCATTACATGAAATCGGAGGGCATGTATGTCAAGATTGTAAACACCCAATTTCATAATATTTTGATAGTTATTTTTTGTGTTATTTATACATGAAAATTCAAAAACAAAATACAATGTTTATTACATTCCAGATTGCCAGTATTAATAGAAAATAATCATTATTTAATTTTAAATTTAAATTTAATTTAATTCATAAATAATTCAAGCAAGAATTCTTGAAAATTTTGAGTTAAATAATCACCTGTTATTTAGTAATCCTAGTGGTTAAGTTTCATAAAAAGAAACCCCATATTATCATGTTAGTCTGTGTTTCTACTTTAAATAAATGCTCTCAATGGTTATAGTATACTCTAAGCCAGTTAGTCTTCAATCTATAATATTGTCATCTCACTCATATAAAACTGCTTCATTAAAATAAATAAGTGATGACCATAAATTAATGTATCTTAATTATTTATTTACAAAAAAAAAAAAAAAACTATATTCTGTGTGTTCAATATTAGAAATTAGTGTCATCAAAATAAATAAATATTTTTTGTGAGATATATCTTCTAAAACTTGTTTCTTTGTATACTTACTGTATGTTCTGCGATTACGAAATTTTGTCTTATTTTTTTGCTTATCAATATTTTTTTTTTTTTAAACATATTTTATGAATTTTTATTGGCAATAATTGTAATTATTATTTTTTTCTAAAATTGATTTTTTTAAATAAAAATGTATTTATGTTTTTGTATTTTTTTTATTAAAAGAATTGTAAATTGTAATGAAATTTGCATTTTTATTAGTGTGGTTATTATAAATTATATAAATTTATTGCGTTAGGTAATTAAATACTATTTTTTGCAGTGTTTTTCTGTTTGAATGTCTAATATTATATAATTAATGGTTATTATTTGCTGCAAGGAAAACTAATAATAGTCGTTTTTAATTTCTACGAAAATTATACTAGTCAAGCTAGCAGAGAAAAGTATTCAAAATTGAATTAAATTAGGTGCTGCAAAATTTAATTAGGTGCTGAAATATTTATTTAAGAAAACTGAGTCACTATGATGCACTGCTACCGTGATATTACGCTGACAGAGCTATGTAAAAAATAACTTTTATAATAAACATACTGTATATAAAACAAACCAGAATTGTGTGCTTTTATAATGTGCTTTCAAGAAATCATTTTTATTAAACATTTCCAAAAAAATTCACTGCGTAGATTGACTTCCACGATTCACTACTAAAAAAATGTCAAGGTAGCAGTGTAATAACAGAAAAAAGTAGTAAAATTGAATTTAATTATGCTCAAAATTAGGTGATTTTAAGGTAATTAACTGCTTCCGTGATACCACGCAGAAAAAAACATTAATTAAATTGCATTTATATAAGATAAAACGAGTTTGCTTTTAACCCACAAGCGCGTAACAGGCGAAAGATTGGTACCTTCTACTTGTGGTGAAATTACCAATCATTAAACCTGTATTTAAATCGAGAAATTTTTTGTCCTATTTATACCAAAATTATCGTTTTTGTTTCATACACCAGGAAAATGCGAAAATATCGTTAATAAAATGTAAAATTTTGAAAGTGCATGCCAGTGTGTTTGCATTTTGTGTGTGCATGTCACTTATAATGCATAATATCTGTTGTATAATTTACGTACCAATAAATAAGAAGCAGGACTAACAATGGAATTGTACTTGAAATCAAAACATGATTAAAATATAAGATTGACAGACAAATCAAAGCTGAGAACGGAGAGTTTTGAATAACAATGGCTATTATTATGAACCCAAGTGAATTGTTCCATTTTGTCTCCGATTAACAAATTTAACATTCAGTTATTTTTAACAGTTATTCTATTAACCTTATAAGATTTACAGAATTATAATTCATATTTGGATCTCCATAGATATAACGTCTATAACACATTTGTCGGTCAAATTACTTGTGACAAGAGCTACCAAGTAGATTAGAGATGCTTGGTAGTCAACTTCAGATATTTAAGACTAATGTCAACTATCTTAATATTTGGTCTGTTTGCATATAATATAAGGTGCGTTGCACACAAAAATAGTCCTGATTATTTGATCAATTATTATTATTATTATTATTATGAACACAAATATTTTGAAGAAAAGCAAGTATTTGCGATAGTATTGTCTATATTCGACATCTGATTTTATAATAAATACGAAAATTTCTAAATCTTAAGTCAAGTTTTTACTTTAAGTTAAGTAATATATCATTTCTTCTCGACCAAATTCAATAGTGTATCCGGCTTTCAATTTGAAAAAACGATTAATAAAGAGTATCAACTGTCGAGGTCACATCAAAATTTTTTTCAAAAAATCATCATTTACAACATTTTATTGACAGCATAACAGACTATTTTTTTTTTTGATTTCAAAAATTTTAAATTACTTAAAGCCACAAAAAATTGAATTTAATTTTGTAATTTATAAACAAAAATTTACATTTATATATTATTTTTACGGATATAGTTACAAAAATTGTTATGAATGTGACTGATGTACGATAGTTGCTTAGGAATGAATACAAGATTAGATCAATCAGTTGCATTAAATTATACAATAAAAATTGACAATTTTCTGTTCGTTTGTCTAAATTGTTTTCCCGTCTCATAAGTCGATCTATGAGAAGTATTACCTTACACAAAGAAAATATATTTAAAAAAAATATTTCTCATAATTAAAGAAATATGAAACAAGATATAACAACAACAAAAAAAAGAAACAAAAATGTGTAAATTTTCTCAAATATTATGTGCAGTAATAAAGTCGTACACAGATTTAATATGCGTGTGATATGATTAAACAATTACACATAACATCTCATCAAGAGAACCAGATTATTATTATTATTATTGGTATGCAGATTTTTATTAGATTCGCATTTATAAGCGGTTGCACGGCTATTAGTTGTCGCTATATCTGCTCAACCAATCCTCGAACGAGTTTGTATTCAAGAACAATGCCTTTCGATATTTTAAAATTCTTTTATTTGAGGAATTTTTTATAGGGTTGGCTTATTTGCCTATGGTTGGTCTAGAATTGGTTATACATTTTAACCTAATTAAAATACTTTTCCAGGAGCTTCTTTCAGGGATCCGTAATAATTCACCATTAAGTAGCGAGGTCACATAACTGGAGAGTATAGTGAATGGAGCGGCAATTTGAAATATTTAATCATTTAATCATTTTAAAAATTGTATTTATAACTATTTTGTAGTTGAGTTCTCAATTTTTTGAGTTTTTGGTCTTGATTTGTTCATCACTCATGTAAACTTCAATAATATGACAGTTTTATTAAACATTCCAGCTTCGTTATGTAATTTTTACAAATGAATTGTAATTATCTCAGTGGAAGGCTTTAAAGAAATAAATGATTAGTAATAGTTCGTTAGTTTAATTACATCACGTTTCGAAATTCAATATTTTGTTCACCATGTACAATTCGAATAGACTCACTGGTGCAAGCGGGTTTTAATAATTTCCTATTATTAATATTTTCTCAAATAATTATGAATGTTTAAAAAATATAACACAATAATTAGCAACAAAAAAACTAAACAAATAAATAAATAATCTTAAAGAATAATAATAGATATCATATTATGATAATAAAAATATAAACAGTTTAAATTACACATTGTATATTATAGGGTAAATGCGGTATAATGAGCTTCTATACATATTCGTGAAGAAAACTGAAATTTAAACGGCAGAAATTTTTAATACAGTTATGATCTGAGAATTATTGGAAGACTTTATAAATATAAGAAACAATATAATTTAAAGACAACACACAGCTTTTGTTTACAGTTCCCATATTTAAATAATCTCTTCATAGTAGTAAAATATAGAATACATTCTTATTATTTTTTAAAATGCTTAAATCAGTAATTATGTATAAATTTCGATTTTTACCTCAATTTCCTTGATCAAAAATTCTATTTCGACTACAAAGTAGCCATCATCAGTGTCAGTTTTCTAATGGTAAATATTTTTCGAGGAGCAAATTTTACATCATATTCATTCCGAAAATAATGTTGGCCTTACAATGTTAAAATTAGGCGCACTGTTTAAACGATTTCATGCAAAATAGTTTGTATACTACAATTTTTACCATCTCAAAAATCTTATTTTAATTAATTTACAATGAAGCTCAATATACCATCTTTCCCTAAAATAAGGTATTGTATATTTTTAAAAAAATACTCTCAGCTTTAAATACATTATTAATAAATAAACAATCGTATATACACAATTGTTTATAATTAATTATCATATTATTTGTTCTATTAATGTACATTTTATTACTTATCATACTTTTTTATGAACTACTTCAAATTAGAAGAGGAAGTTTCATTACGTTGAAAAAACTTAAGTCAATTTACCAAATGTAACAATTTGTACCTTATCTTTCCGAAATCGACAAATAAATAAATACAGATTCCTAAATCATTTTTCAAAATTGATAATTTAATCAATGTTGGTATCTACTACCATCTGTTTGCAAAAATATTTAATAGAAACATATATCACACGAAAAAAATCTTTCTTAAAAATCTCTTATTTGAGATAATTTTATAAACGTAGTTCATCACCTGGGGTAATCGTATTCTTTCAAAAGTTGAAAGAGGTCGTTTAAATCGCTATTTGAAAAGGGCATAAGATTTCACAACCCCTATTTTAAATTGTAGTATTGTCAAAAAATATATAAGTGTAATGGGGATCTTTTTCTTTAACGATGATTGTACTTTTCAATGAATTCTGTGTTCGATGGTAAAATCTGATCTGCACACAGCATAATTTTTTATAATTTTTTAAGAGAATTATTTTATTCTAAGACTAAATATCTTAATTCTTTTATTTACTTTTTTGTTTACATTCTATAATTAAACATAATCTATTTAAACATTCTGGAAAATATTTTAAGTCTCTTAGCTATAATGTACAATGAAAAATAAGTCAAAAAGTATTTTTGTTGGAAGATTTTTTGAGATTCAATCATGAAACCTGTAACATTAAGTATTAAGAAATAAATTTTTCATTTATTGAAGTCATGAATTGAAACTACATTCGCATCTTAAGCCATTTTTTTACAAAAATCAAAAATAGCGGCACAACCAATAGTTTGGATTGTATATCTAATTGGAATTGGACGTTTAAATCTCTGTTTAAAAATGTTATGATTTCAAAATTCTAAAATTTACAAAAAAATTATAACAAAAAGTTATTGAAATAATAGAAACCATATTGTTACTCCGCAGAGCTGATAATCAATATTATCGTTGCATATATTAATCGAAATGTACTTACAATCTTTTAAGATAAGTTTATATTTGACCGAAATACTGTACTATATCAGACCAAATATCTCAGTTAGTGAGAAATCATTTAGATTTTCTAGAGCAAAGTTCAGTCAGAACCAATTAGAATAATTGCTAATATTATCAATTCACATAATGATATTTCAGTTTTTCAACAAACTATCTTACATTTAGACGTAATATTTCATTATTTATTGTATGAACTTGAAAAACGAAGAGAATATCGTTAGAACGAGTAGGAGTGCAATGAAAAATCAATTCTCGTAAGGCGTTTGTAAGTGGATTTACAAATTACAAACTAAATTAATGAAATAAATACTCAGCTAGTCTCGAAGAAGTTTCTCTATAATATAAACAAAATTTTACTTTTTAATTTTATATCGATTTCAATAAATAAAAAATTGTAGTATCTAAAATAAACCGCATGAAATTAACCAACTGAGTGTTACGATGAAGATTACAAGTTCGTTTCTCAAAATTTATACGATATAAAAATAATAAAAACGAAACGAAAAAGTTTGCAACCAAAGTCGCTTAATTCCAAGTTAACGAATCATGTAAATCAGTTTGGTAATTTTGTAAAAGTATATTGATCAAAAACAAAGGAATAATACATTACGCCTCTTCCGAGTATAACAAAAACCCTTGAATATAAATTCCAGATAAAATCAAACATATTTTTACAGTGGCTAGAGTTTGCTTCGACAAGGTTGGATTTAAGGCTAAGTTTTTATCAACTGTAAATAGTATCCTAAAATGGTAATAAATTTATTCTCTATGACATGTTACCTACGTACCAACATATAATTAAAAATAAATTTTTACATGCATCATAAAATTTGATTTTGTTATATGTATATAGTAATTTTTCTCACAAAGTATTTATCATAAGAAAAAAAAAATGAAACAAACTTTATATTATGTAAATTAAAATTGATAACAATTAATTTGTGCGTAAAATGCTAATAAGAACCATTTTTTCTGTTTTTAAAAGATGTTTTATAAAGTATAATCATTTCATGACATATAAATTTAATTATTACACACATTAAATTATTAAAATATTATAATAAGACTTATTATTTTTGATAATTTTTTCTTATGCTTTTCAACTAATAATATTATTATTACAGAATCTGTGGTGTGATGAATGTTACTTTCGAAATATATCCCCCGATAAACGAAGCATTGTGTTCGCTTTACAAAATAAAGAATAATTTATGTATTTCGATTGCAAAATTTTAAGTAGACATCAAAATTTTGAAACCTCCTGTGAAACTGTTATTTTGTACCTGGTTGGCTGTTACTTTGGTGGTCTGTAGGATAGATTGTTTATATTACAAACAATTCACCTGTCAATTACCGTTCTAGACATATAACGCTCTCAAGCAATTACTTTTTACTTAAATGAAAAATAATATCCCGTGAACATTTCATCCGATTCTGAGTAAAATTGTACATTGTATAATTTTATATTTGTTTGAAATTTTTACAAAATATATTGTCCTAGAAGATCGATATTTAAGAATAATATACAAGCATAGCAGACAATCATAATCAAAAAACTTTAATCAGTATACAGTCTCAGAAAATTTTACTAAATTAGGTGAAAATGCATTTTTTTCAAATATCCGAATTTTAACTGTACATCATCTTTTTAAATACGTTCAAGCATTTTTATTGTTCAATATGATTGCTCAGCCCTAATCATGATACAATCACAAAGTGCTCTTTAGGAAAGCCGATCAAAATTACTTTCCTTTATTTAAATTTTTAGATGAATAGGTATTGTTTTATAGGAATGTATACTAAAAAAATTTGTATTTCCTTTTTGGTATTCAAAATAATCCAAACACAAAAACTTGAAAATTTTTGGGAAATCAAATACATTTTTTATTAATTTTTATCTGTAATTCTCTTATAAATTTTTTTCAAAAATTTTTAATTTTGTATATGGATTGTTTGGAATACAAAAAACAGTTAAAAAATTTTTAAAAACTTATTCTAATGGAAAATTTAATTTTCTACAAAAAAAAAAAAAATACTCTCGAAAAAATCTTTTTTTTTGGCATTTCGAAAACTTAACAGAGGTAATTTCGTGTGATGATGCCAAACTGATATATAAAATCATAAAAATCATTGAACGCAATTATTCCTTTCTCAAACACTTATTTTACACAATGAAACGAAATACTCAATAATCCGATCATCACTTACGCCTAGCTATAGTTTAACTCTTTTTATTTATTTTTTTTTTTTTTAATTATTGTAGTTATTATAATAGTAAAAAGTTTGTTATAACTATTTAAAAAAGAATGGAAAAGATTAATATCAATAACAAAAGTATTTAATAATAATCCAAGCTTAATAAAATAATCAAATGTATTTTAATCTTTTAATTAGTGTGTTTTTAACTAATTATGTAGGTACTATTGGACTTATTGTGATCAAGATAATATTTTATCTGTTTTTGTGTATACATTTTTATTTTTTTGACTTATCGAAAGCCATGTGGGGCTTTTGTTACGCCTAAGTGCCTAAAAATGAAATACGCAGAGGAACATTTGATTTGATAAATTCAGAAAACACTCTTGAGACTTTGTTTATTTTTATGTATGCTATTATAAAGTATTCATGGAGCTTTTCGGATTCATCCATTGTTCAGGATAAATAAAAATTTTGAGTCGCCCAGATTCAAAATTTTCAGAATAATTAAGCTTTCGATTAATTCAATTGATTAAATTTCTTGAATTTTACGTAAACCTTTTCTATTTTTTGCGTTGTAGCTTTCTTACGCGTTGCTTGATTTTATGAAACTTGAGAAACACATTAAGTAAATTCAAATAAAATATTTGTAGTGTTTGAAAAAATTTGATTAATCTTCTCTTTCGGGGAAAATTTCCAAAAATACGTTTTTTTTCTCGATACATATTCGTTTATTCCGATGTGAAATAAAATAAATTGTCTAAGAGCTGGGGAATCCAGGTTTGTTGTAAAAGTTTAAGAAAAAATATGACAAAACCGTAGTATTTTCTTTTGAAATGCTTCTCCTCCTTTCGGGGCACTAAGAGAGAAGCGTTTTTTATTACTGAGGTCATCCTTTACAGAGCTACTAGGTTAATTTGAAAATGGAGGATATGAAGAAAATTTTCAAACATAAAACCGTGAGAATATTTTTATTTGCCACACCAAGTACAAATTATATCAATTAAGTAATTTTTTGAATTGTGTATTACTTAAGACCAGCTTGTAGATAATTTTGTTGTATTTATTTATTTTATTTTCTATACAAAAATATATTTTTATTTTGTTTATAAAAACCATAATAAATTGTAATTTAAATGTGTTTCATTTTCAATAAATTGTACATGTTGTTATCTAAATATTTATCTGTAACATGTTTTTAGAATTCTTTTATATGTTACTTCACTTAGTCTCAAATTATTATATAGAATGATTTTTTTTTGTTGAAACCCAACAAAGCAATACTTTTTCAATTCAATATTTTGTAAAAAATCTGGATGTTCTTTAATTGCTCGAATTTTTATTTTTTTTATAAGAAGGGTATTATTTATCCCACGTTACTGAATTATTTAGCACTCTCAAAACTTCCTTCGCAAAGTTTTGTCGCAAATACCAAGTTTTATTTTATTAAATTAGTCTTAAAAAAATAATACATTATGTTATTAGAAGGCTTAGAATATTTGTAGCTAGATTTTTATGTGGAAAAATCCGTGCAGAGTAGTGGATTTCTACCAAAATTCATTTCAATGTTACGTAAAAGTTTCTGAAACAAGTTGATTGGAAATATGTCGGGTGGCGATATCTGTTTATGTAGGTTGCGGGTTCGATTGCCGCATACTTTTTAAAAATTAAAGTAGAGATGGGCTAGAAACACATAATTGTCATACATATGTCTTCACTCCATCACAGCTTGCTTACTTATTATATAAGCTTTACACCAAATTTAAAAATTTTTCACCAAATTTCATACATTGAATCAAAATGATTGGGTTACGTTTCTTATCAGCTGTTGATATCTCTAATTCAAATCTGTTTAAGATACTATTGTAAGTGATTTATTAAATACGACCGATTAATTTTTATTTTTCTTATTCCTCTAATCATTATTTTACCGTGGACGACTTCAAGCTTCGAATTATTTAAAGCTAAAATATTCCAAAAGAATGACAATTTCGTAAATTTGTTCAAAGAAAAAAATATAAAAGAAATAAATCATGGCGAAACATCTGTCAGTTTTCTTAAGCAAAACAAATATTGGGCAATATAAAATAAGGCATTAATCATAGTAACAATTTATTTTTATTTACTAGTCACCCTGTATAGCCTTGAATGAACTTGAATGAATGTAACTCCAAAAACAATTTTTTTTTTAATGACGTCAAATTCATTTCAATTTCTAGTATCTTATATTTATTATTACGTTGATCATTATTTGGTCTTACAAAATAGTATCTTTTACCTTTTATACAAAAATTTTAATTCCATTGAACTATTACGTTTTATTCAAAAGTTTTCAGATAGACGATATAAAATTAAATAAAATAGTAGCTTTGAATTCGATAGGATATTCTTAAAAAATTTTAGTATTAACGGCCGTTTATTTTACAATTAGTCTATTTTCGGTCCAATATTACTCTTGGTGGGAATTGTAGAGTATATTAAGAGGGTAAGAAGCTGAGAAGTATAAGAAATGCATATTTATAAAAGAACGAACATTTGACGTTCGAAACGATATTCAAAAATGGTAAGTGATACTTCTACTTAAAGCTCTATGTAGAAATAGGAAAACTTACAACAATTTTTATATTTGCGTTAAGCAAATGAACAAGATATTTTTATCGCTAATTAAATATAATAGAGTAGTTTTTACAATACCTCATTCAATATTTTGCAGTTTTTAATATTACTTATAAATTACGCAAGGGATTATTAATTTAACTTCAATAACGCCTATATTATGTTCTTTTTGACTTTTCATAAAAACGAATTATTGCGTTGAGCTGGTGATTAGCAAACACGCCAGTAAATAGAAAAAGAACCATCTACCTTACACTTTAATGTGGGATAACGTATAAAATATTTTAGTGTGAATAATGATTTATGGATTAAAATGAAAGTTAAAGTTTAAAAAACTAAACAAAAATACCTTAACATCAAATTGAAGTTACATAATAATTTTTATGTTTTAAACAATTTTTAATAAGTTTAAATGTGATTATCCGTAAAATTATTTTAGTGTAAAAAGGGATTGAATGCTTGTTGGTATCAAATATATAGTTCATTAGCAAATTAATTTCCATCGATGCACAGGACATTTATCATACTCATTTTCTTTGTTTTAGTTTGGTTATTAAACCACGATTTTTAAGGTTATGCTTGAAGGATAAAAAAAATAAACCTGATATTCTCTAGATTTTTTAACTATTATTTTATTATACGTCTCTATACCTAGTATTTCTATAGATTCAATCAAATTAAATGACACACACGTGGTCGCAGTATACCTACAACCAGGACTGTTGTCATGTCATGGAGAGAATCTTTTATTTTATTGTGTAAATAATAGTTATCTAACGAACAAGTGAATAAAAATGAACTTCTTCCTTTTCTCAATTATTGAACAGATGAAACACACACACGCTTCTCAATGAAACCTATATTATTATTTAAATTCGTGGGTGTTAGAATAAAAAGTCGTTATATAATAATTTAGAATAAAGTCGACAATATATTATTGTACATAATAATATGTATGATATTCATTTGATTTGTGATTTCATCATATTTATTATAAAACCTGACTGCACAAAATAAGTATTAAATATTAAGAACAATCAAAATCCTGATCAGTTATATGTAGTTTTTGAGAAGTTTTTTACGATATTATAAATTTTATGGTATATATTCTACATCGAGGAAAACTCTTAACGTAACCGTTGAGAAATAGACAATTTTACTGTATACAGAATTGTATAATATCGGTTTGTATACAGGACGAAATTTAAACACTAAACATTTCAAGGTAGTATTCGCTATGTTAATTTCAAGGTAATATTCGCTATGTTAATTTCTTTCTCGAATTATTCATATTGCTGTAGTTAGAATAATTAATCAAACTACAAAACCGCCAATTGTGAGTCGGATTCGCGCAAGATGGGTACCGTACGATTATCTGTAAACCACTTAAATATATTTTATTTTATTCTATTTTTTAATACTCATTGTTATAACGGCAACAAAAGAACATCATATGTGAAAATTTTAGCTATTTAAACGGTTCATGAGATACATCCTGGATACAGACTGACTGTCAGGCAGGCATGAACGCAGCGTAGCTAAGGTAATAGGGTCCCATTTTACTCTTTGGGTATAGGACGCAAAATTCGGAACTCAATCTTCGAAAAGCTCCAAACCATTTTGAACACAAATCTTCTACGTGAGCATTATCATGTTTACTTAAACAGTTAGAATTACTAACCGGGTTGGGTTGAAATTTAGATATTAAGTGGAAAAATTCATTTCCTATATTATCTTTAGCAGACACAAATTATCTATATTGCACATTCCAATCTATCGATTTTCTAGAATAGTTGATTTCAGAAAATGTAAATTTTTATCACGCATGTGTACACAAGATCTCAAGTAATTAAAAATCTAAGTATCCTTAAATTAAAAATTTTTATGACACGAATAATGCATAATTAGGAAATAAAAAAAAATTTTGTTTTATAATTAAAATAGGATTTATTACTAGTACCTGGATTATTCGTTATTAAAAAAATACATATGTTGAGAATAGACTACAATCGTTAACTGTAGAACAGTATCATCTATTCTTAAATATATTTTTTGTATATCGTTCAATGACCTTTTTACCATTAGTTTTTTCTCATACATTTTAAAATGCATTTTAAGTCTCATCCGTATTTGATAAAATGATCGTTCAGAAATTTATTAATATTTTGTAGTTTTTAATTAATGGATAGATAAGTGTCATTTCTTTTCTATAATTGCTTTAAAAAATATTTAGTATACTTTATAATTTTTTGCAAAACTAAAAAAATAACATTAATAGAAACAGCAGTTTTAAAAATTAAAATTTATGTTATTACCATGGCTACTAAACATTTTTTTTATCTTGTCTCATTAAAATTTATTGTGTAAAAATTGGTTTTTCTATTATGTTGAGACCCATTAAAATATATTAATTTATATTTATTAGTATTAACAAGTGGCAACATTTTGAAAGTTAATTTCAGAATAATATCACAAGTTAAATGTTAATTGTTTAAACACCCAGCATATGGTTTAATATATTTTTTTTAAAGTTCTTTGGTCTGAAGAAATAAATATATTTTGCATATCAACTTTTATTATCTCTTATGGTGAAAATATAGATCCATGGAACTCTATAACATATTTTTGATTTTTTTGTTAACGCTATAAACTTTTCGATTTTGAGTTTTGAATGTTGATAGGCAAACGAAAAAGGATTTAATGAATTAGAATTTAGATCTTATGCATATAAATGCAAAATTTTGTCACTCAACAAGGGTTAAATATTTGGCTCGCCTACCATTTAAGCATTATAAAATTTAAACTATAGTAAAACAGGTAAATTTAACAACCAACCTCAGTGAATCAGTAATCACAGTGTTTTGTTAATTGATTCGATAAACCCTTCTCAAGATAAATTTTACATTTTTACATTGATTTGCCTTGTAATTATTCTGCGTAACGAATTTTTGACCGAATGTAGTAAGGTGGATAGTATAACTTGACGATTTTGCATTTCGTTTGTCTCTATGTAACCATCTAAGGTCGATACCTATGCTTGTTCCGCTGTAACTATCGAACACATTGGCCAGTTTTGATCAAATTTGGTGGCCATGATTAACACATTTAGAAAATTATAGTTACGCAAAATTTTATCCTCTCTATTGATGAAAAACTACAAAAATAACAATTTTAAAATTTTTCCGATTCATACTTAAAAGAAGTGATTCGTTCGATTTTAATGAGATTTGGTAGATATATTTTTAATTTAACAGATTTTATTGTCTTGTTTTTGGAAAAATATATCACTACTCCCCCTTCGGGAAAAATCACCACAAATACAAAATTTTTTCTATACACACTAGAAATATTTTTGCAATTGATATAAAATATGAAATGAAATAACAAAACTACAAAAAAATCAATTATTTTCTACACAAGCTAGGAAGATTTTTCGTATGCAATGTGAAATAAGCAGAAAGAAATAAGAGAACTTAAATTTTTTAACGGTACCACTTTTTGCAAAAAATATCTAAAAATATCAACTTTTTTCATATGCAATGATGGAAAGTGTGATTTTTTTAGATTGATGTGAATTAATGAATTCCCCCTTCTTTGTGCAATCAAGAAAGATGTGGATTTTCGAATAAAGCTTACAGCTCCAGAGCTAGTAGATACTAAATCCTATGTAATCAGCCCAGAACCAAGTATTATAACATAGATAATTATTAGAGTAAATTTTAACGTCTGCGTTTCCATTATTTGTTTTCCAGTAATGTCGGTACTACGAAGTCTTAATTTCCAAGAGAGTAACTTATATTTGTAATATTTTTTACTGATAACGTTTGCACCATGGTGTAGTATTCATTATAAGTGATAATAATACGTTGATTAGTTTTATGAATATTAATTACCTAATTTAGGTATTTTTTTAAAATAAATAAAAAAACGGGAAATTTTTAATTTATACACAAGGTTTTTATTTTTATCACACAATACTTTATATCGCGTTGCACCGATGACTACTATTATCGTGTTCATGAATATTTATATATTCAGTAGGGATATTTATCTATACATAAAGGACCTCATTTTGTCCAATATAATATTATTCTAATCAAAATATAATATTATTCTAATCAAAATTACGTGCATCAAAATGTTCTGTTGTTACGCAATAGTACTTTATCAATCAAATGATATATAAGTCTGTGAATGGTATACGATTTAACATAGGAAAAATTTCTAAAAATTAATTAATTACAAATTTAAGTGAATTATTGACTATTTGCGCAATTTAAAAAAATTATTAATGCAATTCACTCGATGATTCTTACAATTTTCAACCTATAACATCACATTAATATCATTTTTTTAATCATTCAATAATTTTTATTTGTCCTTTGCTATATAATTTACATGCAAACAATTGAACATTTCATAATTTTTTCTAGAATGTGAATATTTGATTAAAAATTTTAGACACTCGTAGCGCATCAATGCACTAGGAAGTACATTCCACGGGCATTCCGAGTGTCCACTTCTGTCATTTCTGTTATAATTGACGTCTTCTTTCCGTTCCTATGAATAGGTATATTTTGATAATTACTTTTCAATTCAAATTTACTTGGATAATATATTTTTTTCTATGGTTTACTAGGATTGATAAAGTATGAGTGGACTTAATTTTAGATTTATAACCGACTTCTCAAAAAGGAGGTAATCAATTCGTATGTATGTCATATAATTTACTCGTATGAATGATTGGAATTATAATATATTCGTATTGTATGCTGAAGTCTACATGAACTTCTTGCCAATTATTCCAAATTTTATATATGTATTTATGCTTGTATGTATATCGTGTATGTTTGTATATCAACTATTTCAACTTAGGAAACAGTAAGGTATTTAAATTAAATGAATACTTCTACAATTAATTTCCTTTAGAAGACGACCGAATGAATTTAGTTTTTGCGCCGGCTGGAATGGTAATTGGTCACAAGAAAGTTAATTATAGAAATATTTAATTTAAAATTCCTCTAAAAGAAAAAAATTACGGTTGCAAACTGTGAAATTAAGATTTTAAAATCATATTCTGATAAAAGGCATTTTCATCCGTTTATAAATCCGTTCAAAAATATAATCCTTTAAAAATTGGCTGACTTGTTAAGGTCACCTTTTGATCATCGACTACTTCTAATAATTACCACTATCAGGATTTTGAAATTTGCATTTTCACACAATTTACAGAATTCTAATGTTTAATATGTAACTTCAGGCAGTAAGATCTTAACTGTTAAACCAGAATAAATAAATTTAAGATGCTGCAAATAAAAACTGGGAACCAACTTCTTGTTAAAAACTGGTTAAAAATCAATATAAAAAAAAACAAAACTTTATGTGACAATACCAAATTTACTGTCAAAACACGGAAATATCAATAAATAACATAAAATTTCTAACATAAAAAACATTGACTATATTTTATCAGTGTTCTATCAAAAATAAAAGAATTTTTATTACTAAAATTAAATTTTCACACTTACAAATATACACAAAATATAAAAAAATTTAAAGAAATTAAAAAAATAATATGTATAATAAAAAAAAAAAAATAAATAAATAAAATAAAATTCAAATAAATTATAACTTATGCTAATGGGTTCTTGAATCGAGCAACTTGATTCTTATTTATATAAATTTAACAAAATTGCGATTGAAAAATAATTTCTATTTAAAAAGTTGGTCTATTATGTGTCGACTACGTAATTTAGTATTTATTAAAATAGATAAGAAAAAAACCAAACATGGAACGAGATGAAGATTCACTCATTTGATTATGTGAACACAAAATCAATGTGTGGGCATCATAGACTGACAAAATACTTTTTTAAACAGTTTATTTTTATTTCATAATATTTAGTAATGTTTTTTAACCTAAGATTCAATAAAACTGAATTGATATATGTTTTATCATGATTTGATATATATTTGTAATTTTTATTAAAGCCAAGGACAATTAACCAAAACGACACCTTTTAATTATGGTGTGTTTTTATACAGAATGAATTTTGAAATTAAACGATACATTTTTAAATTACACTTTCCACTTCTATAAATATAATTCCTCCACATTTTTAAAAAATATAAAATTTTTATTTTCATAGTAAGACCTTTCTGTGGTTTTGTGAAAATAATTTTGTTAATATCCAGAAAAATACAAACTTAGGTGCTTAAGTAAAACCGAGAAATTCCTGAAATAATTTGGATCTTTTTTTTTGTATATTTCACCTGTTTTTTTTTTGTGTGTATTTCAATGTGTCTTAATTATATGTGAGTAGATAAAATTCATAGGTTAGACCTTAAACTAGAGTTGACACAAAAATTGGGACCACTCTAATAAAGACAATTTCTAATGTAATATATATATTGTATTTTTAATTTGTTCGGTACAATATTCACAATTTTGACATGAAAACGTACGGTGTTTCGAAGACTTTTGTCGCGAAAATGTAATTAGCAATTTGAAACCTTTTATTTGGGAAAAACACTACGATAAACCCTTTCATATCAATAATGTTTATATCAAATTTCTATACATTTGATCAATAATTTTTTGAGTTATTTGAGCACAAAAATTTAAAAAATAATAATATATTTTGCATAAGAGATCGTTATTACTATATCCCATATTGGAGATTTTATTTACAATGTATTTTAATTGAAAATGCCGTCGATGAAAACGCACCCAATTTATCTAGACCCCATTCTTTTCCCACCGTCGGCACAATAATTAATTGTTTAAAAAGTGTGGTGAAACTATATATGAAACGGATTCACTCAGTTTGTCCAAATAAAAGAGGAAATAATGAGAGGATCTAGAGATTGGGCAATCCCCACTAAATTTAAGGATTCATAGAATATGAAAATACACATCCAATATTCCTTTGGGACATATGGATTATCTGAAAGAAGAGTAGTAACTATTAGTTTATTTAATTTATTGTATGTCTATTGTTAAAATGTTTTAGAAAACTTTTTAATTTTTGTGTTTGAAAAAATCACTTTTAATACAGTATTTAGAAGTTTACTTAACTAAAATAAAAAAAATAACATTAACTAAAAAGTTAGCTAACTTTGATAATATTATAAAAATTCCATCGATTTACTGTTAGAATGTCAACCTTCATTACCGAAGGCCATTTAGTAATACTACTTAAATATATTGACTGAGTGTTCAAGTTATATTTATATATTAAAAATCAGGTGCGGCAATACATAGGTATACACTTACATTTTTTTTTTAATAGCAAAAAATGTAGGATACATACGATAAAGTTTTTATAAAACTTTACTTTCAATTGGTTTCTAAATATCCAAATTTGTAAATAAATATTGAAAACTAATTGTGACTTTCAAAATTTTGGTTAAAGGTTACTCATTCAATCCATTTTCGCCGTCATTATTATAAAGAATTCCACAATTATAGTTAAAAGTTTTAATGTAATTTTGAAATATTTTATGAGTTTAAATGTTAGAAATTTTCTATCATTAGTTATTATTACAAATCCTAAATAAAACCAAATTTATGACAAATTACAATTTCATAAATTTGCTTCTTATACTTAAACGTTTCCTTTGGTTTTTCAATTTATAATAAAATTCTTTTATTAGAAATTCGCAATGTAACAAAGTAAATATAAAAATTAATGAAAATTTATTTATATTTTGTTATATCTATAGATGATTCTTACATCATATCAGTAAATTAAGGGCTATTTTCAAGAAATGAAATTTTATGTTTGAATAAATATTGAACATTTGGGATAGATTACAATACAATTTTGAGTGTGAGAAATTATTAATGAATCATTAAAAATTTACCAAAGAAATGATCAATAAAGTATGAATTTCAACAAAATAACTGGTTATTTAATAGATTTAACATTTTTAATAATCTTACTAAAGCCATTATCGTTAACTATGATGATAAAAATTTCATAATAGGTGATTAAAAAACTCTTGATTAGTAAAACAACATAGTAAAGTAATATATAATTGTATTAGTATCCGTACCGTGTATAGTATGTGGAAGGAACTTACTTCTTAATGGATTGATACACCACGTGTATCAAAAATTTGTAATAAAACATTCAAATTCTAGAAATATAATTAGTTTTTAAATGGTTTGCATGTAAATTTTATAGCAAATGTCGAAACAATCATTATTCAAAAGATTACATTTAATTGAATTTTTTTGGTTGAAAATTGATGAGCAACTAAATTGCATTAGTAATTGTTTTTAATTGCAAATATAAATATAATCATATAAATTTTTAAATAAAATTTGAGAAATTTCCTATGTTCATTGATATACTATTCACAGACATGTCATTTGTTTGATACTAGTATTTCGATGCCATAGAAACGAATGAAAACGTTTTTACGCACTGTGCCTATTGATATAAAGAAATAGTACATTTTAAGAAATTTAAAATAAATAAATATATATTTTTTCAGTCGTATCAATTATTCGAATAAAAGAAGACCATATAATAACAAGCATGTAATAAATGTTGTTAGATCCGTGCTATCTTGCTTGTACACTTTTAAATATATCTTAGTATTTTAGGCTAGGTTGAAGGTTTGATAAGCAGAGATAAAATACACAGTCTTATGAACCCCGAGATCTATTTTGTTGCTCATGGATTATTACCGATAATTTTATCATCTCATTAAATTTTTAGCTTGATTCACTGATTTTTAAGTAATGGCGTTTTTAGATTTAATTTCAAATAAAATAACGAATACAACTTTGGATTTTGAAAAAATTTCAATGTTTAATGTGTATACCTAGATGAAATTAAGATCAAAGGGTTAACTATATTTACGCTTAAACGAAATGAGTCAAGAGATTGTTTGATTCCCAACACATCTACAACTGATTTGATATTTTGCAGTCAAAGGTTGATATATATTTTAAGAAGTAGAATATCAAATTAATTAATTAATCAAACGAAAAGTAACATAAACATCATAGTTTTGTAGTTCGGAGGCTGGAAAAAATAATTTAATGTTAATTAGAATTTTATATAAGTTTACTCGTCTTCACTTGATGTCTTAATCAAGAAGTGTTTTTGTAAATGAAATCTATAAGCTATTCTCTGAATACGGTGTTATGAGGCGTTAACCCTGGATGAATACGG
This sequence comes from Chrysopa pallens, assembly GCA_020423425.1. Classification (NCBI taxonomy): domain Eukaryota; kingdom Metazoa; phylum Arthropoda; class Insecta; order Neuroptera; family Chrysopidae; genus Chrysopa; species Chrysopa pallens. The sequence continues at coordinate 99,593,824 of CM035591.1, read as the reverse complement.
TGTTATGAGGCGTTAAACAAGGAGGTCAGAAGTTAACGTATGAGAATAGTTGGATGCAATCAATAGAGCAATCAATCAATATGAATTATTTTTTTGAGAAAGAAGGGGGAAGTTATGGCAGAATGTCCTGTAATTCCAGATTGAAAGATTAATAAAAGATCCTTTATAGGATGTAGAAAGAAGAGTAGCAGAAGGACGAGAAGGATTGCATTGAATTTTGAATTTAAGGTAATTTTAATGGGATTTATATGACATGGATAATAATGGATAATAAATAAGAATAGTTTTTGTAAAAGAAAAGTAACTAGGCGTTTATGGACGTTAAGAGATACATGTCATTAAAATTACTCCAATAGGTTATGGAATATTATCTTGGAGAGTGTTGGAATTTTTATACGAGTTTATTGGACTAAATATATGTAGATCTTCAGCGTATTCTTAGATAAAAATTTTTAGATTTAACTACATATATACTACATTTAAATATAACATTATTCAGATTTTATATTTTAATCAATTTTTTGTGATCATTTTAACAAAATGTTTAAACAAAATTTATATTTTATTGTCACTAGTAAAAATGTCACATAAAATATTTTATTACTAATAATATAATAATTGTTATTAATATTTTTTTAATATTAATTTAAAACTAAAATAATTGTTGTTATCGTAATTAATCATAAGAAACTACAACAAAAAATTGATTTTATAATAATAATCTTATTAAATTTACACATATCATAAATTGAAAGTGACATTAATATAATTTATTTTGAATATTTATTTGGTCTTAATAAATAAATAATATCCAAACTGCTTTATAATATGTTAATTCATGCGCATTCTTTAAATAAATATAATTTTGTATAATATTCATATATAAAAATTAACTGAAGGTAACAGTATAATAATATTTGTTTTAGTAATTATTTTTGACATAACTTTATGGACCACACTAGTTTTTGAGAATTTTTTAATCAAAGTCTTTTCTGTCTTAAAATGCTTCTTTATAACAAAATGTACAAAAGATCCACACACACACTTCATCAATCACTTAAAAATTTTATCATTAAACTTACAATTAGAGGCCTTCAATCATACATACACCAAAATTTAAAATTGTGAAAAATTTGCCAAGTTACAATAAATATTATTCAAAAAATACTCTAAATATATTAGACTATTAGATATATAATAAAACATCTATTATAACCATATACATATAAATTGTGCCGAAAATAAACAATTTACAAAACATTTTTTGTTTTAATTTTTCTTCCATCTCTTAAGAGTCTTGGATCCAGGAACTTTTAATAGCTCTAGTATACACTACCAGAACTTTAGCTTGCAAACTATTTTTGTTTAAAAGTTATATCGATAGCAGGCAGACGGACGGACAGAAAGGCTAATTAACTGTGTTCTTTGAGCACTTGTACCAAAATTTTGTGCGTGTATTCAATTTTTGCTGTACCAACGTAAGTCTAACATTAATAAACGCTGTCATATATAATATATATAATATTGAAAAAATATAAATTTAAACAATATTTGATTAAGAACATTAATAAAATACAAAATTTTAATATAGTTCTATTAATTATCAATAGGTCATGCACAATGAGAAATCCAGATATTTGAAATAAAATTTCAAATCCACCTCCATGACTTCATTTTGATTAAAATACAATTATCATCTGTTTGATGTTTATTGTTTATAAGAACACACGTCTATAATTTATTTTATTTGTCCCTAGAGAGATTCGTTGTTTCTCGTCGTTTATTTATTATCACTTTCACCAAAGTATGTGATTTGATCTGAAAATTTACAGGCCAAAGTACTGGTTTTCAGAGAATCGGTCAATATAGACCCCGTTTCACCAAATTTGGGACCAAATTAAATAATTTATTTTTAAATTGCAAGAAATTTCGAGAAGTTTTTCAAATAATTAATTTTACAAACTCGTTATATTTACTCTATATATAATTCAAAGCTAATATTTTTAGAAACGTGTATGGGACGAATTATTTCTGCATAGGATAGTAGCTATACGTATTTATTTCATTTTGAATAAAAACTCGTTTAAAAGTGTTAAAAAAATGATTACTGGATCACATGTGGATATGATAGTTGTCACATCCACAATTTTTTATTAAAATTTCACCAAAACTCAAACACACTGGGATTGAATAGAAAATTTACTAAATGAATTGTATAAATATTCAGCATATTAAGCTTGAATATCAATGAATGAATTAATTATTATGGTTTTTAAATTAGAAAACGAGCTCAGAGGATTAATATACGAAGTAATATATTTTATGTGGGTTTTATCAAGTTAAAATTGCAATTGTGGTTAGTATCCAGAGTTTCAAATCGTATTAATAATTGTAGGTCTTTTGATTTAAAGAATAAATGAAAGAAGTCCCGAATGATCAATTTTATTCGTTGACAAATTGAAGCTAATAAAATTAAATTTTTATAAATATCTATGCACAAATTTTCTAACAATAATATTACCAATCGCAATAATATTTGACGAAAAATTTTTATTCGATTAGAAAAATTTTGTTTCATTATTAAATAAATATAAATATACCTCTGCTGAAAGGAGATTTTCAATACTAATAAAAACCTATTTTATAAGTGCAATGTCAGAAACAACTTTGAGCTTTGGATGGAAATTTAATCTATTGAAACAGTTATGCATTTAAGCTGAATTACTATAAAGTAGTTCTATGGGCTAAAAATAGGAAATTTCTGTTTCTTTAATTCTTCAACAACCTTCTGCACATGCCACTCTTTTTATATGGGAAAACCAAAATGAAATTAATATTGTTTTGTTATTTTCCTATATTTTAAGGTACCTATGGTTAGTTCAAAATGTAAATGTCAAAAGTTTCCATCTGGTCTATGATTTTATAATACTACGCACTGATTATAATATTGAAAGTATAATTAGAAAATATTTATTAATGAAATATTTTGAATATTCTATTTTTAATTTACTGTTGTTTAAAACATTGTTAAATTTTTTAGAACAATGTAAGTTAGTTTTAAACCACCAAAAAAAAAAAAAAAGTACAAAAAACCACATCACTTTTACTAATTAAAATTTAAATACTAATTTTTTTTCTATCACTTGTGTTAGTAAAAAAAAAAAAAATTAATTAATTAATAAATAATTTTCATAATTAGGTATAAAAATGATGATTATTAATATAAATTAATTAAAATATGAATTTCTAATTAAAAACAATTGTTTTATTTATTATTTATATAAAATATGATAAATTGTATTTTAACTACGTGTCTTCAATAATAATTAATTATAAATATTATTATGTCTAATAATTATGATCTATATTATATGATATTTATTTTATTTATTAATTATTATTATAGATAATATGCATCTATTTATGTTTATTCATTTTTATTTATTGTAAAATTTGTACCATATGTTTTGTGAAATGATCCATCAGTGAGTTTTTAATAAAACTTTATTATTCAAATTAAATTGAGTTTACATATTGATTAGATTCAAAAAATAGTCAATCAGTAGAGACATAGACGAAAGACGGAATAATTTTGTAGGAAATATGATATTTATAAAAAGACATATCGTTAGACTTTTACTCCTTAGGTCGAATTCCATTGAAAAATCGAATTGAAGATCACGTTTACAGTCGATCCCGAACTTGGATCCAGCTTGGTACTCGAACACTTGAAGCAGTTAAAATCGATTGTTGTGAATTTCCTGGTTTTTTAAGAAATGTGATAAATCGAAAATATTTGTGGAACTACAACATCATCAAAACATAACTCAAATTACGTCTCTTGATTTTGAATATGACTTCCTATGAAAGAACTCTTTGATATCATTTATCAATTTCAATAGTAACGCCTCTATCTAAGGCAAATTGTATGAAAAATGCAAATAACAAATTTCATGATCGCATGAATTTGGGAACATGACACTCAGTTACCTTTATTAAATAGTACAGAACAGTACATTACAAAATTTAAAATATAGGCTCATTAAACATTCTATAAAAAACATTTTTAACCGTGAGGTTTTGTGAATTTTAATATAAATAAATCAGTTATACCAAATATATTAAATGGCTACAAAACATACAATACAAATATAAATATAGAATATTATTTAAAAATCATATAATTAATTATAAAAACAAATTAATACATATTAATTATTTAAATAATAATAATATAAATGTACATAAACAATAATCATCTGTTATGATAATATTATAATTATTATTTTAATATAATATTTATTCCGATAAGTATATGTAGCCGTTTAATTCGTTCACAGATTGATTTCAAGTATACGGAGAAATTGTATTGTATAAATAATACCATATTGTATTCAGAATAATATTGTTTGATGCCAATATTGTTATTGACAATCGATATGAAAAAATAGGTTTTCAACAATTTTCGATAACAAAATTTGTTTATCAAATAATAAAAAGTGGAAGAAAATTATAGTAGGATGAAACCAATTGGAAACGCCAGATAATATGATAAAAATGAAAGGAAAAATAAATTACGGGTGATCTGAGTTCGGGAAGTAGGACGGGGTGAGTTTTAAAGGGTAAAACACGGTTTATTTTGATTTCCGGTAAAAATACAACTCATATGAAAAAAAGTTAAATAGCAAAGTTGTAGTTAATAACAAGATCTACAAGTTTTGTATTTACACTTTTTTCACATAACATCAAAATATTTCGATTGAAAATTAGTGTGCTTTTCGATATTTATTCAAAATATTTATTTTACTACGATGTTGCAAATGTAAAAGTGACATATATAAATTTTTGAATTCTGATATAAGACAAAAATAAATAAATAATAATAAGTAGTTAATAAGTAATGAAACTAATCAGTTAAGTTGTATATTTGACGTTGAAAGGATAGACAATAAAAATAACAATAATTTGGCAAACAAAATTATCAATAATTGAAAAATCTTTTATCCTGGTTAGAAATTTTGTAATAATGCAGAAAAAATAAACGTTTGTTTAACAAAAATATATATACTTATGCCAAAGCACATACGTTGAGAAGTTTTGAGAAAAGTAAAAAATATGATATGTTTTGAAACAAAATGTAATTAAGAGACGCATTTGCCTTATAATTTTTGAAACAATTCAATAATTTATAAATTTGTTGTAATTATATTCAGAAATTATGCTCCCTGTACCTACCTTTTTTTATGTATTTATTAATATTCATTTGGCGAGAGGTGTTTATTTATTTAATTTTTTTTTGGTATGTTATTTCAAACATTGAAGTATGAATGTACGTACATACACCCGAACGATATTTAAATAAATTAATATTAATTATATTATAATTTTTATATGTATAATATATATTAATTATTGTTTAATTCCTCAGGTCTGTATATTTTATTTAAATAGTTTTTTATGTATCATTTGTTTGTTTTAATAAAAATTGTGTCAATTATTTTTGTAATTGATAAAAAAAAAAAAAACATTTTAATGAATGTCAAGGTCAATCGTTTTACTTCTGTTTGGTAAATCAATTCCTTTTTTTAATAGATATTTGATTAGTATTTTTAAATTTTTACAAACAATATTTTTTATGAATTATATACTTTTTTTAAAATACCATAGAATTTATAACTTTCAATTCTTAAAATTTCTATATTGCTATCAGCTTAGACTTCCATAATTAATTTATTTTCGATAATTGAGTTATTTTTAATACTTCTACCTGGAAGAAAAAAATTTTTTTGTCTTTATACTAGGTAACTGTAATTCTAATCCTATATGGTTAAGAATGCCTGAGCACTTTTATGAAAACCTCAATTTTTACTCGTATTCACTTATTCCTTTTTTTTTATATTTCCAAGTTTCAATCAAAATTATTTTTGGTATGTACCTTCATAGGTTCCTGTTTTAAATTTGACTTAATTGAGAAGAATTCAGTAGATGTAATATAAATTTCAGGTAAATTTAATTACACAGCTAATATTGATATTTTGTTAAACCTTTTTTTTTGGTCCGACGGTGTTATCACAAAGTAAACTTTAAATCTATATCCAAAATATTGGCCAGGCTAAAAAATAAACTTTTATATGAATGTCCAGCACATGTACGTTAAAACAACGTAAATAAATATTTTGTATTTTATTTTTTTCATTTTTGTTATAAAATTTATGTTTTACTTTGATATAAAAACATTTTTCTGAAAATGCTCAACATAAAATTATTTAGTTTTAATTTAGTGAATAATTTTCAAAAAATTAATATATTTATTATATTAATTTTAAATGAGTATAAGAAATATGAAAATCTAAAAAGCTGGCGAACAATTTAACTTGAATCTCGTACTGTTTAAAAAAAATAAATCTAAATGTTGCAAATCATAATTCGGCGATTTTTTGCACTAAATCACTTTTCTTGAGTGTAGAACACTTCCTTTCCTCAAATGTTTAATTTCTTTTTAAATTATTTAGTAATAACTTTATTAAGTAATAAAACATCACCAAATTTATTAAAGTGGACCTTGCTACAACACGACTAGAAATAAACAAACATTTTGCACACAAACAAACAAACTGTTCTTGTACTTTTCTTTAGTTACACTATTGAATAAAAATTAATTTTCATTCTGTAAACAGATGGATGAAGAACGTTTATAATACGTATCTTGGACTATAACAATTACCATAAATTTTCAAAAATAAACAAATAATCATAAGACCATATTTGCGTAACTAAGTGTAAATTAAAATAAGGTGTTACTGGTATTTGATTCAAAAGGCCATATAATATCATCAAATAAACGTGTACAAATCAATTCTATGATACACCACACAATTATCACGTGGTTAATTTGTAATTAAGTCACGTTTAATAAAAATATATAAAGTTATTTATTTATTTACTTGAATATGTGTAAAAAAATTACGTTTTAAATAAAAATTTTCCTTAATAAATCTATTTAGAAACAAGTAGTTGAAGTTGTATAAAACAATTGATAATATATTAAATGTTTTTCATTTTCAAAAACAGGATAGAAAATGTCGTTAAAATATTTATTTCATCCTATTTACTTCCAATCACATTTAGATCAAAAAAATTTATACAATTTTATAAATTTATAATACAAATAACTAATAAAAGTATTTGTAATACCTTGGAAATATAATAAAATTCTTGTTCATTGAAATTCTATAAATTATTTAAACATAAAAAATTATTGATTAATATAGAAATATCCAGTATTCTTCATATCAAAGCCGGCATGTAGACTACTATTATTAGAATCTGATATAAGATTCGATCACGATAATCCAAGCAATGTTAGAACTCAAATTTTTGGTTCCTAAAATATACTTGAATAAATTATAGGTAACTCAAAATAGTATTGTCGTTAAAAGAAATCTTTGTCTAAAGAACACAAATATTTTGAACACTATTCTGCCAATCTAAACATTTCAGCTATAATATCAGCATTATTTAGAAAAGATCGTTTAGCTTTCTAAATATTCAATTTTGTAATTATTAAATGATATTTTACGCAGTATTTTTTCTTGATTTGAGTTTTTAAAAATCGTTAACTATATTTCGAAGTAAGCATAAATAAGACTTGTTGCAGAAGGTTAGAAATGTTTGAAAGAAAAAAAAAGCATTTATGATATGCGTATACATCGAGTTCAGATCAATTTTTCCCCATCAATATCGAATAATCATCTTTAATAGTAGTGTGAAGGAGCGGTAGAATCCTGATAAACAGACCTTTTAGGATTCTTTTGTGGACACTTAAAAGTAAAGCAGCATATTACTTTTTCTCCTTATTTATTTTATGTTACCCTCTTTTATGTATATGTTATCATACAAGGACTATTGAGGTACACCACCTCTGCATGATTACATTAATTTTGTGGCAATAACGGGAATTGAGCTCAAAACACAAGGATACAACGTCCAGTAAATAGCGCTTTAACAAAATGAACTATTCAGATTATTAGTTTTATATTTCCATATTATTCTTCTTTTTAACCGACGAAAAATGAAATAGCTTGGGAAAAACGGAAGATGAAAAAATGGAAGGCATGGTTTTAAGTAGACTCGTATACATTTTTTTAATGTATGACCACGAAGAGTTTTTCACTGGAGAGTCCGATTCGAATGACTCGTTTTGATTGAATGAGGTATGCTTCGAAGTTGGTCTTGTTTAAATATGATATACAATTTCAGCCCTGAGAAGTAGGGACAGCACAAAAAAAAATTAGTGGTTGAAGTTGAAACCTAATAACATGAAAACAAAATCTATATTCCTCAAGAAAAGGGGGTAAACACTAATTACAACAACATCGGCGACAAACATATTTTCGTTAAAAATTGATTCCATTGGCATCGATTTTGAAATTTTTTATTTAGCTATTTTTTACTTTTTAGAAGTCAGCTTAGTTTTCATGAAAAGCTCGAATCGTCGCACCTGGCAATTGTAGAAAAATATTGAATTAAAAAGATCATTAAAAGGTATATGTAATAAGAATTGTCGATTTGAATAAAATGTCTAAATTTTTAAAATAATAATTTGTCTATATACAAATAAAAATAAAACTATTTATAATGAATCAATATAGTAATAAAAAGACAAACAAAATTAATAAGCCATAACACTTGACTAACCATTTTGATGAATATCGATAATAAAACCGAAGTTTCCGTTTAAAAAAAAAAAAGAATCTTATATGTGTGATTCAACGACTTGTAAAACATATTTCATATGTAATTTGATATCATTAAATAAACTATAGAAAAAACATCAATTTCAAATTGATTTCGTAATCGGTCAATGACTTTTCATAATGTTAGCTATAATTTTTGGTAACGATAATTTAATATTAAAATACTTATTATTATATACACTTTCAGCCAAAAAATCAAAGCAGTCCTATCTTAGCTCAATGTATTCTTATTTTTTTTGCAATCACAGGCCAAAGAGGTGCCTAACTTTAAAGGATCGGAATATTTTTGAGGTTACATGTTACATAATAAGTTCTTACTTATAACGCTTACAATTTTTAGGGCTCCACTCTCAAACTATAATCAATCATAAAACAACACATTTACGACCGACGGATGAAAACCTTTCGAAATGATGATTTTTTCCTCTTGCTAAATGGTGATCTCACATCCGATACGAAACTTATACCTGCTTAAGCAAATGAAATCCCATAAAAATTGAAAAATTTTAAATTGTCTTATTCTTCTGTCCACTTTAGACTGAAGAACTAGGGACGCCCTTGTCTGCAATATTGATAACTCATTCCAAATAGTTTCGATAATTTATCTTGCAAAATCATTCAAGCATTTTTTTCACCAAATCTAAAATTTACAATAACAGTTTTTTTAACCAGAAGATAATTTAAATAAGCTGTAAAAATGATATTTAATTAAAAAGTTCATTGTTTGAGCTAACTAATTTGCTATTTTCTAAGACACGATGCGTTATGTTTACTTGAATACTAGTAATAGTTTTTGTTTAAGATTTAAAAGCTAAGGTCTTTGCAATGTGATAAGAATAAACAAAAATCATAAACTTCGACACGAATTTTCATAAAAATAGGTTTATTAACATAACGATGCTCAAAATTATGTATTAAGGTTTTTGTTTACAACTTTAAGAGTTATAATGAATTGTCAACATTTTGTCTAAAATAATTTTTTTAAGTAGGTATGTAAAAATATTAATTTTTCTTTATATTCTGCTTCTATTTTCTATTGTTATGCACTGGTACCTTAAATGGAAATTGATTGAACTTCTCTTATAAGAAAGATTCTACCTGTTTTACAAAAATCTTTTGTTATTGGAATGACAAATAATTTTAGATTGGTTCAATTTGTGTTACATAAGTGTGTCTCATACGTAATACGTATACTAACCAAAACATAAAGGATTTTGAAATATTAGAATCTGTTAAAAGTATATAAGATTACTAACAATTTAAAAGTTAGGCATTAATTATAATGTTATTAAATTTTTATAGGGTTTCAATAACATATGTTTTCATAATGGTTGATGGTTTTCTATGATTTATTTTAATCATAGAAAAACAAAAAAACGAAATTTTAATAATAAGAATTTATACTTTTAAACAAGAAATAATTTTGGATTGAATTCACAATTTATGAAAATGTAATTAAAACTGATATTGTTCAGTATTGAATTGGGAAAATTTTTAAAACTGTTTGAGTATAGTTTTAAATTCATTTCCCAACATGTAAAGACAATTAAAAGTAATGGAAATGTTGTCGTTCTTTTCATTTTCTGTGACTTTCGTATTCTCCGTTTAAATATGGTACAAATTAAATGCTTACATTATAACATGAAATTGCCGACGCTGTACAAAACTGTTGCTCTTTATAATCGACATACATAATATGTCAGAATATATTTATTTTAGCCTTAAGTTTGTAACGCTGAAAGCTATTTACAGCACCAACAAAATTTTGGTATGGGAGTTTATAGAATCACCTTATTAGTTTATTGCATAACGATAACGATATAACGATAACTCAAAAACGAAAAGAGACTGTAAATTTCGATGAAGTATTCTAGACACAAAAAGCAAGTTTCAGTTCGTGAATGGACAAAATCAGACAATTGAGTCTATTGAACCCATGACCCAAATTTTGAACCATTAAAGATTCAAATACAAGAAAGAATTCTACAAGAAGAAAATACAAATACAAAAAATGTTTATTTTTTGAAAACAAATACTTTTGAAATATTTTTTTGTTAAATGCTTAGGGACGCCATAATTTTAGCTATAAACTACATATATAGTATTATTTTAATATATTTATTTATAGCTGTATTGACTGGATATTTCGAGTATTTTATGATTGCTATTGATTAAAAATAATTAATTGATATTCAATAATATTTCGAGTATCTAAAGTTATAACTCTGTTGGTGGTTTAATCACTTGTTTTAAATTTATATTTCATATCAAATAACCTACATAATTCTTATGAGTGTGAGAATGTCATCGAAATTTTTAGGTATAATATGGTTCATTTCCTTGTTATAATACTTAAATCATAGAATACAGTATTTTATTGATTATGATATTTTCAAAAATTAACAAGAATATAAATTTAAAAAATTTGTCAGATAGAAAAAATTATGTATTTTGATTTTGTATTTATGTATAGGTACCTACTCCTACTGATTTATTTGACGCTGGGTCACACATATATGACTATTTATTATTTACTAAATTTAGATATTAATTTGAGGTTATATTTCAGTCACATGACCTCGATTCAAAAAAAGAAGAAAACTACTTAGTATGTGTGTAAATTAATGTCCGCATCAAAGAACAGAAAAGAATAAAAGTTAATTAAAAATTATATGCTATATCAAAATTTTGCTTTATTATGAGAGTTAATTGAGTAATTATCCGCTATCAAATTACTCTTAAGTAATATATAACGGTTAATTAAAATAAATTTTCAATTAGAATTTCTAGTTAAAATACTATTAGTAATAAATTGATTAGCATTATTCTATTTTTTTTTTCAAAACGTGAATAACAAGAAAAAATAAAGCCTGAGCATGTACTTTATCTGATTAGTTATGTTTTACAGTAAGTATATGCAAGAAAATTAAAGTATTCACAGCCGATTAACCTAAATTAATTTTTTTAAGAAAGTATTACTAAAATAAAAAATTTACTCAAAATAGTGAGCATAGTTTTGAGGATTATGTATAAGATGATTTGGACATAAAAATGTCAGTTTTTTTAAAAGATTTTCAATGGAAATTATATGATTCTCAAATAAACAATTTGATAACCATTTTCTGTTTCATTCAAAACTTATAAGGGCATTTGCATGAAAACATTGCCAAATTTCTCAACAAAAACTGCCTATAACTTTGAAGATGCTCTTTAGCCCAACCTCAATTTATTTTAAGCACTCGTGATTTGTAACTGTTCATTTAAAAAAAAGAAAAATTAGAAAACTTTTCCAATATTAAGAATTAAATACAAATTATACACAATGTTCCCCAGAGGTTAATGAGTATTTTCAAACGTTACAGCAGTTTTTGCTGGGCCACCTTTCAGAAACAGCCATAAGATTTTCATTGAGAAATATTTTAAAAAATTTTCAATTTTTTGCATCTTGATTACGTCCAAATGTTCCTTCAAGATAAACATTTAACTACGACTATTTTTTTACTCCAAATTTGAGATTTCAAAGTAATTTTTATAAAAAAAGAATTGCCAAAAATCATTTTCAATGTATTTACGGTAACATAACAGGAAACTGTTCGTTATTTTTCATATAAGACTCATGTGTTAAAAAAACTTGAATTCATGCATAATGCAAAAAAATCTTAAGCTAAATAATTAATTATTCATTTAAAGAAATATATAAAACCAAAAATACTATAATAATACTACCTTAACTACAATAACAAATTAAATCATCTGGCATTAGTAACTTTGAGAAGATGTGTGTTGTATTGTGTCATTGGGTGCTTTACATTTAAAGCGATATGCGGCACACCGCCTGTTATCGCCTGGCATTGACAGGCTCGGATCCTCTCTTCGACCATAAGTTCCAGAGAGTAATATAAAAAAATATTTTACTAAACTGTTTACAATTGTAACATTAACACCTAACATGTTACTAAAATTGTTTTTATTTATCTCAAATTTGTACAACTTAGATTTAAAAAAAAAAAAAGTTCTGAAAATATATTTAAATAATTATATAAATATAAATTTGTTTGGTAAATTTCAACTTTGTAAACAAATGCTGTTGTTGTAATATTATTTTGTATATAACTCGTATTCCAATTATTTGTCGTATAATGTCGTATTCCAATTATTTGACTGACACGCATAGACCCAGCGAAGCAATGCACAACTTGTTGAAAAGCACTCAATGTTTCTAAATAAATTTTCAATGCCTATGCGATTTAACAATTTATACTCTTTGCTTAGATTTCGTGTATTTTATGTCATCATCTAAAATACATGCAAATACAACAAACGTCCTTTACAAATATGTAAAAAATAATTTAAATAAAAACAAGAATATAATTATTATGATTTAAAAGTTCCTTCCGTATGGTAGAAATAAATTAAATATATAATAAACATAAATTAACACGTATTTTTTTTAAATAAAAAAATAAAATAAAATCAGTGAATTAATTTTAATAAATTAAATCATAATTAAATTATTTTATAATAGATTAAGTACTTTCCTATGAATAAAATTATTATTAACTTTTATTGCTATTTTATTATAGTATTTTTCTTATAACTTTGATTATATTGATATACTAGTTTTTTTGTTTTTTTATAGAGTAATTAGCTATATAATTAAAAACGATGAATCGATGAAAAAACATGTCAATACTTTTTCATAAACTTAAAAATTCTACTTACATATTTTTTCCGCTTTTCGTACCATGAACGTAAAATACATTCAAATACATTCGAATCTCATTCTAAAATAAAAATTCTAAAGCCGTGCCCTCTCGTTGTAAGAAATTTACTCATAAATCAGCTTGATTGATATCAGTTTTGCTGCCGTTGGTGGAGTGGTTCTCTGGATACTTAGATTTAAATGTTCCAAATTCTATCAGTTCTGTCATGTGTATAAAATGTAATTTTCGTTTGTGTATTTGATCTGATATGTACAAAGATAAAAGGTTTCACTTATAAGGATACATAAATATGTTTCTAAAATATCTAGCCTATGTCTTTGGATTGTTTATTAGTTGATTAAAACAATAAAATACGCTGAACGTCGGTTATAACGTGAAATTTATGAATGTAAACATCGTACAACTTGTCTTAAATTGAGTAGAATAATACTTTTTGTAAAAGGGAATGTAGTTTATCGATTAAATTTGATAAATATTCACAATTTCGCGGATTTTGGTAGTTAGATTTAAATGTTGCTAAAATACTACGTTGAAAATAATAAAATCACAATAGCAACAATTTATAATTAACCTATGAAAATTTAAAAAATCTTTATTTAAAGTTATGTACTGAGTCTTACTAAATCTTAATTTAAATTTTAAGACTTTTGGAATAAACTTCCCGTCAGTGAGAGCTATATTAGGCTATTTCACCATGTCAAATCTAAAGTATCCATAAGTAGCTTACTCACTAAGGATTCGTAACAAAAATATCAATAATTTTCGGTATCATATAGTATGGAGATATTTACTGATGATTTGTTTAAAAATCAAGATCACATTTTAGAGACGAATATTTTCTTGATAGCTTGTTCCGATTGATTCTATTTCCTAAGGATTTTTGTAAGTCAAAATGGTATTAATAATTATTCTATACCTTACGTCTGTTTCCATACCGTATAATTGCCAAGTTGTCATACCCAATCTCATATTCCTCACAGAAAATAGATAATTCGTATACTTTTTTCCTGTAAGTGTTCCTATGTGAAATTACTTGGATATTCACCATAATATCAAAGCAAAGTGTAAGTTTAACATGATCTAAAATTATACTTATTTCGACATCGATACTTTTGTTTGTTTGAATATTTTTGGCAAGTATTTACTTTTTTTACTCGATATTTATGAGGACTTTTTGTGAAATACCGAAAAGCATGAGTGGCGAAAGAAACGTATTCTATCCAATTAGGATAAGTTTTTGATATCAATGGTTTTTTAATACATAAATTTTCCATTTTTCAAACGGTAAAATGAAATATTGTTAATATCCATGTAAATAGTATATAAGATATAGTATTATAGATAAAGCTTAGACTAAGAACCACAGTTTTTAAGTTAAATGTAAATATAATTTGATGATAAATAAATTATTATCAATTGAAAAAAATTGAAATGAAATGTACTCAAATACTAAAACGTATCGATACTTTTATCGTGCACTATAGATACCGTTTGATGTGTCATAAATACATTATATAAGTTCAAACTATTATAAATACACCATATGACTATATATATATTTGAATGTAAATTTTTAGATGAGATGATAGTTTGACCTTTTACAAAAACCAAACCGTGACCTTCTTTTAATAGATGCTACATGTATGTATCTCTTTCTAGTTGTATCACAACTTAAAAAACATTACACTTTATACAAGTTTATATATACATAAGTGTATATAAAACAATATCACACAGGTGATAAAAACTTATAATATGATAAAAAGAAAAGCATTAAAAACAAATGTTATTTCAAAAATTCTGTTTGGTTTTTTATATTTTATTTTATTTTTGGTGATAATTTGACAGATTTATAGCGACATTTATATTGAAATATGACAATAAAAGTATGTTTTGAAAAAATAAAAATAAAAATTTTTCACAAAATTAATATTTTTTCGACATTATTATTACAATTGACAAATATGGTTATTACGTTGGTTAAAGTTTTTTGTTTTTTTTCTTCGATTTTTACTTCTATCTTATGAATTATGTTCGCTTTGTGGGAAGTAATATAATAAACTTAAACATTCAAATTCTGTTTTGTGAAAATTATTATACATAGAAATTAATATAATAATTTGGGCTCCTTATAATCTGTGCAAACTATAGAAATTTTTTTTTAAGATAATTATTATTGATGATATTATTATTATTAACCTCCGTTTGTCAGGCATAAACGTTTATAATAGAGGCCATCGAAATAACTACTATTCATTTGTACGACGTAAACATTATGCGAATTTTTTTCAAAATATCATACAAATGCCTCAAATTGAAAATAAAGTGGCTTCAAAACTTGGTCTTCCTACATTACTAAAACTGACTTAACTTTTTGCTTTCTTATTTTGATAAGCAATATTTATTTGTATGTATTGTTTAATTTGAAAGTAATTTAACCATAATTGAAGAAAATGTTATAATTTAATTAAAATTGTATAGTTGTTATTAAAGTTATAAAACTATTTAAAATTTTAATTTGACATATTATCTCGGTCGATAACAATGTTAACTCTTTTACTTAATAATACAAATAATACATAAAATGAAAATTATTTCCTCAGTTAATAAAGACAATTAAAATAAGATGATAAAATATTTTAAGATGATAAGATCCAACTGTAAACATATAATAATAATCGTAATATAGAGGAGGTATTATCATCATCAACTACAAAGTTTTAGATTTCATACTCAATTTTATTATCACACACACATAGAACGTTCATAATACGACTTAATAAATCGGAATCTAGACGGGATTGAATATGTTAAGGGAAAATAATAGGTTGATTTTCTTTACTTATTCTAAAAGGCATACCCTCAACCACCTACCAATGTGTATAAAGATTTGTATTCAATTTTTTGTAGCGGAGTTTAGTTTAATAATTTAGACACACGCCATAAATAAATATTTTAAAAAGAATACTCTTAAATGTAATAACAAGTTTTTAAAATCGGAAAATCCTTAAACTAAAAAACAAACATTTTATTCGAATGTAATGTGGAAAATGAGAAAGGCATTGAGGGAAATTTTTAATGTTGTATATAATTTAGATCTCATTTCAATGAAAGCACTTTTATATATTATATTTTGAATACTCTATATAAATATAAAACATTTGAGGGTATATTAAAATTTTTCTGGAGTTGATGACGATATCAATTATTTAACGCAGTAACAAAGTATTTTATATTATTCATTAGTTTATATTCATCTATCTTAAACAAGTGAAGATAACAATTAACATAGTAAATTGCTTAGATACTCTACATATAATTGAATATTATTGTTTAGGCTATTTTTAATTATCGTTCATAAAATACTATAAATATCCAGTATAGTTATATACATGAAAACATGTATTGTACAATAATTATATGTATTGTAACTACAAATATGTGATAATTAGCTAAATTTGTGCTGCAATTGTGGTGAATCCTAACATTTTACAGAAAAAATTTTCAAATAAATGTTGTGTGTATCAGAAAAATAAACATTTTTTGTTTTTGAATTTTTCTCCTATATTTTATAGTTTAAAAGTGGGGTCAAGAATTCATTGAACTCAATGGACCTATTTTTCTCATTCATGAACTTAAACTAACTTTTTATGTTAATTATACGTCACCAAAATTTCAGTTCGTTATTTCTTTGTGTTTTTGAGTTATCGTCATGACGGACGGACGGACAACTGGAAATGGACGAATCAGGTGTTTATATGAACATCTGTACCAAAATTTCGTTTGTGTGGTCAATATTTCCGAGCGTTACAAACTCTAGACATAAATTAATATACTCTGATATATTACGTATGTCGAGTAGAAAAATAGCATGTTTGAATTTTTCTAGATATTAAAAATGATTTCAAGTTTTTCAGCAAGTTTCCATGGAATAACACTGTTTTGATTATCCACAAATTCAACTCATTAAATAAATACACACACTAAATACGATATACATATATTTGTAAATAATTAATATTCAAATGACATTTTTTCTGAATTTCAACAGTGTTAATAATTTTTAAAAAATTCAAGATAAATACATAAATTTTTTAAAACTAAGTCAGTTATACAGTTAGATTTTATCAAAAATTCAACCAAAAAACAACATTTTGTTTCAGATATTTTCAAAAGTTTTAAGTTCTTATTGTAAAGTGACTAGAAAAAACCAAATTCACTTACAATCCATGCCTCTTCGGAAGTCCATCCCAAACAAGTGTAACTACAGTAAAACTCATTTTGCGTAGTTCATTCCAGTAAGTTAGTTATTATAAAATACAAAATATAGATTCCGATATCGATATCGAGATATTGAAATTTGCTCACTCGGTATCGATTAGTTCCTATTTTATATCATATGTTCGGTTTATTGTAGTATTTGAAACGAATTATTTCTGAAGATCATTTATAGATGGAAGGTGTAATGTAAGTAAGATTAAAAGGGATATTGTTATTATGATTATTATTATGTATCATACAACCCTTCTTCATCAATAAAATCCTTATTTTGTACCCTATATTATTAAATTATTCCTTTACACTGTATGTAGTATAATTTTAAGCAGTATTTTTTCATCTTTAAACTATTTTTAAACCATATTAAAATTAATCTGTTCACAAAATTGTATTTTTGAATCTTAAAATAATTACATATTAAGGAAAATTGTTTCAGCAATTATTTGCTGTAGAAAATTTTTGTCAAAAGCATTTAATTAAAGATTTCTCGGTGACGAAGTTAGTAGCTTACTATTATCACGCTGAAATTAGACTATATCTTTTGTATATATCTAACGGCATTATAGATATCAAGTTTTTATGAACATTCAGGCATATAAATGATACAGCATCATTTACCCACAACATATTACAATTCGAAAATACATTTCAGGGCAGATATTTGAATAGTAAAGGTAACGGAAAGAGTTTCGTTAGCAGTTTATAGTTTATAGATGATTTATAGTTTTTAAGGCTTTATATAGCTATCCATGTTTGTTCGGATGGAATCTTGCAGCTCAAAGCAGATATCTTCAACTAAATGTTATGAAACGCTGTATAATTTGTGGTTTTTTAGTATTTAATTTGAATTTAATTGATTTATTTAATTGCTCTGAAAAATAAACTTTTACTATCAATTTATAAAACGGCTCTACACAATTTATATGATAAAAAATATTTTCGCTAAAATAACTTTTGTAGATAAACAAGTAAATTAAATAACTTAATGTCATTTATTTTCACTATTAAAATTTTTAACTAAGTAAATACGAATACTTAAGTTTTTATATCAGATAAATTGTGGAATGACGCTTTAAGTTGATAGTAATAGTTTTAACGTAAAAGTATATCTTTTTCTTTTTTGTCGCATTTAAATAAAAGCTTGTTTGTTACTTTTAATTTATTGTCTTATTATAGTTCAAAATAAAGTTTTAAGAAAATAAACTTTCTTGAATGTGGCAGAAAAAATACAAAATAATTTTAATAGAATGTAAATTGAAAAATCATTAATCAAAATGTGTCAGAAATATGGTTTCTATATCAAGAACTACAAATAATTTTCATATTTCAGTAGTTTTGTAAGAATTTTTGTATCACATTTGGAATACAATTGACAAACAATTCAAAATTAACTATGTATATTTTTTAGTGTAGCACAAACTATATGTTCTTACAAATTGTGGCGCGTCGATCCATTAAGTTCGTATATTTACTATACGCTATAAAAATGACTTAATGTTCATCCAAAATATTTTCTTATTTGCCTGTTGGTTTAAATTATGTTTAGACAAGTTGTACATAATGTGCACAATCATACAATGTTTCCTTAAACTAAAGACTTCTCCTAGAATGTTTCTTTATTAAATTTTTAATTAAAAGTCTCAAATGAATTATATCATTCACATTACTATTAATAAAATTGTAAATTCATTTTGGTTTTTTTTATATTATTGACATTATTGTTATTTTTCAACCATTACATTTATATTGCGTATACATTCGTGATTAAGGCTCTTGTATTTCGGTTTTCATTAGTATACATGAATGTTTTTGTGGTTTTGTTTGTGTGTAACTCGTGTGGTATGGTATGTATATGAAAATTTTCTCACCATAGGTATATTACAAAACCATACAACAGTATAGTGCCACCACAGTTGTTAGACAATTGTTAGTGTTTTGTTTTTGAATACCAGAAATAAATGTTTGTACACAGACGGCACATTCATAAAGTACAATTTCTCCAAAGCAGTTTTTAGTATACTTTTTGGCAAAGTCGTTACGAAGATTCTTGATTTTAAAATAATATTTTAGGCATGTTCTATCTATATTTCTCAAATAACTCGATGTAACATTCTTATTCAATACATTTCTAAATTTAAGAACCTGATTTTTTGAAATACTGTATCTATATAATAGTCTATGTTTCCAGAAAATCACAGCGTTTAGAATAATTTCTTGAACTTATCGTTTTACAAATCGGATTATTTTCAATATTCAAAATACTAAAGTTAGATCATCTAAAGTTTAATACTTCTTTCATTTTTAAATACCTACCAAGAATTGATATTACAAATAGGGTACTTTCGGTAGTGAAAAATAAAGCATAAAAATTTTCAAAAATTAAAATTTATATATAAATATTATGATTTTGAGTAATTAAAGCACATTATTAATTCGACATTTTTATCCTTATATCACGTGACCCGAAATTCTAGGGTGCCACGATGTGACGTCATTTCGAAATAAATATTAACTTTGTCAGTTCAATCTCTTAATTAGCAAAGAAAAAGTATAAAAAAGTCAAGTTGGTTATTTTTCTATCAATGTGTTATTATACCAGTATTCTCAACATTACATACCGATATTACGTCACTAAAATGGTGGACAGCGTTTTTACTTTTATAAAAAGGTTAAAATTTTATTGTAATTTTATGGCAAGGAATCTTAATTGCGTTTTTCAAATATATTTATTTTTTGAAACTTTTTATTAAGAAATCAATATTTTGAAGTAATTTTAAGAAAAATAAATATGTCTCGTATTACTAAAGCTATGAAAGTACCTAATTCACATCGTTTTCAAGATATTTTAAAGATTTAAGGTTATTTTAAAATAAGATTTTAGAACTACTTTAATTTTGGAAGCTGAATATTCTTTGATTATTAAATCAAATCAAGATATGTAGATGAAACATATCAATGTCAATTCAAAATGTTTTTCGTAATTCGATATACATGTTTGAAAAAGACTTTCCCTGTCAAACACCACTGTTTTTCACACATTACATAACACAATACCAATTGTATATTAACTATTATGTTTTGAGAAGTTACGTAGGTTGATGTTAACGTATGTAAATAGGGAAGGGAAATTATTATATTCCATAACATTTGTGTTATGTAATATGGTTTTCAGAGTGAGATAGTTATACATATATATATATATATATATATATATATATATATATATATATATATATATATATATATATATATATATAGATATATAGATATATAGATATATATTGATATATATATATATCGAATGAAGGGGGTAGGTAGGTAATATGATGATATTTTGAGCATGTAAGTGTCAACCACAAATGTGACCATCTGTATTAATAAAACACAACATGGCTTGTTTGGTTATATTTACTTCTAGCCCGATGTGAGACGGTGCTGTCGTATTGAAAATTATTTACATAGAAATTTTTCCCATTAACTTCTAAAATTTATAGATGTATTAAGCGAGTTTCTGGACTTCATCAAAAGCTGATAAGAATAATTACAAAAGTAACAATTGCTGGGAGTTGAATCAGTTTATAAGGGATGAAAGGAATATTAATGTTGTTACAATATCGGACTTGCTTTCCATAAACATCAATATTTTAACATCGACATTGAAATCAGTATAACGTTGATGATCGATAAATGACTGTTTATGACCGATAATGTAAATCAATTAATTAACTTATTTCTTTATTTGAACGGAACAACCTTTAGAAAATATTCATTTGATAAAACTTTGTCCAATCTTTCATCACTACATCTGACAATTAAAAAAAATAGATGATTAATGGTCCAAGTCAAGTAATCACCTTCAGTTTCCCGATATAAATGATATTAAAAATACGTCAATTTACATTACCCCAGGCATGAGTGTAATCATATTCATTATCAAATGACACAACACCCGGGGTGAGCCCTGGCCTCTTCAACTGTCCTCCGCCAATTCTTTCTATTTTTGACTGTTCTGATCATTTGTACTTAAAACGCTCATTATATTATCATCCATCTGAGTCGTGCAAATCCATCTGAGCAAACTATCTTCTAACTTCCTTTAGACATGTGTAAACCATTTCAGCCATTGTGATTTGATGAACTTCACAATGTCTTCCCCATTAAGAATTGCATTTATTTCCCAGTTGTATCTGGAACGTAAGTCTGTCATTTATTCTATTAACTCCATTTATTTTTCTAATAACTTTTTTCGATCGATAATCTTCTTAGGTTTCCTTGATCTTGTATATTAAGAGTCCAGGTTTCGCTCCCATATGTAACTTTTGGTGTTATGATGGTTTTATATATTTTAATTTTAGACTTTCTTATAGTTAATAAGTTTAATAGGTTTTAGTTTCCATAACAAGCTTTATTTCCGTTATGTATTCCGTTTTCTTTTATATCGTATAATCATATTGTAATCGTTCATTATCATCGTCAAGTATATTGAAAAGTAAACGTACAATTCTGCAAGATATTTAAAATAATTTTAATGTCTTCGTAGTGCAAATTATCTTATAATTGCTGAAACATTTATAATCAAATTTTTTACTTGTTTTATTTTTTGAATATATTGATAGATTTTCTTAAAACATAATCATTATACTCTTAAATGACATGAGCCACATCATGAACTGCGACTGATTTTGTAATACTTAAAAGCGTACAATTATATTGTAAATTTTTAAATTCAATGATCCATGTTTCATTTCTGTTCCAAACTAGACTAT
Organism: Chrysopa pallens; assembly: GCA_020423425.1. Classification (NCBI taxonomy): domain Eukaryota; kingdom Metazoa; phylum Arthropoda; class Insecta; order Neuroptera; family Chrysopidae; genus Chrysopa; species Chrysopa pallens. The sequence continues at coordinate 99,571,300 of CM035591.1, read as the reverse complement.
TCATTTTCGACTCGATTTAATAATGTTCATACTACATTTATGTATATAATATAATGAAGTCTATTAATTATATCATTATAATAAGATATATTATTAATTAATATATACTAGATATTGTGTACCTAGAGTGTTTGATAATTAATAATTAATGAAGATGCATATTTAACTCTGTTTTGATTGTTTAGTATAAGTATATAATGTTGATATTAAAAAATATATATCTGATTGTTTTATTATTAATGTATTTATAGCTTTTTAATTAATAAATTTGTTTTTTATTGTCACATTATAGCAAGTTTTTTTTTGTAAATGCAAATTTGATATATTTGATTTTTTTTTTTTTAATACAATAATTTTTAATGTCATCGAATAAACTAAAGATGTGTTTGATAAAGGTTTTTTTAAAGAACTCTTAATTACATAATAAAATCATAGTTATTTTAATCTTGGTCTTCATGACAGACTCATAGGGTTTCTTAAATGTCTTTGAGTGAGGACCCATTGCTTTCAAGTATTTTACTTACCTGAATGTAGTAAAAAGATTCAGTCTTCCTTTTTTGTGGTGTATGTTTTTAAACGTCGCCCGAAATTATAAAAAAAGTCGAACACAAAATTTAATTCGAGATTTTACTTTTAGTAATTTAATAAATAAATTGTCCCTGGAAATACGTTTTATAAAAATTTGTTTTCCCTTTTTTATTTTTCTATTAGGGCGTCATTCAGACCTGAATTCGTGTTATATTTTTAGCGAATCTTCTATTAAACAAGCATTCATTTTCTTTTGTTTTTCAGCAATTAAATTTAGTTTTGACTAATAGAATGAAAAATTTAATAAATAAAAATTACAGATCCTGGTGCACACACCGTTATTGCAATAATTTAATGTAAAAAATGTTGCATCCTGCAACTTTTTGCTTGGTGCTCTCAAGATATTTGACCATAAAAGAAAAAATTCAACGCAAAAATGTTTAATAAAAAAAACTAAAAATAATTTATTCTACACCGTTATTGCAATAATTTAATGTAAAAAATATTACAGCCTGCAACTCTTTGCTTGGTTCTCTTAAGATATTTGACAATTAAAGAAGAAATTCAATGCAAAAAGTTTAAGAAAAAATACTAAAAATAATATAAAGTATAAATTATTTTTAGTATTTCTTTTACCTTCTCTAATTAATTCATTACAACAAATCTGGATTGAAAGATATGTATGCATATAATAAGGAAATGATATTTATTATATTAAAAAGAAATAAGAAATGAGAAAAACTCAGATAACTCTTATCGGTTTAATAAATAAATGTTTTTTAATATTACAAAAAATCTCTTTTTTCACTTTTTTGTTCTTACAAAGTAGATGACACCTGCAATCTAAGCCACAAGTAAATGTATTCGTTCTTCATAGATAATTGTGTGTATTTGTGTGTATGTGTAACTTTTTGACCGACCAATATGGACAGACACAACATGTGACCATCACACACAAAACAGGAAAAGTATCTTCTTCTATAAAATAATATATTAATAGCATATGATATCAACTACTTCCATAGTCAAAAATATGTATAAAATATTATAAGATATCTCGGATTAGCGAGACGAAAGTGAATTGTAGAATTCTAATTATAAAATTATTGAAAATTAAGAAAAATAATGCCTTGGTTATACATAGCTAAGAGGCATGAAAACGAAAATACTTTAGTAAAAAAGTGCAATACTACAATAACAATGGGGTATCAATAAAATTTACTGTTTAATTAATGTACAAAAAGAACATGGCTCAATTGGTTAAGCTCTGACAAATCTTGTAACAGACTTGCAATATCCAAAAAAAAAAAACTATATATAAGTAAAAATTAAAAAGTTTTTATTGCACTTGAAACAATTCGCATAATTGTTTCAAATAGGAAAATAAAAATATTTAAAAATAAAATATTCATAATTTTTATATTTAAAAATTAAAAACAGTGACTCCATCCCATTACCTAGGCTATAGAGCGTGTTAATAAGAGGACTAACAGCAAAATTCCATTTTATTTTATTTCTATACTTACAATATTTTGTATTATGCTGTAAAAAAAAAACAAAAAACAAAACAAAAGAGAAGATAAATAGTGCATAGATATATATTAAAATAATTTTTTTTTTCGAAAACATATTGAGTATTATTTCTCAACAGTGGGTACATGGGTTACCACCCCAGGATCATATCTCTGTTTGGTATATTTTAACAACCCCTATCCTCGCAAGTATGTCAAGCAAAAACAACTTAAGAATAAGATTTAAAGGAAAGAAACCTAAAAACTAAAGCAATATTCGTATATTCTGTATCTTCGAACATTCTGTAAAAATAAAATTTACTCATTACTTCAGCAAGTTGTTAATTTCGTGTATTTAACTCCTTTTGGAACAAAGTTTAGTTCAATACTATTAATTACGCTGTTAATTCTACATTATACTAATATAAAGCTTATACTAATATCTTTGCAATGTAGTACCTCGTATTTCTACGGGCAATATTCAAATTTTATATTATATTACAAATTTGATGAAAAGTTAAATCTCTATATCTTTCTCTGCTCTATCTAACAAATTTCAGTTCAGTGTTTATTGCTCAAATGAAAAGTCTTCAGTCACTGAGTGTTCTTTGGCTAAAACGAACTTTCTCTCTTCATTAGAAAAGAAGATACTTAACTTTAACTGGAGAAAATCCCATAAAGAGTTGAATGTCCGTGCCTTGCTCGCCTCCGTGTCTTCCAATTTGAGTGTTCAATAGCTCAAATGAAAGGTCCTGAGTCAATGAGTGTTCTTAAGTCAATGAGTATTCTGCAGGTATTTGGATACAAAACTATCATAACACTTGGAGAAAGAAATGCGCCATAAAAAATAAATATTGTAAAATTTAGACTAAGAACTTTCAGTAATTATCTAAAACACTCAAATGGGATGAGTTAGGAAATTGTTGAGTGTGTGTTGAGTACAACACACACTCATTACCATTTTTTGTTTGATTTAAATGAATAAGCATAATAATTGGTATTGATAATATATTCTACAATAAAATGTTATAAACTGAAATTTGCACTTGATATAAAAATTGTGGAAGTAAATTGATGTAGATAAATTTTATAATTCAACTCTAAAAGATTTAAACAAAAAAAAAAACTAATAGTATTACGAAATTTTGTAAGTATATATTTTTTTTGAAAATGTAGGTTTATGGTTTTTTTTTGTTAGATGTTTTAGTTGTTACTTTTTATATGTATAGATTTTTTTGATGTCACATAGAAATAATATATCTACGAATGTTTCTTGTTTTCGTTGATTTATTGATACTTATAAAGTTGAATCAAGTAAAAATCAATGACCTAAATTTCCTGATCGATGAATTCCTCTTCTGCATGCATAATTTTTTTTTAACTGAATACTGTGTTGTGTTTGTTTAGGAGAAAATGAAATAGTAGATCTTATCAATAAACGAATTTTTATGAGAAAGTTGTTTTTTCAATTTATTTATAGGTATTAACGGTATCCAATTACTTAAATTTGGCCTTATTATAAATTCAGAAGACTTATCACGGAGTTATTTCAACTATAAATAATATTTAATTTCATTTTGAAAAGATTTTCATTTGAAAATTATCTTGTACAAATTGCATTGAACTTTTTAAATTAACTGACGAAAGTTATTAAATAATGTCCTTTCTATCAAGAAAAATAAGTTAGTTCATAGTTTATGACAGCAATTTTGAAATTAGGCTTAGCGAATAGGGGTGGCGCTAAAGAGACAAAACTCTGAGGTGGTATGTGTAAGCAAAGGTGGTATTAATCATTTTAATAAGTACTTTGGAAGAATAAAACTCTTTACTTATACATCAGTCAATGATTTTAGCTCAAAAATGGATTAGTAATATGTCGATTGTCTCAATGGAATGATCTAAGCTTCTACTTCAGCAATGTCAATATATTCCATCTCTTTCCCTGTATTTAATGCCTTAGGTCGTTACCATGCACTAATATTTGTGTTATCCATCAACAACTATTTTTGTTTAATAATTTGATTATAGAATCATATTCAGTTTCAATCAGACTCGAACTTTAAGAAGGATTTGTTATATGTTATACACATTGATACATTTTGGACAAAATTATTTCTTTGATTTAATGGTGCAAATTATATGTGTGCCAATTTACAGCTTCTTGTATATGGTTTCAATTTTTATACTTTACATTTTTTAATTACCAGAATTAGTCTTTATTTTTTAAAATAATATACTGATTTTAGAACAAATGCTTCAATCTGTTTCCTTACATAAGAAATAAGAAATATCCAAGGGTCTTGTAAATTATGCTACCGAGTATAATAAATAGAAATGAAAATAGCTGCCTGACCGTATTAATAGGTTTTTATATAAATTAGAGTTGTACTGACTATAATTTTAGCCAAGTAGCAAGTGTTTAGTCGGACGGGTGACCAGCCAATTGTCGGCCATGCCGACCACAGAAAAAATTGAATAAATTTAAAGAAGACATTTTTGTATGTGGAAAATTTAATTGGATTAGTTTACGTATGGTTATAAATGTTTTTGTTTTTACGAAAGATATTTAGAATTTTTTTTTAATATTTTAATTATTATTAATTTTAACAGTACATCTTGTACATGAAATTTTGATTCAATATTACTGATTCTAAAATACAAATAATTTAATATTAATCATGGTTCTTTTTAAATATTAAAATAAATTTTATTCATAAATGCATACAAAGATAGCCGATGTCGGTGTTCTTTACCGAATGAATAGTCGCTGACTTCGAAAGTGGTCAGATAATCAACTTAACCACCGAGTCGCCGACTATTCGTAACAAGTCTAAAATAAATCAATCTAATAAAAGTGCTTGAAGTAAAACATTAATAGCCTACAAAAATAAGTAAAACTAAACAATTTACTCGTATCATTAACGCATTTGAATTAGAGAAAATAAAAGTTTATGTAATTAAAAAAATAAAAATAATAATTTCATTTAATCACAGTGCATATCTAGAATTTTTGAAGAATGTAGACAGCAATATAGCCGATGGTAAATAGAGCATTTTTCGTATCAATTAAAATTATTCTAGCTAATTTAGGAACGGAAAAGTGCATTTTTATCTGCTCGATTTGTATTTCCTTTCTATGCACATCGTATTATGAATTAAAATATCAATTTATAATGATAAACCATAGGTTTAATACAGAAAATTGTTAAATAATAAACAAAAGATTAATCATTTGAAAGGCCCGATTAATCTGAGGAGAATAATTACATTTCCAATACGATATTTATGGCATGAAAAAAATTGTTTCACTATGTTCTTAAGTTTTGAGTACATAGTGATTTTGTATACAAAAATAATTACGTAAATGCTCATATAGATTCCTTATTTAATGTATAAGTAATTTTCCACGTGGATTTTTTTAAAAAAGGTCTAAATTATGGATAAAAAATTATTTTTTTGTAAAAATAAATCTATAATAAACAATTAATTTCGAATGAAAGTTTAATATTTTTCTTTATAAAATCTGAATCTGCAATAGATGCACTTCAAATTAACCAAGCACTTCAAGTGATGATGCTTTTGTTTGAAATAATTTATCGAGCTTTTTCCGTTTGTCAAATAAAAAATCATTTTGTATAATAAAATCAATAATTTCAAAATGTTGAAGTTAATTTTTTATTGAAAATTTACAAAAATCACACGAATTAATCTTTGAATAGAAAGTATTGCATCTGCAGAAAAATTCCTATGAAACTTGCTGCTATTTTTGAGTTTTTTACAACATTAAGATAAATTTAATTATTACACGAAAGTAACTGAAATAATATCCATATAAAGAAGCTATCTAGCAAACATATTGAATAAGTTTGGAAATTGCGGTGTTATCAATTTACCTTGGAGTTAAATACACTTTTCAGTTTTAACTTACTTGACATGTATAGAATGTGCCAACAATACGCACGATGTGGATACGTTAAGAGTGGTATACGATGTTTGTCATATTATAACTAATTCGATTAGTTATAAATATTGACTTATAGCAAAGATCGCACATCACGCTTTACTGACTCAAAATTACTTAAGTTTACTTACATTTGCTTAAGCACTTCGTTATTAAGGTTAAATAAATAAGGTTATTATCTTATTCTTTCCAGTTTTTTTAGCGGTATGATTTTTTGTTAAGAAGTTTATGTTTATGGGGCTATAATCGACTAATTATTATATGATTAAATTTGATTAACGCAACTCAGAATTAAAATCAATAAGTGAACAATATATCATCCCTATTTCCCATTCTAGGGATAAGCATTTTTTATTCCAAATTTATATGGACCAACTTCAAAGTATACCTTTTTATGCAAAAACAAAAAAAAAGGATTATCAAAATCGGACTAGTATGTAAAAACTTATGCGTGTTCATACACTCAAAACAATATATACTCGTCGACTTGAGAACCTTGTTTTTTTTGTATCACACAAAAGTGTGCGCACTTTACTGACGACCACTTTTGTTTAATGTATGGTTTGAGTGCGATGAATAAATAAAAAACAAAAACAAAATAAAAAATAAAAAATAAAAAATAACACAAATTATATTGTCAATCATTTGTCAAAATGAATCAAATTTAATATCAAAATTCTTGCACGATAAATCTATTGATCTATTATTTAGTTAGTTATTCGTTCGTTCACTATGTGTATAGGTATTTTTTAATATGATGAATATTAGAATAGCTATATGAAAAATAATATTAAATTATTGTTAAAACAATCATCACCGTCAATAATTTCAGATAGAAATTTTATTAATCGTGAACATAATAGAAAAAAACGTTTAATAGAAAAATTGAATTCATTTGTCTAATTCTCAACAAAAGAACATATTAAACTATTCAAGTAAAGCATTCTAAAATTTAAGACAAGTTTTAAAAATACCTTTATATTTACTAAATATAAAGCTAATTGTATGTAATAAATATTTTGGAGTCAAGGTGCTCTGCATCAAAAGAAGCTTTAAATGAAATGTTTCGGTGTAATTGGTTTCAACGCCTGAATCCTTAACTCAAATTTACCAAGTAAAATTATTTTTTAACGGTGCGTTAATACGTTTAAACATGTCATCTCATATACGAAACTTTAAATGAAGAAATAGTCTTTAATTCTTTATCTCAGAAAAAAATATATAAGTGTTCCCATCATGTAACGAAAATTAAGTAGACATACAAATGAAATGATTACTGCAGAAGAAGTGAAAATGATCATTGATCAAAGTTTAGTTACATGAATTATAAAGAGAAGCTGAAGTTAAAAGTCGGGTGAATGCCTAATTTATAAAAAATTTTATATTCTCATATTCAATGATTTATTAGAAAGTTATTGTACAAGCTGTTCACAAACTTAAGATATGAATATAAATTATAAAAAAAATATTTTCATTAAAATCAAAAAAACAACTTTCCTGAAACTCCGTAATTATTATTTGAATTTTTGATATTTAAACTAATTTGATAGTTTGTATTCTCTATATTTTACATCCTAATATGCTTTCTAAGCAGTTTAAAAGGTAGTGTTTAACAGAATTTGATAACGTGACCTCTGCAATTCTGGGCAGATCTATTCCTAAAATTTTATAAGCAGTTAAAATTACAGTATCATTATAAATAACTTGATGTTTTCACTAGGAGCTTTTTGTTTTAATCGGCTCAATATAAATTGTCTTTGTACTTTAAATCTATCAAACGAATCGATGAGATACTTTCGGTAGAAATTTCGTCTTCCAAAAACAGAAGATATTTTATCGAACAATTTCAATTTAATTCTGTTTGACTTTATGAAATCGATTAATTTGAGGTGCCAGAAATTAAATATAATATACAAGTTTTATTGTATTAAACGTACAAAATAGATCTAAATCGTTTAACAAAAGAAATTTAAAATACACACAAATGTACTCTATCGAGATTATATATTGAACTTAGCGATTTATTATATATTCGCTAATACAGTCAATTAAGAGTGCATTTCGAAAGTTCATGAACTACCGTATGTTATGCCCGGCCAAAGAGGAGCATTATAAACATATTTATTCGAAAGTTGTATTAAGGATTTTTAATCGTTATTAAAAAAAGTTATTAAATTTTGCGGTAGATGTAGTTATGTGTACATCAAAGAAGTATTGTTGATTTTGTGTATTATATGTAGAAGAAATGAATTGGCATAAAATTTAACTCATCAGTTTTGTAAATAATTGAGTTTCGTGAATAATGGTGTGTATATTTCTCTAGCAAATACGAGCTAATGGCATATCTTTTAAGCGTAATTGTTTTCTAACGTGCTTCTACATTTTACTAATGCCAATAGTTTTATAATTATTAATAAGAACTCTTGGATTTTTTGAATAAATTTCGATAATTCCCAATTTCCTAGATCAAATTATTTTGTATTTTAGTCATCATCAGTATGAATTAGCTAGTTGTAATGATTCTCTGAGGAAATATTTAAATTAATTTGTTATTATTATTTAATAAATTAATTAATTTATTTATTTTGATTTCTGTAATTAGAGCGATTTCACGAACCAGGAATTGAAATTATTATTTTTTTAAATCTTTATAAATAAGATACTAATGGATGTTCTAAAATCCTAGTTGGAACATCGTTATCAAAATAGATGAAAAATAATCTAAAAAAGCTTTTTCGTTTTTGAATCAATTTAAAATTCTTATGTAGAAATATATCAAATTAATTATCATTAAAATACCCAAATTGTTAAAAATTAAACTAATCGTCCCATTGAAGCAGTAAGCCTCGCTCATGATGCGCCACCTCAATCTTATTAATTAGAAATTACAGGCCACACGACTTGATCGTAATTGGTTGATATCTCTCATACAAATACTGCTAATACTTAGTGAGAAAAACAATAATTTTTTAAAATTTATTATTACGAAGCTCCTTGGGAGGCTCCAACAAGTCTCAGCAATATAGAATTTCAAACGAGTCTCAGTTTGAAAGTTACATCGGTACAAACATAGAAATATACTTACATGTCGAAAAAATTAATGCAAATTCGTCTAGTTATTACCACAGATCTCACTTCGTTCGGTGAATAAAATTAGTCAACAATTTATATAATTTTCGTAAAAATTACGCAAAAAAAAAATTCTATATTAAAAACGAATACTCAATATTATTGAACTATAATTTGATTACATAATAAGAGACACATACATGTTCACATATCATAATTTAATTTTTTTATTATATTACAAAAAATGAAAAAAAAAATATCAAGTTTTAATATAGGTATTATATATATTTAATTAAAACAAGTTTTAATATTATTATTGATAAACATTGTAAAGAAATATTATGTTATAAATTAGTTAAGATGTTTACCTTGACTTGCTCCTTCATATTATTATTAAGAAGGTATTTAATGTTGTGTAACATATGACATTTTCACCCTCGATAAACAAACTAAACAGCATCTTATATTTATTATAACTGCTGTACTACTAACTAGTTAGAGATTATATTTATTTGATTTCGTATCATTTACCAAATTGATCACCGCAAATAAAAATAATATCTATTTTTGTGTATCAATAATAAATATTGAGGTATTAAGTTTTGAAGTTAAATAAACAAGTAATTTAAGAATTGTTGAAATATATCGCATTACTTCTTATACACCAAAAAAAAAAAAAAAAAGATTCCTTAATTTAGATAAATAATAATCCCGGTGCCATAATATATGACATCATATATAAATAGATCTATAGAAATTTGTAAGTAATTTAACTGTCCTAAGCTTAATACGTTTAATTTGATGGATTCGTTATCAAGTTATTCGAATACGAAGGTTTAACAAAATATTAAAAGCAATTTCGTCAGATTGGCGATAAAACTGGAAGCAAAGATCTTCGGTTCTCTTCGATAAGATAACATTTTTTAATTTTCAGATAGTAAAATCAACGAATAATTTTTTTGTCACATGTTAGAAGATGTGGTTTTAGATTTGAATATTGGAATTTGTTACCATAATATCAAAAAATGGTTATTCGTTAATTTTAAGCTTATGCGTACCACCAAAAATAGTTGACAATTGCATGGAGACTGAACAATAAAGACATGATTTGCTTACGGGCACCTTGTCTACAAATAATATGTTTTGAATTATAATAGGCAAGAATAGTAGACAAATATACATATAAATTTGGATAATGAGGGCAGTATAGCAGGTTCATCATGAAGCCACTACAGCTAGTTATGATCTGTTATTTAGCCAGTATATAATATATTACTCTGGGTTATAAAAGGGGTATTTGCTGGTGCTTAGATAAATACCAATAAAATATTGTACCACAGTAAATAAGTCGGATAAAACGTTGAAATGTGGAAAAGTGTTAGAACAGTTCCGATTTTAAAAATTCTTATTTGTACGTAATCTTTAAGCCTTCAGGAACTTTCATCACCTCTAAACTTACTCCTCTATCTTACTATGAAAATTGGGGCAGTATTCCTATCTCAAATAGTAACAGAGATGAAAAAATTGTATTATTATTTCAAAATATCACAACAAATTGTCTCTCGTAGGATTTTGGGGTCGCTGATCACGTATCCGTGGTTAAAAACTGACTATTTTCGTGGAGAAATTTTGAATTGAAAAAAGTTCTTATTTTTGTCACTTCTAGAGCGGTTTAATCCTCATTAAACTGTCCCCATTGTAACTATCCTCAGTTGTTTTTAAATCTCAGATTTGTCTCAGATGTTTTATCTCTGTTACTGTTAGGTAGTTTTAATAGGGTAATATCTAGCCTTAGTTGCTTTAAAACCCTGAATTCGTATTCGTCAGCCCCAAAACCACCGACGGAAATGTTTGAGATGGGAAAACTACCCTTATTTTCTCAATTTTCATAGTGAGGCAGGGGTTAGAGGTGATGAATGTTCCTGAAGGCCTAAGGAACGCACAAACAAGAATTATTAAACTTGTTGCTGTTCCACCACTTTTCCTCATTCTCCGACTTATATAATGTACTATTGCTTACAAGATACCTGTTAATAATTTTTCCAGTAAACAATACATTTTTATGTTGCAATACCAACAAAAGAATATAAATTTCTGAGGTATAAATTAGCCCCTAAACCGTAAACAAATATATAATTTCGCTATGCTTAATGTTTTTTCATTTTATAGATAATCTTCCAGGTGGCCATAAATATGCATCTTCAAGCTTGGCGATGACAACATAGATGCCTCTAGCTTATGTGATGACACGAGTTCTATTGTTGCATTAGTGCTCAAATCTAAGATTTTATGATTTGACTATTTTAAATTTCTGTTTTGCATGATTAACTTAAAATAAACTAAATAATCCAAACAAGGCTGGTCCTAAATTTGGATCAAATAAATATATCATTAATTCTTTATCGAACATAAATTTCAAAAATAAAAATATTTTTACTTGTTTGAACTTTTAAGACAGCCAAAAATTTCATTAATGCTCTGAATTTATTTACAATATCGTAATTATACGGATTTAAGCCAAGATTCCATTAAAAAGTTTTGTTCTCCTTTGATGACTACTTATGAAGGTTTTACTATAATTTATGGTCTGAAGGACACCTAGAGAATTCGATTTTTTTATATTTCATTGCAAATGTATATGATTCAACGGTTTTTTTTTTTCTTCAGTTTTTTATTAAGTGGAAATACCAGTATTATTTTCCGTTCAATATGATATAATCTAATAAACATTTTCCGACTTAATTACGTTGAGATATTTCTATTCGGCATAGTTTCAATATCACATTAAATAAAAATATTTATATAGAAGTAACTAAATTAATGAAGAACTTTGGATATAATGGAGAGTTATGTGTGGAATGATAATGCCACTTAAAATGAAAAAAAAAAAAAAAAATTAAAAACTACTTTAAAACAAAACTGTAGTCAAATTGACCCTAAAAAAACCTAATTCAATGATAATTAATTAAACCATTTTGATAATTTTATGAGTCTAATTTATCAAAACATAAAAAAACAGAAATGAAAAAAAAAATTAAATCCGATAAAACCAAATGAACGAACTCCAGTATACAGTGTAGGTTTCAGATTGATAAAAAAATTTAAAATAAACGCAAAAAACATTAAAGTACTTTTATTGCCTAATATTTTATCTCCTACCCTGGATTCCTTCTGTAACTTTGTACCCTAGCTCTGCTTTGATATACCTGAGTCAAAATATATCCATAAAAGTGTAAAATTTTCCAGTGAAAGTTACACATTACTCACTGGATTTGTCGTTTCAGTATATAAATCGAAAAAAAAATCGGACGCATATTCAATTTAATGAAAAAATTTCAAGAGTAGACACACAATCTCTAATCGTTACAAGACACACAATTAACAATACACACTGTCGTTAATTTAAGCACACGTTATGCAAAATTACATTGCATTAAATAAAAATGTACCAAATGTTTTTATAACCGTAACACTAGCCGTAAAACTTCATTTAACGCAATTAAATGCACGTTTCAATTAACTGGCGTTTCTAATTTAAATTAAACGATAGTATGATCGCCGTATAAGTCAGATGAGTTTATACAATCCGGTTGAATATTTTATTTCAAACACCCCCTCCTTCTTGTCAAATAGACTTGGGAAAATTTTGATATAGTTCACAACATTAAATAATCTTTCCAGAAACGTGTCATACTCAATATTTCTTGATCCCCGTAAAGTTTGCTTATTTTTAAGTACCCAAATACACACAATTTAAATGCACGAAATAATTTTTTGGCCCGAGAAAAATGTCTTAAACAAATGTGATTGAGGAATTGTCAGCCTTCATTTTCAACACATAAGATTTTCTTAAAACATCATCTTTTTCTCAGGTACATTGCTATTCTACACAAAATGTAGTTATGGAAACTAGATGATGATTTCAAAGTTCATATTCATTTATATCTGAGAAATTTATTTATAAAATACTGACCGTTTTCCAAATTAGGAAAAAATAATAATTCATGTTGATTACGGCAATATTGTAATCGTAATACGTATTTATATAATAAAAAAGAATTTGGTTTAGGAAACTAGACGTCAGGATACTAATTGCTTTTTGAACATCAAAAACCAATACTTTCGATATTAAAATCCTAATAATCTGAATATAGAGGTAAAAGTAACGAATGAGGTACATCATATTGACCTTAAAAACATCTTTTATTTTTTTGTATAAAAACTGAAAATTAATTAAATCATTTTAATCATTTTATGGTTTTAATTTATCAAATGGCTATTTAATAATAAGAAGACCATTTATTGAAAAAGTCAATTAGTCAACAGAAAAAGTAAGACTTAAGTTACTTATAATAATTAACAAAGTAAATATTTTCTTAATTAGATTAATGCTGCTGTTAAGCTATGATAAAAATGTTTTAAATTTTAGTTAATTTTTTTTTAAATAAAACGCAGCTGGTATTAAACAACGACAAGTAGTATGGAAGAAACGGTTGACTAATAACGGCATATTAAACATAAAATTAATTTGTATTTAAGGAGGCTTCCTTTATATATTTTAAAAGTAGAAAATTGATTAAATGTAAATAGATTGATTTGATTCTTGTTTCATATTGACCTTATATTGTTTTTATAATCCAGTTGTATACCAGACGAATTTCTACCATCGATTGAGTTCGATAATTCAACTTTACCTCCAAATGCCGGTGGTGGAACCAGGAAAAGATTCGGAAAAAGGAAATATCAACGAGAGAAGCTCGGCATGTCTTTCTATTTTTTTTTTATAATAGTGAGTATATAATTTATTATTCGAGTTTTGAAGGATATTGCTCCATCTTGATTTTGTTTGTAAAGTCTTTTTCTTTCCAGGCTCTAGTTTTCGAGGGGAATCGCAGAAAAACTATTCAAAGTAGATTTACATATATAAAATGGTTATATCCATTGAAAACTCACTTTCAATTTTTGGCATAAGGAAATAAAACTTTAACATAAACTGAAATCTAAAATAATGACTTTTTTCTAACCAATATTTATTTCATAAAAGAAAGCAACGAAGCTTATCAAACATGAAATTATATAATAGATTTTTTCAGAATATCATTAAATACACATTTTTATATATTTATTTCTAGGTTATTTATAGGACTACATTTTTTTTAAATTTCACAACTTTTAAGTATGTATAATGTTTAACAACATAAACGATTAATTATTGTGAATGTTCGCCGACCAATATTAAACATGCGAATTAGTTAAAACACATATATGAGTTTGAAAAATAATTATCTTCAGTGAAATTACTTATTCGATTACGTGAGATATCTTAGTATATTATACTCGATTAATTCCGTCCGAGGTTGATTTACGACAGGATTTTTCCCATGGACATAGCGTTAGCATTAACTCTATATACTGTGTTTTTTCATCTATACTGCAAATTTGAGTTTTTTCTCCCACAATTATAAACTGTATTGAAAGATGTGTGCGTAATTTTTTAAGATATTAGCTCAAGTATATACGTGAAATTTTCAAAAGTACATTAAATACAAAATTATTTTAATACTGATTATGACTACTTTGTTGATATAAACACGAATTTATAGTGTACTTTTGAAAGTTTTAATTTGAAAAATCGTTAGTGCTCGCCTACGTTGTTATAGGATCCTTTGTGAAAAATTTTAAGAGTTTACGCACTGTACTTTGTATATCAGTCTGTTACTTTTTTCATTTATATCTTACTATACAAAATTCTCGTGTTACGATGTTGGTCCGAAACCACTTTTTTCGATTTTAATGTAATTTTTTTGTGAATTTGCATAATTAGAGATTTTAATATCCGTGAGGGACATAGGGTGCATTATTGTTTATTGCGCTGCGTTAAAGTTTTAGTGTAATATTTGATTGAATTGTTAGTATGCCATAGCATATAAAAAGCTAATGAAATTTATTATTATATTAAAAAAGTAAATTAGGATTCTATTCATAAATATTAATACTTTTTACAACGGACTTCCATTTCATCTCATTAATAAGAAGTAAGAGTTTTCAAAGATAAGATTTATTAATTTAATATAAATATGTAGTTTTATTTTATAATTATTTCTAATGAAATCAATAATGATAATTTTAATAAAAATTATTAAGAAAACTGACATCTGCATCTTCATCATTAACTGAAAGAAGTGGCTATACACCAATCATATCATCCTTGGGCAAGTCAGATTTCGTATTTGCCATACCAGTACTACGCATTTAAAACACTTTTAAGACCAATAAGAAAATCAATTCAGGAACGTGAGCATAAATTTAGTGACTCTGTTCATATCAACAACCTTAACGCCAAGGTTCATTAAGCTGCAGTCAATACAAAATCAACCAGTATTTTTATCAAAATTCAAGCTATAAATAAAGGTAGGCAATATTGCTTGCAGGCCTCTTTTGTTGTTTCTTTTTTCTTGAGATTGTTGCCGATACTAAAATTTTCGATAATTACGAGATTATCAATCTTTCTGTAAAATTCTGTAAAAATAACTTTCTGGTTGTGAATATGCCAAAAATTTTTCACAGTTCCTCCCGCTGTTATTCTTTGATTGAGATTTCGGTGTAGACAAATTATATTATGGTAGATATTAGCAACTCATCAGTAATACGAGACCAAGTTGATTCTAAATTTTCAAAATCATACCATACTCAATACCGTAACAAAACATGAAAAATTGGTTCGAAAACATAGAAGTTATAAACTATCAAAGATTCTTTTCTTTTTTCTATCTCTTTCTTGAACACGATGTTTAACAAGTAATTTATATGGAAATATTAACAATTGGCGTCATACGCGGGTAATTCCCTCTTTGTTTAATTCGAGTTTTGAATGTCCATATCTGGCTTATTTTTATAGATTTTATAAAAATAACTTCAGATCCATGTTTGTGAAATAAACATGTTCTAATCGATTTTAAAAAAAGCCATTCCCTTCTTATAAATTATTTAAATTGAGAAAAATAAAATAAAAAATTTTTCAATAATTAGGAAGGAATGCAAATTTCTGTTTTTATAATAAACTCATTCGTTAAAAATTATTCTTAACACGCTTTAAATTATGAGTAACTTTGAATCAACGTTAAATTACTTTTGTAACTACAATATAATTTTCAATTCATCATATCTGATTCTAAAACGCCTTTTGTTAATGAAATAAAATCAAAAGCAAATACAAATGAAATTTTTCGTTTTGAAAGCACACAATTTGTTTCCATAAAAATGAGATAATCGATTTTTAATAAAATCAAATTCTAACTAAGAATGTCGAACTACATAATATGACAGCCATAGCAAAAAAAAATCTTTTCATATTTGTTTTGAGACGTTAGTTATATTATAAATGTAATAATTATTTGTTATAATAACTACAAATTTGGACGTATCAATCATAAATTAATGTCAACAAAAATGAACAATAATACATTCAAAGACACACACATATGTATTTCTAATACAATAATCAAAGTCCCACAAAAACCGTATCTGTGTACTATGAAAAGAAACCCCTCACTTAAAAAAAGTAGAGGGTAGTGTTTTTTAAGGGGTTTTTTTGTTGTTGTTATTATATTTGCTTTCAAATAACCAACATTTTTATATAAATACATATTTCTCAAAGAATAATAAGAATTATAAAAGACTTTTACTTACCTTCAAAGATCTAAGTGATTTTTTTGTACGATGATAAATCTATTTTTCATTATTAAATGGGTCATCTTTTGCATTAGATAAAAGGTATTTCAATCCAATCAATTTAGTTTTTTCTAATCTCTAAATTATAAAAAAATTATCAATTAAGATTCGATTGATGCGAGAATTGAATTTAACATATCGTCGCTCTTATTCGTTGTTCTCCTTTGTCCATTTTTTAGACTTAAATACTTATAAAGAGTTCTACCAAATATCCATAACAAAACACTGCTTAATCAGCTAGTTTTTACTTGGTTTTCCCAGCCAGATTTTCTTTTATCTGTGATACAGTTAATTCATTCCTTAGTTAGCCTAAACAACTAGATAAATAGAAAATTTGAAAATTTTTTAACCCATTTTAAAACAAAATCATAAAGTATGAGATAATATAAAAAATAACGGAAACAAAATATGAAAATAACCGGATTCAATTTCCGCTTATAACTAACCTAGTGAAAATGGGATCAGAATTAAACAAATGGGTGTTTAACGAACTTAACCATTGTTGGGCAAAGATTTCTGACCAAGATCAAGCAAAAGTTTTTATCAGAAGCTTTCCTTGGATAAAAATTAAACCAATGGGTGGAATACGATTCTGTATACCAATTTAAGATTCTTCATTCTTGGGTAAAGAGTCATGACCCAGGCCATGCAAAAGTTCGCTTGACTTAAAATTTAAAAAAAATTTGAAGATGCAAAATTTCTATAGATCTTTCTTTTCACAAAAATTTTTTGATACTCTTCAATACAAAGCACGTTACTATCCCTGTAAATCATTGTAAAAATCTGTCATATCCAAAGAGAATACATCATGGGCTTAAAAAAATCGGTTATGATTTTATCGATTGATATGCTAATTTAAAGAAATACGATCGAATTTAAATCACCAAATTTATCCGTTATAAAATCAAATCAATACATTTATCATCAAAATAACAAAATCTGAATACCTCTTTCAATCAGATCCTAATAAAATATTCACAATACACACAAGAAGAATTCAGTTAAGAAAAGATGATCCTTCCAAAAATAATCAATATCGTTAACGGATATGTATAGATCAATTTTCAATATATATGATCCTTTTTTTTTTCAAAAATCATTACAATTTATATTTATTTAACCCATTCCCAAAATAAATTTAAATATAAAAAAATGTCGTTATCTGCTTGTATGAATACACATTTAAAAAAAAAAAACTATTCAATAATCGAACGCTTCCGAAATAAAAAAAATATATTCCCAGGATATGCAAAATTAACATACTCATCCAATAAAAATATTTCAGATACTTCTAATGTTACTTCTTATACAATATTTATTTGGGTCGATCTCTTAATATACATATTTTATTCAAAATAAGTTCCGATTTATTTACAAGAAAAAAAGGATGATTCTCTTGATATGTCCCTCTATTGTGTAAGAACAACCTGCCTTACTAACACCCCTTATAAAAAAAAAAAGGTTAAGAAGGGGTTAACAAAAAAAAAATGCATATATTATGCAATATATTATATACCCTTTAAAATATTCACAGTTAAATTATGCAAAATGGGAAACAGGTAGAAATTTAGCATATATTAGCAACAGGTAAAAGGTGAAAAAAAATTATAACCTTTTTCTTCACCCATAAAATATTTTACAATGAATTTAATACATTTTACTGTAAATAAATACTATAGTACCACTTCCGATTAATACACATACATAGTGCCTTTTTTTGGTTACCTGTGTACGAGGCCTTTATGGATGTTATTAATAATAAAATTATAATAAATTTTATTTTTTTATACCTATTTTGCATTATCTGTTTGTAAAAGAGTTAATATATGCGTAAGGTATTTAAATAAGGTCCTTTTCGTTCATTTGAATAGTTTTGAATTTTTTTTCCCATGGTATTTCGTTTGATTCCCTTATGTAGATCCCGTCTATGAGTGTGTGAGATATACACTAATAAAATAGACACCAACTGATATTTTTATTGGACCCATTTTTTATGAAATGATAGATTACAAATATTAGCCGTTTTTTTTATTATTCAAATTGGTAATTTAGTGTAGTGTTATTGATTTTTATGGCAGAAAAAGGGTTTGAATTTGGGATACAATTTTTAACGTATATTTTTGTTCATGCAAATAGATTATGTAAATTTGCAATGAAAAGAGTTGTGTGCAAATATTTCAGTTTCTTCATTTTTGAATTAAGGTACTTAAGTGCAAGATTTATTTAGTAACGGTTTTAAGAATGAATTATGTTTCGAAATGATTAAATAACGAATTTTTGCAAATGTTACATATCATTGATTTGGCGGGCTTTAAGAAATATCGCCAATAATGTTTGTAGATAAAAAATCTATGGTGTGTATGGTTTGGTGGTGAATCCTCATTCTATGGATTACTTTATATAACATGTTTTGTTTGGGTGCTTCTGATAACAGTTTAAGCCGGCTGTGAATGATTCGAAGATAAGGATTATGTAGAATCTCCAAACAATTATTCCTATGATATCATTTTCTAATTACGCTTAGAACTTTTATCTCTGTAAAGAGTAAACCTGTTATTCGTATTCATTTCATGTTCCCTTAAATATTCACCTTTTGTATTGACTTTTTAACCTTAGTTGTTAATCAAGTGTTCTGTTTTTAGAGAATTTGGGGAGTATTTATATTCATTGGCATAAAGTTCGATGTGTCAATATTTTGATCTATAACTTTACTAATTAAATAATTTAGATCTCTGTTTCATAAGACTAACTTGTCTGTTTCTTTGGACTCTTTTGTTATCAATATGGCCAAGGGAATATATAACTGATAATCTCCGGCTTCTATAAGATTCCAGAGAATATTAATTTTAGTCTAAAGTTAGTAATGTCAGAAAATATTGAAGTCTCAAACAAAGTTTTGGGATAAGTGTGTATAGAATCCCATAGCCAATTTCTGTATATCCAACCCTCACCAATTAAACCTTAAAACGAAAAAAAAAAATAGCAATTTAATTTTTGATACCATATTCTAGACATAAAAAGTGCGTTTAAACTCGCGAATGGACAAAATCGGTACTCTGAATTTTGAATGCTAATGATTAAAAATTATTCAAACATTATTACATATGTTGAATAGGTATCTAAACAATTAACTCTGTTAGCTATTTTCACTTCTTTAAGCTCCTATTATAAATACCTAATTCAAAACAGACTTTAAATGAGTAATTTGGATGATATATGTGTGATTTTATTAGCCAAATCTATCTTTTATATGTGTCTAATGTCCTTTTACTTTTTTACAACTTAGCGTAACAAAACCGCACAGAATAATTTTTCGCTAAATTAACTCAAAATAAGAGTTTTTAGTTGGAGTGTCCCATTTAAATAAAATAGCAAAATCAATACTTTTTAGTAAATTTACTTAGAAAAAGGCTAATTTAACTTTATAGCAATATTGAATTTAATCAATGGCGTAAATTCAATTAAAAATCAACTACCATTGACCTTTGTGATAAAACGAGACGATTCTACGCCTGTAAATTTTCACAGAATCGTTGAAGTAGCATTTTTTGTAATATGATTGTTCTATAAATCTGATTAGAAAATAATACAGAACTTATAATTCAAAATAATATAAAATTTAAATATTTATCTATTCAACTCCCTCTATAATAATAATTTATCACATCTTCTTAATCAGTTATTGTTTTTCTACTTAATAATATGTTTTTTTTTTGGTTTTCTCTATGTCTACTTCCATTCTATTCGACGATATAAACTCAAAACCTTTTGTTTATATTTGTACTTATCCATTGATTGCACATTGTGTATACACGTATGTGATTATTATGATTTGTAACAGTAGCTCGTTGTATAAGATATCCATATGTGTAATTTTAGGGTTTGAATATCGACCATAATAACGTGGTACATACTTACTTAGGGTTTTCTAAATCGTAAAACAAATATTAATACTATTAAATACTATACACTATAGTATAAATTTATATATAAACGCGGGGTTTATTCATCTCGTTGTACAGGATGATTTGATAACAAAAATTAATTGTTATCATCAGATGTTTGTCATAAGACAGACCCCATCTTTACAATACAACCCGTAAAATCTATGTTTTGTCCTACAAGCTTAAAACTGGCATATTTTTATTTTTAAATTAATATTTTGGCGTTAGCAGGTCTCGTACTTCGATAGTTCAATGAGTAGAATAATGTAGTACTCTCTGGATACCTAATAAATACTATAGAGGAAACGATAGTCAGCTTAAACGCTGGAAAGATCTGATTGCTTTTTAGGATAGTAGCCGTTTGGGATTGTCCAGATAGGTCTAGACAGATCTAAATGCTTTCAAATGGGAAAGGTCTTTATTAGGATTTAATATTATTATAGAGAATACAATTAAAATTAATAATTTTTGGCGGGTATTAATATATGACTTGAGTTGTTTACGAGTACCATGATTGTTATTTATTGTATATTCAGCGTAATCCAACTGATTTCCGAATCTAGAATAATTTTGATATAATCTCAATGTGATAAAACTTTAGGATGCTTAGAAATTGCTTAGAAGCCATAGGATATTTATTTCTATCCTAATTTCATTTGTCAATTGCACCAAATTTCTAAATAAAGCAAAATTTTGAAAAAAATTTTACGGGTTATATTTTTGTATCATGAGGAAATTTTAACTTTTATTTTATTTTTTTTTTTTTTAATTTTGCAGATAATAAATATAGTATTTAAAATTAAAATAAACAAAGAAAGTTGTTTGATCAAAAATGAATAAGTTATAAGCTTTATAAGATTGTTTTCCATCTCCGCCTTGTAAAAAAATTCCATTTCTTTTTATGGATGATTCTATGATAAACGGTCATTTTCTATGGAAAAATTGCACAATAAAATTTTTGAATATTAATGTAGTTGATATAACATTTTTACTCACAATCAACTCATTTGTGCATACTTACATTATTTAACTTAAATTTAAAAGGAAAGTGTATATAAGTGCCATGGACATCAATAGGACCTCTTATCGTTAACGAATGACCCTTATGCATAACCACTATGGAGATGAAACTATATGAAGTCATTTATGCATATCTTCTTCTTTGTTTAATTATGAATACTGATTTTCCATATTTTTGTATGATTTTTATGAATCATAAAAGTAAAGTCGTTTAAATTGAAGAGAAAAAAAATTGTGTATCTTCCCTATTGAATATAATACTTCATATAATATTTGTATAGAGATATTTCGTGTATTTTACTAAGGTTGATAATTATAAACAATTAAAATGTTATTTCTTATCCATGTGTAGGATACATAAAGAATTAAAAAATTAAAAGACTCTGTTGTTATAAATCACCCTATACAATTTTACATCAATATAAACTTTTGTATACACATTAAAACTTATAAACTTATGTGATTGAGGTAGGTAGGTATACGTTATGTTTAAAACTAACTACACTACACAGTCATCGGTGGTATGTTTACGTTATAAAATATACTGTTGTATAGTTAATGCAACGTGAATGAATCAAACTGAGGATTTATTTCCCCGAAAACCGTGTGTCTGTGTATGTTTTTTTTTTTTACATATACCTATAATATATATGTTGTGTTATGTTTACGAGAGTGAACGATTACACATAGACAGATGTTCACAAATTATACACTTAATTTAAGCTATTTTTTCTAGCTTAACATGCTTTTTTTTTTGTATAATACTTATAAAAAAAGTTTTAACGCTATCATTATTTTGTATTGGGTTTTAATTTATAATCAAAAGCTGTTTATAAATCATATTTACTTTTTTTAAATCATTTATATTTCATGTATTTTTATAATACATCACGTTTACAAATATTGTAAAATTTTTTTTCGTAATGACCTAATCAATTTGTGGAAAATTAAATGGTACCTGTATATTCTTCAAGGGTCCACTGCCAAGGCTATGTAAAACCTTATCTTAGAATAATTATAAACTACTTTTTAATCTTTTTAGTTCGTTAAACGTAATTTTATAATTCTATAAGTCTTTTATTTCTTTGACTATCTTATTTCAATTTCAAATTACTCGCCAGGTAATGTATTATACGGTAACGCTATAAGAAAAATTGTGGATCAAGCATATTTTAAGCAAAAGAAAGATCAATTGGATAAAACTATAAGTCAAAAGGGTATTTCTTTAATCGCATAAAAATAATTCTTATCAAAGAAACGACTTTTATAATACGATTTTGTTATCATTGAAAACTTCAAGAAACTATAATTTAAATTACACTTAAAAACAACTCATGATTCATTTAAGAATGATCGTTAGAAACAATGAGCAATAAAACAAGTTATAAGAAATTTATTTATTATTTATATCTGTTTTTATATTTATTTTAAATGTCAAATAAAATTTATGAAATAATGACAAAAAATAATTAAACAAATTGGATTAATATCTTTTTAAATATATAATGTGTTGTTACCACCGGAGCACTATATTCACGCAGAAATATTTGGGATTTTCAATGAGGCAGTTGCAACTTATTAGAAACCTTTTCTTAATAGAAGAATAAATAAAATTTATAAACATAAATTTATTCTGTTCTAGTTCATTAACAAAATTGTCGAATATATTAAATTTATTATAAAAATATAAAATTTCGCTTCATTATAGGGAAATCATAATATTGTTACCATTGAAATTGTTCATTGAAAAACTATCGTATAAAGATTGTGAAAGGAAACATTTTTAAAGGCTCTGATTAGGTTAAAGGGTCAGAGCCACGAAGTTAAAAGAAGCTTTGATGCAGTAAACCATGCTGTAAATACGGTATATATCGAAAACTAGATGTCGGATGGACTTGAAATTTTGATGAAATATTTTAAAGATTGAAAAAATTCAGATTGCATTCAACTTTATAATGAATTTTTTTCCATGTGATTATAAAATCCTAGTAGAGTAATTATAAAATCCTAACAAGCCTGACCAAATCTGCATAAACCGGCTTCCAGTGTACTAAATTTATATGGAAAATGAACGCAATCATAAACGAATATAAATACATATTAAAATTATTAAAATTTGAAAGTATATTAAAAACAGAACTCCTGTTACTTGAGTAAAAACCATTAGAATGTGGTTTATAGCATTGAAAAAGTCTTTAAAAAAATCATTTTGTATGTTTGTCTATAATTTATAGACCAGTATAAATGACCCAAAAACATTTTGACGATAAAAATATAAATATATTTAAAAAAAAACAAAAATTGATAAGAATTAAAAAAAAATAAATACATTCAAATATGTAGATATTTTGTATTCAAAAAATTACACCAACTCTAACTACAAAAAAATATATATTATATATATATATAAAAAAAACATGTTTTTCACATTACCTAGTTTTTATTTGTGTGTGACCTCGTCGATGTGACGTCACATGGTGACATATCAAAAACGGAATTAGTTTGCATATAATTAAAGAAGCAATAAATTGTATGGTTTTATATGTGTACATACATGCATCGTTCGTTTTATACGATGGGCTATGTATTTACAAAAACATGTTAATGATTTACACAAAGGTTTTTTTGTAGGGACGTGGAACAATAAATCAATTGAAAGAAAATCGATTACATTTAAACAAAATTTAAAATAAATTATTTAAAAAAAAAAATCATTGTTTTATAGATTTTTCACTCAATGATTTTTTATTAATGGATTTTAAAAGGATTCAAACTCTTTGCGCGCTGTAAATGGGTCATTAAAAGTTGGATGCAGATTTTTTTTTGCTTAAATTAAGTCAAAGTATTTAATGATAAGTAACATTCACCAAAGTGTTATTGATAGTTCTTACAATTAGATCAATATATGGAACTGATTTCATTTTTAAAAAAATTTCCTAACAATATTTGGATGGTTATAAAGAAAAACTTAAATTTAGAAAAAAAAATTATTAACTTAAATCGAGAAATATTATTTTCAACTTAAATATTTAAAGATAATAAAAAAAATTTAATTGGATTTTTTACTGCAATTTTCCAATTTTTGATAAGTTTTGCTGACAAAAATAAAAATGAATTGGATCAAAAGTTAAATTCTGGATCATTTTCAGAAGTAGGTAAATTTTTTATCTAGTGTGAACTTTAACCAATAAGGGTAGAACTGTGCGCATTAATTTATAAATAACCGTATTTTATGCAGCAAATTGATGGTATGTTTTCATACGATTAGATATATTTCTGTTAACTTTGGAATACAAAATTTTGGTTTTCACGAAAACTTTTTTACTTTTTTTCGATGTATATTTTGGATTGGCTTCATAGATCGTGAATAATTCTAAACGAATCCATTCTAATTAATTTTCGATCAAAGTACGTCTGGTCAAATCAGAATCAAAGCTATGTTTCTTGAATATAAATAAAAATGAATTGCTGAATGTGTTGGTTAATTTTCTTTTCAAATGTTCAATATAGTTTTGAAAAAATTTTTCTGAAAAAAAAGTATAATAAAATGTCCAAGAAATTTGAATTAACTTAAAGTAGGATTTTTGTATAAACTCAAGATCAAAATCTTTACGGATTAGATAATTTCAATGGCATCTATATTAGATGAAAATGAATATTTATTATTTATTTTATTTCTTTAATTTTTTATTAGGCTCTGGTGCTACAACAGACAGTTACTAAGAAAAGTAGGACAGTGCAAATATTTTTTATTTGTATGTTTCTTTTATAAGTTGATGAATACCGAAAGCATATTGCAAACGCACCGATTTAGCATGTTATGAAAATAAATGAACTTACAAATTTGGGAGAATTTATGTGAGCTGTACATAGAGTGCCGTTGACAGATGAAAAAGTTTTTGTATTGAAATTTTACTTTATTCTGAAATTAAACACAATGAAATTGAGGCACAACATCGTCAATTATGATTGTATCGATTTCTACTTACTAAAAAGTCTATTTTTTTTAAAATATCAATTACAATGGTTTATTATTCCAATAAAATATAACAATAAATTCAAAAAAAAGTATACATTGTTATGTAAAGTACTTAAATAATAACAACACAGGTACTTTATAAATCAGTACCTATAAAGTTACTTTTATACAAAAAAAAAAATATTGTTGAACATAATTCAACATTCATAAAAATATTTTATAGTGTTTATTACTCTAAAGAGTATACTTGGGAAGTGATTTTTATTCTTAAAATTTGAATTTCTGATGTGGTAAAATATATTGATGGATGATACCAGCTAAGCTTTTTGAAAATGGTAAAGTGAAACCCATTTTTATATATAAGACAAAATTGGGTTAGTACACCACTTATGACTCAAGAATGGTTGAACCAATTTTTATGATTTTTATATTTTTTGACTTCTCTTCGTTCGGAATAAGAGATTTAAGAGATATATAGTAATTTTTCGGTCCATTTTCTACCCCCAAAGACATGCAAAACGGAGGAAATTATTAATAACAATTTCTCTGCTACCAATAATATAAGTATCATTTCCATCGAAACCAAAATCTAAATTTGAAATTTAAAATATAATTTATTTTTGTTGTTTCACTGTTTAATTGTAAATAAATTGTAAATATTCAGTGGTCGTTGATAACCTAGTTGTGTAAAACGACCTAAAATAAAATAAAATAAAATAAAAAAAAAAAAAAGTATATCGAACTGTCAAAGCATAAAGTGTGGAAATTCGTAACTCTGGAGGTCCTTATACTTTTCATCAAGCACGTAATTATAGCATGGAGTACCGAGTGTCATGAGATGTATATAAAAATTTAGTGTCAAGGGTGTTTACACCACAAACCGAGTGCACACTCCAAATACCAGCTGCCCAACCGAACAACCGAAGAGAAACGATTTTCCCAAATTTTACACCTAAAGGGTTATCCCAAATTTTGTATGCGATAACGCGATTCTTTGGTCAAATTTACATCAAGTTTTGCAAGTAATATCGTTTAATAAAATGGGAAAATAGTTTTTTCAAACAATTTTCTGTGAAAATTGTCACAGCAAAGCGTGACCGGGTCTGCTAGTTGTATAATGAATCAAATAATCAGATGGTGAGTTTTCTTGAAATGTGTAATGTTTCTCTGATTTATTTTCAACTTCTTAAAGAATTCCAGATGGTACTAAAATAATCAGATGCAAATTTTTTGAAGGCATATCCATCAAGTTTTGATAGTTATTTTAGGTATTGTCATAAAATAAAACACAAAATAAGTACATATTAAAAATTAAAATCAGCATCTGATTATTTTAGTTTTATAGGTTCCATTAAAGAAAACAAACAACTAATTTGAAGTTTTGTGGAGGGTTAAGTTGTCTGACACTAATTAATTCACAGGCAAATATTTTGAAGGGTATTTATAAATTACATGATATGTTTACAGGTCTTTCTCAAGATAATCGCTTTGCATTTCAACGGATCACTTTAGTAGTACAAATACTGTCATTTTTTTTTTTTTAATTAGGAACTAAATAAAAAACTAATTTAATTAAAACATCTTAAAACGTAAATCATTCATAAAATAAATTTTTTTCGAAATAATTACAATAATTAACATAAATTAATTTCATTTAATGAATATATAAAATAGTTATTATATGCATTTAAAAATGAATAAATATATCTGACTGAGAATTAATTTATAGGTAATATTCGTGAAATTGAAAATGAATAATCATATATTTATTACCTATATAAATATAAGGAGGATTGCACATTTTTTTAAACTGATTCATTCTGAGAGACATCAATTATAATAAAAACTTGTGAAGTTAATAAAATGGTAAGACGTAAATTGGACAAGTTCGACCCTGTTTTTCAATTTTTATGAGAGCTTCACACAAAAATTCTGTCATCAATACACGACTTTTATTGCAACGGATAGTGACTTCTATTTGGTTCGTTTGTGAGTGTAACAATTGGTGGCATAAACAATCTTTTTTGGAGAATTAGAACGTCACTAAAAATTTAATTTATAAAAAATATTTGACGATAGTGAAATTTTTGGTCGTCATTGTTCTTGACACATGATTAAAATCAGTATCCCGGATCGATTCTAAGGAAAAGAGCAAAAACTGTTTTTTCATATAAATATGCTTGAGATAAAAATAATGACTAAGAACTTCATTCTTCCAAAAATTTCAAGAACTTTTGGTAAAATTTTCACAGATGACACGTAAAATTTTGCTAGAGAGAAAAGTTTACAAGAAATTGTAATAAATTTTTTATGAAATTTTTCACTTTGATTAAAGACATATGGCCAAAAATACAAAACAACTCAGACTGAAAATAGCACGCAAAGTTTTCGTTGACTGAATGGTAGTTCGAGTATATTTAGTTTATACTATTATTAACTAATTATTTTATTCAATTTTATATCTAACCGAAAAAGTGCCCAATTTTCTGACAACAAATAAAACAATAATTATGATTGCAATGAATAAAAAATAATAGTACCTACTTAAGTTAAGTGTTTTTTTTTCTTAACTTAAGTTGTTATAACATTCATATACCTACTTAAACACCTATTTACATAATTTTAATACTTTTAAATTTAATTTTAGCAAAAGTAATAATTATTATGGTAGGTTATCATTTAAAGAAAAAAAAAATTGTTAATTTATGAATTTTTTTATAATCCTCAAATAAAACATTCCATTTCATTTGAAAACAATTTTAAGTAAAATTTACTTAATTCAAAAATTAATTATTTTAATTTTAACATATTTTCGACTATTCAGATAACAAGAAATTATGTTTGGCTTCGTGCTCGATTGTTATTATTGTTATTTATTCATACCTCCAGTATAGAGACTCAAATCTGGACTACTTAAGAAAA